>OY755252.1:58306093-58710140 GCA_963576725.1 Azorinus chamasolen
TCCACGCTGATTCTGATCGAAAGTATCTGTCACTCCCTGGACATATCGCCTTGGGAATAGAATGTGTGTTGATGTGTGCTCAACAGAAGTATGCAGCGTGATGTTTAAATGAAGGTAAAAACGAAAATAATCATTTTGAGCTTGTTCTGCGAAATCAAAACAATGTGCTTTATGCATTCGACGCAAATAAACAAGTTTAGCATCTTAACAACGAGCAGTGAGCCGTGAATGTACTTTACATTTTGGAATGTTCCACGATTTGGTGGTGTTTGCGCTGCTGCAATCCATTTAACTATGGACAAAATCACGATTTTCTCATGCATGTTTTGATATATAAAACAGACAGAATGCTGATTCTCCAAAAAGGTGGACTGCGCTAATTTTTATGGTTAACTGCTCGTTGTTTACTTATACTTAATCATTTTAAACTGAGACTCGTCAATTTCCGTTAGCGTTTCCGACTATACATGGAGGAATTCGATTACCATACATACCAATAAATTGCTTATGTGTTGCTACCAATATACGGCCTAAAGTGGTGCAGTTGAAAGAGCTTTGCCTGTCATTCTAGCGATTGCAGGTTCGAATCTAACTGATGCAGAAGTAATTGGATTTTTTTAATTTCTATTATTTGTTTGCACTTGATTTTTCAAAAATATACCATCATATATTACATACATTTATCATATACATATACGTATTTCGAAGTATATATATATATATACATACTTATATATTTTTTTATTTCAAGTACACAACATAATTGCACACAAAGGGTCATTCTCCTTCGCTTACGGTCACTTTCAATCATTTAACCCTTCGCTTGCTGAAATTTAAAATACATTTCTCCTTCTTTACCCATGCCCTGTTGTATAATTACATATTTCTTCACTGTGTACAAGTATTTCGCTGTGCAATCGCTGCTGTGGAGTGCACAGGTTGCACAATCAACTTGTAAATAGTGCAGACCCTGATGAGACAGCTCCTGACACCTTTGGATCAGCTTATACGTCGTGTGTACAACGCTGTTAGGCAAACTTCACAGCCGTCAGGATCTAATTGGAGCACAAGTGGGTGAGTGGAATGCCATTTCACAATACCGATTATAGCGGCTGATCTGCATTATGCGTCGGTGTAATAGGGAAAAGTGACCCCCGTAGTAGATCGACTGAGGGGTCGATTTATTATATAGTACTATGACCCCAGTCATAGTATTATGACCGGGAGAGTCGTAGTACTATGACCCCTCATATAACAAACTGACCCCCAAAGTAGATCGACCGGGGGTCGCGTTAATATAGTACTATGACCGAGTGAGTCATAGTACAATACCCCCCCCCCCCTTACGTATAAGAAATTGACCTCACATACGAGATAACAAACTGATCCTAAAAGTTTGCATAAAAGTGAAGTGAATTCCTACTTAGTTATCATTATAAATGTTTCCACCAAATGTATATGGGGCCCTGACAGAAAACCAAAGAGAGCCGAAGTCGGCGGGGCTGGGCCGCCCATGCGCCCTCAACCCAAAACCCCGGCACCACGCAATACATACCACATTCTCCTCGGGTAACGCAAACAAACAACAATATTTGAAACCAAACTTCTTTAATGTGATAAGCGTTGATACAACAGAATTGTTTGTGTTCTTGAGAATGGTTTATATATGAAATCATTTAAGTGTAATGTTAAACAATGTCGATGGGAGTGATATAGTTCAAGGTTAATTTTAGACACAACGGATGTGTCCACCACAGCCAAGCCCCGTGGGCACGAGAAGTTGTTTCAACGTTGATTCAGCGTTGATAAACGTTGAATCAACGTCGCACACGTCGAAACCACGTTAAATCAACGTCTAGTGCCCGCGAGAGGAGTCTGGTTATATGAAATGACGAGCAAAATATGCATTATGTTCCATTTTTAAAAAGTATTTTCTTAAGTAGATAAAATCAATGGGGTCCGGACAATCCACCATCCCCTCCCCGCTGGACCCGCGCGAAGATACTTTATAACACGAGAAAAATGACCCCTACGATAAATAGAGTGGGTCAAAATATCATAAGATTATTTTTTTATATTATTATGGCAAGAGAGTCACTATATTTCATAGTAAAATGGCCTGGGGTCATAGTACTTTATAATATATATCGACCCCTGGTGGATGTATTTTATCAATGCAGTCACTACATTTTATAACAAAATGGCCAGGGGGTCATGGTACTACATGTTTATCATATATCGACCCCGTGATGGATGTATTTTCGCGAGGAAGTCACTATATTCTATAGTAAAATGACATAGAGGTCACCTGCTACCATAAAAAGAGTGGGTCAAAATAGTATAGTAGGGGTCAATATATTATGGAAAGGAAGTCACTATACTTTATAGTAAAATGACCGGAGGACATAGTACTATAATAAATCTCAAAGCTTGATCGAATCGGAAGAATCCAAATATTGCTACAAGTGTAAAAATTGAGCAGATATTATTTTTCACGTCGTGATAAGGATCAATGTGTTAACAACAACGTATCTCGATATTGATCGAATACAGTAAAACCTCGATTATTCGAACACTAAATACGCATTATTATCGATCTTTTAGACAGGTGGCAGCTTAATGCATTGTGAAAGTCATGCAGAAAGCTCCTCTAGGAGCTTTCTGCATGACTTTCACCATGCATTAAGCAGCCACCTGCCTAAAAGGGTCTAAATTCTTTTATACAGAAAATTCGAATAACCGAGGTTTTACTGTACTTATTCTTTCATGCGTATGAAAAGTAATTCCTTTTTTTTTCAAGAAGTCATGTATGAAATAGTGACATCATGAATATTCATTAGATGCTATTGTATACTTGCATTTGAATAGTTGAATGTTTTGCCAAACAGAAGCTTTTAAATCGAATCTGTATAGTTTCATAAGCAATCAGAATACGGCCTGGTTGAACGGCTCATGTAAGTAGCGATCTAATCTGGGTCTATTATGTGTGCAAAGTCGTTAAAAGTGCATCAACTGCTGATGCATGTCCATGGATTGCTATATTTTCAAATTTCTCGATTTTCATAAATATTTCAGATAGTTTAATGCAAATCAAATATCTGCAACAGTAAGTCAGCGTCATTAAACAAGTCATGCCTAAATAGTTTGAGAGCATAAAACTACATCAGTGTATCATTGACAAATAGTTAAAAACATATAGGTAACGTTCAAAGCGATAGTACTGCATTGCAAACTGCCAGTCATTAATAATATTCCCATAGAGCGTTCTGTTTTTAGTTTCACCTTGCTTTAAGCAGCAACCTGTCTTTAACACTGCTCTTTGTTAGCATCATTTACAAATACACTATTTATTTATGCCATCAAACATAAACATCTACGCCCCCTCTCCTCAAAAAAGAATTTCCACGCCCCCATCCCCCATCTGAAATCTTGCATCCGCACCTGAACTCGGTCATGTATAAATGAAGAGGTCTCTTATCACATTATACGTTGTATTCAGTAGAAACTGTATGCTTATAAAACTTTTAGTTGAGTCTGAGATCGTTCTCAAGTTTTTGATTGGTCAGATTTGAGCCTTTGGCTCAAATCTGACAAATCAAAAGCTTGAGAACTCAAATCTGACCAATCAAAAGCTTGAGAACGAACTAAGACTCAACTAAAAAGCTTTATAAGCATGGACCCTGAAGTAGACGACTCACTCACTAACTCATGTCGAGACGTCCTCTCCCGAGGACGTCCTGGGGTCGACATGGACCTCCACACTTCCCTGTTGCTTATGCAGATGGTTAATTCTTCAGCACTGCCCATGCCGGTGTCGACCAGAAGCCCAAGTAGACGAAACTGTGTCCAACAGACGCCTAACCCTTATCTTCATGATTATTCATGCCAAACTCTATTCAGTTAGAATATCAATTGATCAACTTCATATGCAAAAAAGCAGGGAGTCTAGTAAAGATACTTTCAGGCAAGTGGCTGCTTAACGCATGGTTAAACTCCGCATAGAGGATCTTTCTGCATGACTTTCACCCTGCATTAAGCTGCTACAGTGAAACCTCTCTTAACCGGAATTCTAGTAGAGAAGAATTTAGATATTTTAGGCAGGTGACTGCTTAATGCAGGGTGAAAGTCATGTAGAAAGCTCCTCTAGGAGCTCCTCTGTATGACTTCCACTCTGCATCAAGCTGTCACCTGTCCCCAAGACCGATATTTATACTAATTTTAACGTCCGGTTTAGAGAGGTTTTACTGTACCAATCTTCAAGATCGATTTTTATACTAAAATTAATGTCCGGTTTCGAGCAAAGGTGCCCGACGCATGCTTGGACTCATACATGGATCCCCCCCCCCCCCCCCCCCAAAAAAAAAAAAAAAAAAAAAAAAAAAAATTGTGATCGAAGCATGTTCAGCTGGCCTAAAACTATCTATTTGAACCTAAAACCACTCCGAAAAACGAGAAAAACACGACCCGGAAAAAATTTCCTATCAGGTCTATATATGTATTGAAAGGTATCTAACTACGACAGATCAGCGGCGGAAAATATAACAGTCATGTTTTTCAAAGTCTTACAGCAAAGCCAATTCAACCCCGATTTCAATCAGTTTGGTCTTGATCCGTTCCAAATTCCATATGCTAAGCGGCACAATTAGTGCTTTCTTTAAATATTGCTCCGTCTTGTCGCTGCAAGACCGCGAATTTGAAAAAAACGCTAGAGCGAAACGATGTGACTCCCGCCAGGATGCATAGACGTATATAGGGGGATCTGTATTCGTTAATCTTTTAAACAAAAACGTGAATTATGGTTAAACACTATCTAAAAACATTAAACCCACCGCAATTAAAACGGTGCTTACTATTTCCAGTCAGCTACGAGGCGCCAGCTTTCTTTCTCCAACTTTCCTTTTGAACGGATGCGACCATTTTGCTGTGACCCGGCTCATAAACTATTCGATATGCAAATATCCGGGCCACAGCGATTTGGCCACCTCCGTTCAAATCGAAAGTAGGAGAAAGAAAACTGGCGTCTCATAGCAGACTACAAATAGCCAGCACCGTTTTAATTGCGGTAAGTTGAATGTTTTTCGAATGTGTTTCAGCATAATTCGCGTTTTTGCTGAAAAGTTTAACGAATACAGACCCCCCTATATACTTCTATGCATCCTGTCGGGAGTCACATCGTTTCGCTCTAGCGTATTTTCAAATTCACGGTCTTGCAGCGACAAGACGGGGCAATATTTAAGGAAATCATTAACAGTGCCGCTTAGCATATGGAATTTGGAACGGATCAAGACCAAACTGATTAAAATCGGTGTTGAATTGGCTTTGCTGTAAGACTTTGAAAAACAAGACTGTTGTATTTTCCGCCGCTGATCTGTCGTAGTTGGATACCTTTCAATACATATATAGACCCGATAGGAATTTTTTTTCCGGGTCGTGCTTTTCTTGTTTTTCGGAGTGGTTTAAGGTTCAAATAGATAGTTTTAGGCTAGTTTAACATACTTCGATCACAATTTTTTTTTTTTTTTGGGGGGGGGGGGGGGGGGGGTGTTGTTGTTTCCATGGGTGAGTCCAAGCATGCGTCGATCACCTTTGGTTTCGAGGGGTTTTACTTTATTATTTTCCATATATAGTTGATCTTCGATATCTCGAACTCGGATAACTTTGGGATAACTCGAACAAAAAGTTCAGTCCTTTCAAAACATGCAATACATAATTGCTCTAAAATGTATTGCCACGGATATCTAGAAACACGTGTGGCAGCTTAATACAGATCTAAAATAATGCTGAAAGCTTCTACAGGAGCTTTCAGCATTACTTAGACCTGTATTAAGCTGTGGCCTTGAGAAATTGTTCAGATTAGAAATCGGATGACTCGAACTCCTCTAATCTCGAACTAATAGGTACAGTCCCTTAGAGCTCGAGCTATCGAAGTTCAACTGTACTTAAAACCGATTGTGTTATTGATCGACTCTATATCCTGGATACAAGTTAAATAGCAACAGACAACAATGCATAGTGAAATACATGTACTAGAATCGACCTTTCTCCACCAAACCCTATGTTGTAACCACTCTTTAGAATCGTCTCTTCGAGACGATTCTAAAGAGTGGTTACAACATAGGGTTGGTTAAAAAAAATAAAGGAAACATTCTTGAACATGTTTTATCTTACTCATCTTATCTGGAGCTCTGTCATTACCTTTACAAATGTAACGGCATCAGTTATTAACCATTTCGCTGCCTGATATTGTTGTCTGCATAAGCTGTCGCCTGCTATGCGTTTCGTCTTTTTCATTTTCTCCCATTTTCTGTAAAAACCATTTCCACAGTAACAAACAGTTTGGATCCTGATGAGAACCCGAGTTACTCGGCGTCTCATCTGGATTCGAACTGTTTGCATAGGTAATCACAGATGCGAAGATGACACCGAAAGAGTCAATAACGGTGGCAAATTAACGAATACATTAGTCAACGTATGGTAAATATTTGGGTAGCCAAATATTTATTTTTATTCATAAAATATTGAGTTTGTTTAAAACAAACATTAATGTTTGATTTTGTAAATGTACTTAATAAGAACGTCGAATATTTACTTTGCTGACCATTTCCAACCTTTGTGAATGCAGTAGAACCAGATTAACCCTTTCTCCGCCAAATTTCTAATTGTCGTCTGCAATCCAAGTTTATTAAATCATTCAGTAAAATAAAGAAATGAGATAAATAAATACAAATTTCAAAGGAATAAAGCGCATATATAGAAATAGCGATTGCGACAAATAGTGAAGTCCCTGATCAGACGCCGCCTTGAAAAACGGCGTCTGGTCTGGGACTGAACTATTTGTCGTGGTGCATTTATGCGACTGCAGTGGTGAAAGCGTCAAGCGGTCATCAAAAAGAGGTCTAACTATGGGTCTGTAAGACATGTGGGAGCTTAATGCAGGTCAAAAGTAATACAAAAGTCTCCTATAGGAGCTTTTTGCATTATTTTTGCCCAACATTAAGCAACTCCACCTAGATTGTAAGAAGCATGTGTTCAATAAATAAATGGCCGCGACGGTATTCTGTATTGATTCATTAATTGTCTTACATTGTTATATTAAACAAATCGGTACGGACAAACTCCTCAGATTGAGAAGCTACCTCAAATTCAGTACAAATATCGGTCTTGAAAACAGATGGCAGCTTAATGCAGGGTGAAAGAAATGGAGAAAGCTGTTTAGGAGTTTTCTGCATGACTTTCATCCTGAATAAAAGCAGTCACCACCTGCCTAAACGTATATAAATTATACTCTACAAGAATCCAGGTTAGAGGGGGTTTACTGTACAAAGCAATGGGTTGATTTAGAACAAATAGAACGGCCACTAAATTACATCAGGTACTGTGTGTTAAAGACAGGTGGCTGCTTACAGCATGGAGATAATAAAACAGAACGCTCCTATAGGAGAGTTCTGTTTCACTTTCACCTTGCTTTAAGCGGCCATCTGCCCTAAATACCAACTAATTAACACAATTTAGTGGCCGTTATAGAGAGATTTCACGTGTAAATGATTACTTTATTTCTCGTTGCTGACATAGTATATATCTGATTCTACAATTTCTCTCATGACCAAAATTACCTGTGTGCATATGCCATAATAAAACATTAATCCTTCCTAAAAGTGTTCTAAACTTCAAATGTATTGTCTTTATTTATTGATTTTCATAATCGTATCCTCAATTGACAATTAAAGATTAAATGAATTACGAAATTAAATCCTGGAAGTTTTCTGGGGGAGTCCCGCAGACGGCCGCATAAACATAGACTATACCGCACGGCAAGTTCGAGTTTTATACATACTTCCTTCTCTTCCCAACTCAAGAATCAGGGAGGGAGGTGGGACTCTCCCCATAACAGATAAGTATTTACTAATTAAAAATAATTTTACATTTAAAAAATTGTTTTAATAACATAAATACGATACCTGTTATTGTATGCTGCCTTTGTAGCCATGGTGGGAAGGTATTGATCCCAAAATAACGTGACGACAGCAATACTCTACTACTATGACTGATATTGTGACTTCAAAAGTTCAGTGTTAGTATTGTTAGAAGCAAACACAGATTGAGAAGCTACCAAGGGATCCAGTAGATACAAGTTATCATGCTGGGAAGAGAAGCTTGTCAAATAGAAAGATAAAGAAGTCGTGGGATTCCTCCAGAAAGTAGCTTTAAGAATATTTTCCAAGGGTGTGTAATTCACAAAAGCCAAAGAAGTAGACAAAGCTCGCAATGCATGAGCTTTAACCTGATGTAAAGACATGTCCATGTTAGATATGGAAGCATAGGCTTTCCTAACTGTTGACGCAATCGAGAACCGGAGCCCGAAGTCTTAGAGACCATAGGCTCCGGTAAAACTGGAGCACTAGGTGCTAAAAATTCACTGGGAGACGATTCCCAGTCGAGTCTATAATAGACCCGGCTCTAGAACGGCTCCGCCTCTATGAATAAGTCCTCCGGGACTCAGCCTTACTACGAGTGTCCGCGGTCCAATCCTTAGCTAATTCACACGGACTGGATCGAGAACACTTGCAGAACGACAGGCAATTGGGATGATTATCCCAATTAGCCTTGACGTGGCCGCAAGTCCCGGAAGACTGACTTTTGCTTGAAAGCGACATGGCGTTTGAACACGCTGACAACATAAAACCACTAACACAAGAAAATGAACTGATATGAAATAAAGATATTGTAATAAACAGTTCAAAGAAAAACAAACAACACAATATGACAGGATAAATGTAATGTTTAGTTGGGTTAGACACAATTAATCAAAAAGTCGGGAGGTTATTTCATTCAGCTTTTTGATATGGCGTTCTGGAAGAGAATGAAGTATTATAAATCTCGGACTTGCCGTGCGGTAGAGTCTAGGTTTATGCGACCGTCTGCGGGACTACCCTAGAAAACTTCCTGGACAGTGTAAATTGGGGAAGAGAGATACCATAACAGGTATCGTATTTATGCTATTAAAATATATTTATTTCTCATACATTTGATTCCGTGCGGATGGTCTTGAGTAAAATACCCTTTCTTTAGATTTTTCTGATAATTGATATCATCAGAGGAAGGTCATTGATAATTATGAAAAACAGCAATAGGCCAATAATAACCCTGTAGTAAGATTCTGTTCAGATTTCATGTCCTTTGCTTTATGTAATATTGATGTGATTTAAACCAATGTACATCTATTGCGTATAAAGAACTTTTATACAAATCAAGTTTTTCAATAAAATAGTATGATCAATAAGTTCAAACCCCTTATTTAAAAAAAATGTGTGTGTTTGTGAATTTGTAGTGTGATTTTACCCGGCCTCAACAGCATTTCATTCATATCACGACGTCAAGCTAGATCTAATAACAAATGGAGGATGACTGGAAAGGTCTTAGTCTAGATCTAATAACAAATGGAGGATGACTGGAAAGGTCTTAGTCTATTTAACAATTTCACTATTTAACATCCATGTCGTAAATAATGACCATGTGAATATTTTTGCAAGCTGAAATTCTAAAATGATTTATTTTGATCCTCTTTTTTTGTTGTTGTTGTTGATGTTGTTTGTATGGTTTGGGGGGTTTTGTTGTTGTTTTGTTCTATTTAATTTTTTTGGGAGGGGGTCTTTTTGTTGTTGTTGTTTTGTTGTCGTTGTTGTTTTGTTGTTGTTGTTTTGGGTTGTTGGTTTTTTTGTTTGTTGGTTTGTTTTTTTGGGGGGTTTTTTTTTGGGGGGGGGGTGTAAACGATGTAAAATCTTTATCATGTCAAAAGCAAACAGAACGGATCCTATAAGAGCCTTCTGGACTGGGTCTTCCCTATTTCCAAATGCGTATGGCGTCATAGAACTGATCAGACGCCTCCAATATGGGTATGGCATCTTCTATGACGTAATCTATGACGTAATCAATATTTAGACGCGGTATTTCAGTTTCACAACTACTAGTGTCTTACCGATAATAATTAAAATGCAACAATAATTTAAACATGTTTATTTCTGGAATTTTAGACGGAGTTAGGAGGACTTTCAAAATATGTCTTTAACTATTAATGTCGTACTTAAAACAGTCTTGAATAATTGGTAACTTTCCCTGCTTTCTATCTAGCAGGAAATGGATTTTGTGATATAGATCTAGAGCAACGACTGGTATTAATTTATCACCGAATTAAAAGTCCCTTTTAGACAGTAGCGATAACTGCCACTTTAATGCAAAAGAGCGATTTTAGTAAATATTTATAGTGCTTATCTGATTATCTCGGTGGAATCCCGCGTTTATTGCCTCATTAACTAGGCTTAGAACAGGGCTGTAAATTGCAAATACATTGATTCTGAGATAAACGGGCATATTCATACTTAGAGAAGTATAAAACTGCATTTCGACGTTTTTATTTTCTGTCTAGATCTATATCTCACAATTCTGTTACACCAAACACAAAATGAAAACATGACGGAGTCGTCAAATAATTCATATACAGTTGAACTTCGATATCTCGAACTCCGATAACTCGAACTTCAGATAACTCGAACACAACATCCAGTCCTTCAAACACTTACTATATAGAATTGCTTTAAACTGTATCGCTGCAGATATCTAGAACACACATTTGAAAGCTAAATACAGGTCTAAAGTAATGCTGAAAGCTCCTACAGGAGCTTTCAGCATTACTTTAGACCTGTATTTAGCTGGAACTCGAGAATTTTTATAGATTAGAAAATGGATAGCTCGAACTTCTTTTATGTCGAACTATTTTCTATAGTCCCCTGTTGTTCTTCATATCGAAGTTCATCTGTACTTCATGATGCCTGTATTTGAATAAAGGTACTGTTATATAGTATTAACACGGTACAGGTAAACCACGCTATATTGAGACTTGTTATTTTGTTGTTTACATAACAGAACACAAATATAGGACCAGATAACATAATGTAGTAAGTTGCCACAAATAATGTACGGGTCTTTGGTCTAATGAATATGTATCTGGTCTTGCAAACAGGGGGTCGTGGGTTCGAATCCCAGGCTATGCAGTTTCCTTTTTTTTTTAATTTTAAGTTTGTTATTTGTAGTCATCCTATTAACTTTTAGTCGTTTTATATGTTAATATTTTGTTATTAATTATTATATGTTATATTTATTGTTGTTTTGTATGAACAATTAATTAATAAAAAAAATATTGGCCACTGGTCAGAAACGAACTCGAGACCCGCCGATGCAAGCCCAGCTACATATCCACTGCACCACGACAATTATTTTGAAGGGTTGTGACTTGCGAAGTCCTTTAAAAATTAGGAAGCACCATAGTCGCTTCATTTTGTTTACATTAGAGTAGGTCATGTTTTGTTCCAAAATAAGTGGGTCTATCTGTACGTTAACTGCAGTTATACTTGCCATACACTGGGGCGTAGCACGCAGTGCGGTCTTATAGTTCGATTTCGAGCGCTGAGCCGTGACTGCACTTTTTTATTTACAGAAGTTCTAATTTATGGGTAAGTGGACAATGGTTGTCACAAGAAGCTCGTAGTAATCGTGCAGTATAAGTATATACAGTAAAACCTCTCTATAACGGCCACTAAATTACATCAAGTATTTTATGTTAAAGGCAGGTGGCTGCTTAAAGCAATGTGAAAGTAAAACAGAACGCTTCTATAGGCTCCCTATAGCCACGATGAGTACATTACATCTGGATTCAGATTCGCTCCTGATACAAATCCACTTATAAAGCTGAAGTAATTTTACATAATTATTCTTATACCCTTGGTATACTTAATCAATGTAACATCGGATAACATATCGTATGTCAAGTCTGTCTCATGCTTTGGTCGCCCAAGATTGCATGGCAGGAAATTTAGTGATACACATTCATCCCTGTCGCATTATGGTGTAAGAAATAATGGCATCACGGATCTGGTTATAGTTGAAAATGTACACAAGATTTTTTGACATTGGTAGAAACTGAACAGTCACGTATCAGGCGCAGATTTAGAGGGGAAGGAGTAGGCGTACGCCCCCCCCCCCCCCCCGCCTCCTAAAATTGCCCAAACAATTTTAGTAATATTTTAGATCTGTATACAGTAAAAACTCTCTATAACGACCACTAAATTAGTTGGTATTTAGAGCAAGTGGCTGCTTAAAGCAAGGTGAAAGTAAAACAGAACGCTCCCATAGGAGCGTTCTGTTTTACTTTCACCTTGCTGTAAGTAGCCACCTGCCTTTAACACAAAATAATTGATGTAATTCAGTGTTCGTTGTATCTACACCCCCCCCCCTTTCAAAAAAAATTCTACCCCCCCCCCCCCTCAACCTGAAATCCTGGATCCGCAACTGCGTATGTTATAATTTCATAAGCTTAGCAAGCAGAGGGGATCCGGATTAAAAAAAACTCATTAATCTTGAGTCGTCTGATATCAGTATAATCTACAAAGACGTGAAAAAAGCATTTACAGTTGAACTTGGGTATCTCGAAATTCAATGGACCATACAAATTACTTCGAGATAACAGCGGTTCGTGTAATTCGATTTCTAATCTGAACAATTTCTCAAGTTCATAGCTTAATACAGGTCTAAAGTAATGCTAAAAGTTCCTTTAAAATCAAAGAGAATATATTATAAACAGATTATTCTCTTTGATTTTATGGCTGAATGCATGTAACAAAAATGTGACGTGTATTTTGACATGATAATCTTTGAAAAAGGCCCTTAGTGGTCGAAATATTAGATCAGAGCAGTTCAAGTATTTATGTATTACAGAGTCGTCAAAAGTCGTCAATATGAGGGAATGGGTTAAACTGTTAACTTAAGGAATTGTTCAGATTGGAAATCGGATAACTCGAACCTTTGTTATCTCGAAGTAATGTGTATGGTCCCTTGTGGCCCAACTGTATATAATGTAAAGCAGTTATACACACTATACAGTAAAACCTCTCTATAACGGCCACTAAATTGTGTTAATTAGTTTGGTATTTAGGCCAGGTGACTGCTTAAAGCAAGGTGATAGTAAAACAGAACGCTCCTATAGGAGCGTTCTGTTTTACTCTCACATTGCTTTAAGCAGCCACCTGTCTTTAACACAAAATACTCGATGTAATTTAGTGGCCGATATAGAGAGGTTTTATTGTATTTAATAAGAGCACACGAGTCACGTTCAAGAAAATAAATTAAAGGAAAGTCCAATCTGAAACTTAAAGCAGACGACATTCTCAAAACAATTTATCTGGAGACAAAGATTTAAATGATGCGTATTATTGTTTGTGATATTCAATTATACATGTATGATTGGCGGAGATGGTAGATCTGTTTGCTACACCACCTGATTCCTTTCATAGTTTAACATTTCCATTATTTTTAGCGGCCAATGGTTAACCTATCTCCGACAATCCAACACATGCAGTACATTATTAATAAGACACTCGTTGCCGCACGCCGTGTATATTTACTTATCCGTCACTGACTAGCTACTCGACTTTGCGATTGGACCGTATTGCACACCGTGTTCCGCGTTTATCTATGGGTACGTACGAGCGTAATTTCTCATTTATCTAGAGGCACAGATAAGAGGCGCAAATTAACTTTTTACACGGCAAGTAATTTTTCGTCTGCAACAATTGTCGTCTGCTTCAATTCTTTCTCTCATTTCTTTTTGCAAAATTTTGCAAAATGATTGTCAAGACGACAAACAGTTTGGATCCTGATGAGACGCCGCATTATGCGGCGTCTCATCTGGATCCAAACTGTTTGCATGGGTAATCACAGGTACGCCGCTAGCGTGCATTGAGTTAAAACAGTTTCAGTAATGGTCATAGCCCGTTCATTCCCACCAAACACTAAAGTGTGACCGCTCTTTGGAATCGTCTCGATGAGGAACGGATTCTACAGAGTAGTAACAACAAAGGGTTTGGTGACGAAATGATGATTTTATTATTTTATTATCTGTTTTATTATTTTATTAGTATTTTATTATCTGTTGCTGTGTATAGTTTAACCGTTTCCTCCATAAATACGCCTTTCTACGCCTTTGCAAACAGAGTAGACCCTGATCAGACGGCTCCAATAGGAGCCGTCTGATCAGGGTCTGCTCTGTTTGCTTATGATAAAAACAATAGGTATAGTTCTATAGACGCTGTCATTATGAAAATGTCCTTTGTTTGTAGTGTTATATTATAAACATTCAATTAATATTTAAGATGTCATTATTTCTGGCTTGAATAGTCTTAGAGTAATGTGTTAATAATCAATGTTTTGTTTTTCTTTTGAACCGTATTCGTCTGTCGGAGGCTTCAATTCTATTGCAAACAGATTTTGACCCTGATGAGACGCAGAGAAACTCGGCGTCTCATTTTAGGAGCCAAGCTGTTAGACACCCTGTCCATAGGCGTAGCCAGGGCTTGAAAAAATAAATGCACGCCGAGCGGTGGAGAGTGTGGGAGTGGGTTCCCGTCGGAGAACTTTAGATATCAAATGGTGGGATGTGGCATGTCTTGAACACTAATGTTTCATGGTAATACCTTGCAATTAAACCTATTTTTTTAAGAAATTGATCTATTTGAACAAAGTCTTGTTAACATGTGCCCCGGCAAAAAATTTAGATGTCAAATGGTGAGTTATGGCATGTTTTGGAAAATTAGATCTATTTTGAACAAATCTTGTTAACATAATGTTGCCACACTCTCCCCCGCTCGGCACTTTGTGCCTCGATGTGCGTATAGTTTTTCAAGCACTGGCTACGCCGATGTATTGTATTGATTCTACTCTTCCGTCCGTGAATATTCATGATGTTATAGATTCTTAAATGGTTGTCTATCAGGGAATTGGGTAATATGTGGTTATAAATAATCCATGAGATTTAGGCTCATTTGTTTGTTCCAAATGTATTCTGTGAATGTTTCTATGTATCCAGTGTCTTCTTGTATTTTTTTCCGTCAGTGAATACTCACAATGCTATAACTTATTTTATGATTATCTATCAGGGAATGAATTAATATGTGATTATAAATATTGAACTAAGTAACTTATTTGGATCCCTTATCCTGTGTATTACTGCATTCTTGTTTGTTCAATTCTGATTAAAAGTGTGGTTTGTAGGACTATTGAGCTTGTTCCCCTTAATCCTAAAAACATATTAGTCTGCAATGATGTAGATTGTTTTCTTCCTCTGGCATCGTCAATAGGAGTGTAAAAATTCATAACTCATGGGTTCGATGGTGGAACGCCACCTATGTATTCATTGAATACAAAAATGACTAATCTCAACATATCCTCTATATCATACTCTCTCATAGGCTATTTTTAGACCCAACCTTTTTTAACCCATTGGACAAAATATTATTTCAATCACTAATGAAGTTTAGTGATTGAAATTATATTTTGTCCAATGGCGTTGCAGTATTTTTCAAATTCTCTGGGCGATTTTTCAAGCGTTACTGGCCATTTATTTAGTAAGTGTCGATTTACCGAAGCAAGTGACAATTTACCCAGTAAGTCGGTCTATTTTATATTGCATCTGCGTTCAGAATCAGATCAGGGACAGGATGCAATAGCGGCAAGCGGATGAAGCCTGTTGGAGCAAATGAAATTAACATGACGCCTCGATATTCCGGACAGTTTT
This sequence comes from Azorinus chamasolen, assembly GCA_963576725.1. Lineage (NCBI taxonomy): Eukaryota > Metazoa > Mollusca > Bivalvia > Cardiida > Solecurtidae > Azorinus > Azorinus chamasolen. The sequence continues at coordinate 58,321,716 of OY755252.1, forward strand.
TTTAGTAACTGATGTGGATTCAAGCTTTTGTGGATACAAATTACACACTTATCACAATAAATATTAAACTGATATTTATAAATTTGAAGTCACCATGCTGAACGTTAGCATTGAACATAAATGAAAAATAAACTAAAATAAAAATCAGCATTCATTTTTGCTGTCTCTTAACGAAAACAATGTTTTTTGACACTCTTAGGGATTTGAATTACTAAACAATATGTGAGTTGTTTGTTAAAGGGGATTTGTGAGTCTTTAGCTATAATTTAGAGCCAGGCCGGATTGAAGCAGTGTTTAACTCTTTCTCTAAGGAACATGTATAGATCTACACGAATTGATCAATTCAGTGATATTAATAACCCATTTGTTTAATAATGTAAACTTTTCAAGGTAACTTTTGGTTCAAACAAAAACTGTAGGATCAGACCTATACAATTTTATACGGAAATAGAGCGAACCCTGATTAGACGTCTGGTCTTTGTCTACTCTATTTGCGAAAAAGCGTTGAAAAGACCGATGTTTCCTCGATCGAATATAGACATAGTTGATAAACTACTGTTGCTGCCAATTTCGCTGATGGGGACACCAAGCTCTGCCTATAGAAGTCGTCTCTTCTGAGTCTATTCCGTTTGCAAATGTGTTAAACGCGTTTATATGAAGTAAAGGGTTAAACGATTTGTAAACATGTGCAATGACGAAAATGAATAAATAATCATTCTTGATAATCCAATCGAAATCACAGGAAATCTCTGCAAAGTACAATTGTAATCACCTACCGGTTTTATTAGTGAAATTCTGAAGCTGAGTTGCTGCGCCCCGCTAGACCGATTAATTTTTGTAAATGCTGACCCGGGTGTCCTGTTCTATTTTTAGTAAGTTAACTCTTTACCTCATAGATCCGGTTTTTAACGCATTTGCAAACAGAAGAGGCCCATATCAGACGTCACCTGTAGGAGTTTATTATGTTATGCTCCAATTAGAGCTTGTTCTACTTTGTTAGCCTGTTTGACTTTATATTGTAGACCCTAACTATACGCACCTATCATAACACAGTAGCTGGCCAGGTTACACAATATTTATTATATTTATGAGAAAAAAATGACATTATGAATATTTTAGCTGATTTCTTATGATATAAGATTTCCAAAGACAGTTAACTGTATCATCAGATCTATATCATGTCATAAGCAAATAGAGCAGACCACGATCAACGACTTTTATGGGAACCATCTGATCGCGGTCTACATTGTTTGCAAAGGCGTGACATGCGTTTACGTGGTATACATGATATCATATTCTCCGGCAATTACATGACCGTTCCAAGGCGGTACTCCTGCTTTCAGCCTATGGTAAATTTTGTTGTTTAATATGCTTAATGTTTAATTTTTTTGTATTGATATGTGTCCTGTTATGTTTTGTCTTGTGGCTTTACGGTTTCTTGTTTGATGGTGTTTGGTGCGGTGTCTTTTCGTATGTGACTCTCCCTGTTTGACTATTGTTCCATATTTTAAAGGCACATGGCGTCCTGACATATGACGAGCGTTGTGAAGAAAGTTTGCCTTCATTTTGCATTAAGGTAATTCCAGCAACTGCCGTTTGTTTACTTTCTTTCAATTTGACATTCATATTAAAAATTGATTAAAATCTATATTTTAACAATCTTTCAGCAATTATTTTAATACAGTTATTAAGTAAATGTCCTAGTGTAGTTCATAAATGTTAAACCACACTTTTTAAGAGTTAAATAAAAACATTAATTTTTACCTGAATATATGCAAAAAGAGAGGTTTCATATAACTCACTTTTCCAGATATTATTTTTTAAAAATTCTTTCTTAAGTTTCCTTCCAACTATCTTCTTTAGTCCTTATTATATGATAAATGTTCCAAATTAACTTTTTTCCCAACACCACTATATTTCAATTATAGCAAACATACGAGGGCTATTCAGTATGAAACAAGTGCATCCCTTTATATACACGCTCAATTCACTATCTACCCATTACACTGATACTAAATATGTGTAGGTCGGTTATATAAATATACGGTATGTATTGCTAAAAGTGTACATTGAACAGGCCTATTCGTATGAACTGCGTTCAAAATGGTTGGAAAACGGTCTCAAGAAAGCGTTAAAGTTCGGAGCTACATACAAATATTCTGAAAATGGGTGATCCCTTGAAAGCAAAAGTAGAAATGCAAAAAGAGAAAATTGCCGACTCGGTTTTAGTGAGTCTGTTCATGAGTAGTAATTAAAAGTGCAACACTACTCACGCCCCGTAGCACCGGCTTAAGCAGTATTCAATTTTCAAAACTAATACCATCAAAACTAATGATCCCGAAGGATCACAAGTTCGTTATAAACAGGGAGTATGTGTTGTTATATTTGCTGGTCCTTAGGCATAATTTCTTATCAGATTGCGTTGCAGACATGTTTCCTTCGACGACTTCTTTGGTATTGCTTGTTGGGTTCCCTTGTGTCTTCGGCGACGTATGTAACAGTTTTTATAACATGAGTGAGGGCTGTGACATCACATACGGGAGTGTTCTGGAAACGCTGTCAGGCGTTCACTCTATTACGGGATGTTCCACACAATGTAACGTAAACTGTCTCTCCACCAAGTATGACCCGGTCAACAACATTTGCCAACTGAATTCCGAACGATATATCGCTTTGAACACAGGTTGTGAGGTGATGCTTATGTATACAGTACTGACAAAAGTAAGTAACCTACATTATATAAAAAAAAGTATAGTACCTAGTTATAGTCTACTTTCAGTCCGAATGACCGCTCAGCCGACTGTACATTTACTCCCCTGGTCATTGAGTCATTGACCTACAATATTGATCACTGCTAACATATTGCGCAATCATGCAGCCGCAGTACCGGCGAGTGACCCGGGAGAGACCGGGATTTGAACCCGGACCTCCGGACTGGTAGTCAAGCTTGTTACCACTAGACCACCGTCACCTGATATCTCATTCGATACACTGTTCAATGTTTGGATCTGTAATGATTAACCCTTCACTCCATGAATATTTATACAAGAGAAAATGATGCCATGAATACTATTTAGATTCATTTTTTATAATGGCTTATGAACAAAGGATATTTTTGCCATAGCAGAACATGTAGAATCAGATCTATATTATACTATAAGCAAACAGAGCAGACTCTGATCAGAAGGCTCATCTGGGAGCCGTCTGATCTGGGTCTACTCTGTTTGCAAAGGCGTAGACAGACGTATTTATAGATTATAGGGTGATCTTGTTCGCTGCCAATGACAGTAAGTGATTCCCCTTGTAAACACTATAGATTCATATTAGGAAACCACCATTTCGAACAATTTCGCTGTATATGGCAAACATGATAATAAGTACAGTAAAGGGCGCCTCTGTAGACATTACCATACCGAGAGTTTACAATACGTAGTGTCGCCCTCCATGGGATGTGACATTCATTTTATTATACCGAACATCACAATCAATTTATCAGCAAACATTCTTATTCAATGGCAACCATAAATAGTTTGAAACAAAAGTCATTCATTACGGAATAGCTTTACGTTTCTGTTCATTACACGTGTAGTACCAGCGCAGTCCTTTTCACTGCCAAATCTTCACAGATCCTCTTCCGAATTAGTCGCAAACCTCGGCATGTCTCTAATTAATAGATACAAACAAACAAACAATCAAAATGTCGTTTGATGATCAAATTGTAAGCGTCTGATGACGTCATGCACACTATTTATTTCATGTGTGTTTGGGGGGGAACAATCAAAACTTCTCCCGAGGTATCAGAAAAATGTCTTAAACTGTTTCCCCAGGCCGAAGGTCGAGGGCAACAGTTCAAAATGTATTCCCTGACACCGAAGGAGAATAGTTTTGACTGTACCCCAAACACACATGAAATAACTGTTTTATTACCTAATGCTATATACATCCTGTTATTCATAGGTAATCACATTTTTGTACTAAGCGAGTCTCTATTTAGAGCAAGTCTTCTTTCAGAATGTCACTTAATCTTAACATTTTCACAGCTAGCTACCGTTTGTGGAATACGACCAGTGTTAGCGGAGCGTTTCAACGTTTGCATGTTTTACATCCATCATTATATTTGAAGTTCGGCCCGACTCCGCTTATCCGGTATCAAATTGACTCAAAATCGGTTTCATAAGATAGGAAACTATCTAACTAAGAAAAAATATCACATCACGAGTTTTCATCCAATAAAACTTAAACATAAGTACATGTACTTGAAAAACAACCGGTGCCTGAAAAACTCTTAATGTCCCTCGCATTACTGCGTATTCGTTTCGCGTATGGAGATTTATGCGCATCTGTTTCGCGCATGAAACAGTTCGTCCAAGGGATGAAACAGTTAACACTGTTTTCAGCTCTCCATGAACGGTGGTCAAAATGAACGGGATTGCCAGATAAACATTATAGAACAGTTAATATAACGAATTACAAATTATATAGAGCGTTAGGTAATAATACATTAATATCACATCCTATCGAGAGCGACAGCACGTGTTGTCAACACGAGGTTGGTAATGCAAGTTGGACATTACCATACCGAGTGTTTACAATACGTCCTGTAAGCCCTATACAGGATGTGATATTTATTTCATTATATCGATCATCACAAACAATTTTATCAGCTAAAATTTTTATTCTATGACAACAATAAATAGTGAAACAAACGTTTTACTCGATGCTTAAAAATCACGGTACAGATTCACACTTCTATTCCTTTTCCCTGTCCAATCTTGACAGATTCTCCTCTGAAATAGTCGCAAAACGCGACATATCTCAAATTATTAAAAACACTGCTAGGATGACGTTTGGTGAACCAATTGCAAGTGTCGGATGTCAGTTGGATAATATCAATTATACAATGTAATCATACAATGTAATACGTGCTCATTGATCTAGACGTAATGTTGCCCGCATGAAAAATATGTTGAATGGAATAGTACAAAATGTTCCATGGAAGGTATGTGGAAAATTTGTATAGGAAAGTCACGTGATGATATTAATCATAATTATTACGTTGCAGAATTCCTGTCGTAAACAGATCAATGAAGAATGCACGTCTATGTCTGAGTGCCCGGTGACAAATAGTTGGTGCTCATCTGGTATCTGCAAGTGTACACCTGGGTATAGCTATAAATACACAGACAACACATGCGTGACAGGTAGGTGCTGAGGGTGTAGGGTGTAGCTTACCACTAACAGAAGTCCAGATAAGAGGCATACATTAAAACATATCCAATAATAAATTCTTTATTTCTCCACCAAATCCTACATTGTGACCACTCTTTAGAATCGTCTATCTGTCGATGTTTTAGTGGTAGTTCCGTCTTGTACATGTATGTGGCTTTTTTCTGCTTGACGTCACTACTTTTTCATCGAAGAGTTTCACATAAATATGTAATGTTGAAAAAGCTCTCTTTATACTGAGGAGCCAATGAAATATTACACCAGCTGGACTTTCTCAGAAGTTTGCGAATTACAAATTCGTACATTATCTGAATGCTATACAATATACCGTCAGGTTATTGGCATGGTAAGAAGTGTACACCACCACAGCACCGCGACATGTACATGCATATCAAAAGACACAAAAGAGACGCAAAATGACATAACAAACAAACAATAAAGAGAAGATGGACGTACCGCCTTGGAGCGGTCAGTATTAATTGTCACTGGGAGTTTAAACCGGTTTAGTGATGACCAACCTCACACTTATTCCATCCCCATCCTAAAAGACAAACAGTGTAAATAAACATATCCCTTTCCAACTAATCTACAACAAACGATATGGAAAATACAGCGGTAAATTGTATGTAAAAGGAAAACATATTTGTTACCAAGAAAGTATTGTTTCAATAAAAAAACATATTTTCATTTAACACTTTTTATATTAAGGTCTCATTTAAAACACATTAACAGATAAGCTTGACGCCATTTTTTTTTCGAAGTAAAGGATTTTCCATTGTCCTTTATTTTGTTTACCCATCATTCGTTTTATCCAGCTGCATTTAAATGAAGTAATGAGAATGTTGATATCTGTCATAGTCAGCCCAGCTCTTTCGTTTTCAGTAATAGTAAGTTTTCTATTCATTTTGTTTGGTGTTGAATCCCAAAGGAAATTATACACCAGACTGGTTAGTTGATGTGTTATATATGCGGTTGGACTTTCCCTGATCAATATTCATGTCGGAAATGATGACGTCATGAATATTAATAAGATTATTTTTTATCACGGCATATGAAACAGGACATTTTTGCTCAGACAGAAGCTGTAGAATCAGATCTATATTACACCATAAGCAAACAGAGCAGACCCTGATCAGACGCCTCCTATAGGAGCCGTCTGATCTGCATGGGTCTACTCTGTTTTCAGATGCATCAAAATGCGCTTACATAAGGGAAAGGTTAACGCATATAATTGTTTCGGAAGCGCGAATATTTTTATTACATTGATTTTACCAAACAGGATTAGTTATAAATATTTGATATTTATATGTCTGCCTTAGCCTAGTCTCAAAGCATTACATTTAAAAGCAATTAGTTTTAAACCGGATACTTCGCTAAAATTATCAAATACATTATGAGGTTATCGGAGGACTTGTTTGAACCAACGGTTATAAAGGTAACATCGTCAGCAAACAAATATCGTTTTACTTCTTCAGCTGCTAAGGATTTCCTTTAATGTTGTTATTACAAGCAATGTCATGAGACACAAATTCTATGCTGATAATAAATAAGTACGGTGGTAAAGGAAATCCTTGTGTGTACACCCCTGCGAACAATAAAAGTTCCGTCGTGTGTCCGTTATTTAGTACTGCGTTTTTGGACTTGTATAAAAGAGTTTTGCCCAGTCTATCAATTCATTTCCAAAACTTAAATGTTTCAGACAATTAAACATAAATGAAAAAGTAGTAAAGTCAAGCAGGAAAATTCACATACAAGTCGCAACTACCACCAAAACATCGATAGACAGAATGTCACACACACATCTACACACCCAAACGTACGCACGTACACGAGATTAAACCATGATCTAAACTATCAAAAGCCTTTTAAAAGTCAGAAACATATCTGACTTTGATAAGTCATTGGTTTTGAAGAACTGTTAACTGATTAGTTTCAAAGGAATAGTTTATTGAGCTAATATAATATTAATTTTCTATAAGGCGTTCCAGAAGAGCTTATAAAACTCAATAGATATTCCCTCTGAACCTGGACTTTTTGAATTTTTCATGTGCATTAGAGCTTTTGTGTAGTCATATTCTGTTAATTGTCCGTATACACTGTAGAATGTCGATATGTTAATTCAAATAGACATGATTATTTTCTTTGGGACGCTGTCTGAACAAATTCGTTCGTCTCAGTTTCTATTTTAGATAGGCCTACTCATAATTCGATGGAGCTGAACAGATTATTTAGGTATATGACAATTCCCGCCCCTTTAAGCGCGTCTTAGTCAAACTATCATGCGAGTAAAAAGAACACATCTACTACTTATCTGTCAATCTTTGCTTCCTGACTTTATTCTTATTAAAAACGTGTTTACCAAGCGGCGGATTAAGTTAATAAAACTGATAAATTAGCAATGACTCTGTGGCGAATTAGATTGGCTCGAAGACTGTTTGTGTTTTAAATTCACTTTTGCAATATCCGGAGTGGGTTCGAATCGACAAATAGCCAGAAGAAACGTCGAGCTATTGTGATCACTGGGTCGTAGGTGTAGTTGTAGGCGTCGTCGTCGTCGGTATGCAAAAACTTGAATATAGCTAATTACTCGAAATGTATACGAGGTATCAATATGAAACTTCATAGTTTGGTAGATCTTATTAACCCATTCCCTCATATTGACGGCGTTTGACGACTCTGTAAAAGTGAATTTGTGAAACCATTGTGCTAAATAGAGCATTTGCTCCTATAGGAGCAAATGCTCTATTTAGCACAATGGTTTCAAGCAACAAAATTCTAAAAATTTCCTTTTCTCTAGTTAATGCTCCTTTTCGGTAGATTTATTCAAAGAGGTTGTATCTAAAAATAGCCTATGAGGTAAAGGGTTAAGGAGAATGTCCCTACATAAAAACTATAACTCTTGATTTCAATTTTATTTAGTTATTGCCCTTTATTTTTCTCAAAAAGGTTTTAATTTAGCTTATTGCTAAAAAAAGAATAAGAAGTATCAACATGAAACTCCATAGGTTGGTAGATCTCTTTAAGGAGAAGTGTGTGCAGTGGACAAACACTCAATAAGACGGGTGTTTGCGCCGCATGCGGCTATTGTTTTCATCTCTTTTTTCTCTTATTTGTTTAATTCTATTGGTGCATTTTCTGTTATCCTTCAACATATGCATATTTACAGAAATTCAATTAAAATAGTTCCATGGTTATAGAATCATTACGCCTTAGATAAGTTTACTAACCTAATAAACCTTCTACTACTGAAAGTAACCTAATAACATATGCATATTTACAGAAATTTAATTAAAATAGTTCCATGGTTATAGAATCATTTCGCCTGAGAAAAGTTTACTAACCTAATAAACATTCTACTACTGAAAGTAACCCAATAAGCGTCACTAGAGAAGCCTTGTGGATAAATTCTGATACACAGAATACTTTTTTTTCAAATAACTTCTTGAAACGACCCAAAAGTGAACGCATACGGGACCTTTTCCGTAACTTTATATTAAAGCATTTTATCTCCTAGGCAATGGCACTTGATAGACATCGTCTTCGTTCTATTTATAGCGCACGTACTATTTGACATGTACAACAGTCATTTGTAGAAACCTTTTTACGACCCGGTGCCAATGTTTTTATGCAAAACAACAAAATAGGCCCTTGTCAAATGGCGCATGTATATATCAACTACTTGATAAGAAACTGCTGCAGACCTCTCCTTCTTTATTTCTTTCTCTCTTTCTTGGTCTTTCAGACGAGACTCTAAACCGAGGTCCGATGTACCAGTGCTTTACAAGATTCAAGATTCAAGATTCAAAACACTTTATTAGTAACGTAAACATTGACATGTTTCTTGTTACATGATACAATTAATTGTATAAGAAATTATATATGTGACAGCAATGTAATCTAAATCTTACAAATATACCTGTAAATATAAAGATCTTAGCATAATCAAAGAGAAATATATTTCTAAATCTTAACATATTTTGACAAATTTTGAGGCTGGACATAACTGTATATATGGAGGAGGAATAGTATAAACTAAACGTATAAACATCAAAAGCAAGAGCAAGAGGGGAAGAAATAAAAGAAAAGAAAAAAATAAGTAAAAGAAGAGACATATGAGAAAAATGAAAGAAAGATAGAAAGAAAAAGAAAGAGAAAAGGAAAGAAAGAGAGGAAAATATCTCTGTGGAATGGTTATGCACGAAACAGTGTGAAACATGTTAAGGATGTTGCCAAATTGTTCAATAATTTGATAGATGAAATAACTTTACACATATTTTGTTGGTTGTTTCTTTTCGGGTTTTTTGCCTAACATGTTTACACTGTAAGGTATGTAAACATAATATCTACTGTACATTATTCCTGTTAACAACATTTTGGCGAACCATAAAAGCTTCACAAACATATTTACATAGGTTTTTCAATCGGAAAACATTACAAGTGCTCATTAATTCAACGAATTTCCAAACACTTGGTCTATTTAAATAGTATTTCTTTATATACTGTTTACGGATATCATTATATGCGCTACATATAAGGGTAAAATGGTATTCATCTTCTATATCACCTGAATTACAAATAGTACAATATCTTTCATTACGGTTTATTCTATTAGTTCCATATCTACCAGTTTCTACTCTTAACTGGTGTGATGAAAGTCTTAATTTAGTAAATGGTATTCGGAATCTAGCCGATATTTTGTCAAGATATGGCTCAAATCCAACAGCAGTTTTAAAATGTTTAAATAAGTATAAAGAACTGTTACTTATTGATGTACACCATAATTGGGTAAATTGGTCAAGCAACCTTTGTTTAAAAATAATATGAAAATATTTCAAATCTACCCTTTCAGGGTTAGTCCATACATAGGCAAAACCTGTATCGTTTAGCAAAGCTCTGACTTTCGATGCCCAGTTTTGCTTTCCTATTTGCATATCAGCTAAAAGTGCTTGATATACATGATTAACAATAATATTATCGCTAGACAAAATCTTAGCCCAATATTTTATAATACGCGTGTATCTACATATATATAGTGGATAACGACCAAGCTCTCCGTATATTGCTATAGTGCTCGTTGATTGTTTAACATGCAGTAGAGACTTACAAAACTTTAAATGAACACGTTCTATTTCTTTATTTTTACTAAAACCCCAAATTTCACAACTATAATTTAATATAGAGGACACAAATGCATCAAATAGCTGGCACTGAGTACTAGGTTTCAGAGGAAATTTTCGAATATTCACTAGTAGTGCGTTAAGAGCCCGGAGTCCCTTGCCAGCCAATGTTTCTTGGTTTATCTGAAAAGTACCCGTATAGTGAAGCACAACTCCAAGATAGTTAAAATTATCAACCACTTCTAAGGGAATATTTTTAAAAAACCATGTTTCGTTATTTTTGACTGGACCACGTTTCCTAAACACCATTACTTTACTTTTCTGTGCATTAACCTCTAGTCCCCACGATACACAGTAGTCTTGAAGAAGGTCTAAGCTAGTTTGTAATTCTGCAGCTGAATTGCTTATTATAACCATATCGTCAGCAAATAGCATTAATATAAAACTTATTTCTTCGAGAGTAATTCCGGAATTTTCCCCATCAATTAAAAATAATTCAAGGTCTTCTAAAAATAGAGAAAATAATATTGGGGACATTATCTCCCCTTGTTTCAATCCAACCGAACACTCTAGATAGTCGGAATATGATTCGCAGTGACGAATTCGTGCTTTGACTTTTGAGTACATATCATGTATAATTCTTAACATTTTACCTCTGATGCCAAGTTTGTGAAGTTTTAACCACAACCCATTGCGATAGATACTATCAAATGCCTTTTTAAAGTCAATAAAGGCACACGCTAAACGTTTGTTTTCATTAAGTAACTTGCTGATGACAGCATTCAAAACAAATATGGCATCAGTGGTAGAACGCCCTTTTCTGAAACCGAATTGACAATCACTTATGACGTTATTTTGTTCAGCCCAATCCGATAACCTTTTATTCAATATACTTGTAAAAATCTTAGAAAAACAGCTAACTAAGGTAATTCCTCTATAATTATTCACATCGGTTGGGTCGTTCTTTTTAAACAGGGGAATAATTATACCTTCCATCCACTGATCTGGGAAAAATCCAGAAGAGAGAATATTATTAAAAATATCTAGCAAATGCGACAGTAAAATATCTGCAGCTTCAATAAAATATTCATTCAAAATATTATCTCCAGAAAACGACTTATTTCTTTTCAACTTACTTATAGCTTGCTCAATCTCATTTGCCGAAATTGGGTAATCTAATTCTTCAAATATTACATCGTTTTCTTGAAATGTATTATTATTACAAAATAGTTCAGCATCATCATTAAAGGTATCAGGGAATTGTGAGTTCATATCTGCAAAGTATTTATAAAAGTCATGTACACTGATATTATTACGTTTCGATGCCTTCCGTTTGCTAGAGAATCTCTTCCAAAACTCAACAGGTCTACAATGCCTAAGACTTTCAATTTCTTTCATTTTCGAAACTTCTGCTTGTCTTTTCTTTCTCTTTATAAGTCGCTTATAAACTATTTTGTTCGTGCAAAATTCTTCTCTATTAAGGTCATTTTTACACGCATTAAACTTATCTCTAGACCGTGTATATTTCTCTTTCATTTGTTTGCATTCCATATCAAACCACTCAGACTTCTTACATAAGCTATTTCTATCTCGGGGTTCATTAAATACAAGTTCATTTTTACAAAATAGGGGTTCAGCAGCTTGTGTTATAATATTTGTGAAATTCTCTATACATGTATTAACATCAGCTTTACTATTTGGAGAAAATCCAAAAGTAATAGAATTTAGTAAAGGCAGCTTTGAAATCAAACTTCTCCTAAACTCATCACGCAATTGGCTGTTCCATTTTATACGAGTGCGTGTGCGCACCTCCTCGTCACGGCCCTCAAGTCTACTACAGTGTAAACCAAACGATAAGGGGGCGTGGTCAGACCACATATTGAACTGACCAATGTCAAAATAACTTATTAGGTTAAAATCACACTCTTTAAGTAATAGATAATCAATAACACTAGTTCCTGCAGAACAAATATATGTATAGCTACCTTTATCAAAGTCCTCGCCTAATCTCCCATTTGCCAACCTAAATGCATTTGCTTTACATAAATCCAATAACTTAATACCTTGATTATTGTGCGAGCGATCCATAGAGACACGGCTTATTGGGGTATCCGGACAGTATTCATCCTCATCTATGTCCCTAACGGATCGATCGCATACAATATAATCCCTTTTGTCACCATTCCCGACCCTAGCATTCCAATCCCCAATTAAGAAAATATCTCCAAGTTCCCCGTATCGGTCAATATCAACCTGCAATAAGTCAAACAAATCTTCATTTATATAGTTATACGCAGGTGAATTCTCTACCCATATATACACACCTGCTAAGTAAATGTCATCTGCAAAACCAAAGAAAGATTTTTCAAGTTTTAACCATATAATTGTATCAAAATGGTTGTTCACTATTTTAACCCCTTTAGAAATATTGTTACGAATATAAACAACTACTCCGCCACTACACCTCTTCGCCCTTCTGTTCTGAAATTTTCTATAGAAATTAAAACACTGAAAACCATCGATATCTAATGTAGAGCTTTCATTACTCCACGACTCAAACAGAAAAATAATGTCATATTTGCTTAGCAAATCTAAAAATTCATTGTCTTCTAGCTTGTTAGAAACTAGACCGTTTACATTCCACGAAAGTATGGAAAGTCCACCCTCATCGCGCCGCTAATCAGCGCCACTGTTTGTCTGTCCGTATGAAGACCGAGAGCTACTCGTAGGCTGGTTACCGTCAGCGGACTTAGCGCTTGGCGCTTGCGCTGGTTTTACCGCAACGCCGTCCACGTATAAAGTATCATAAGCAAGCCAAGCTTTTTTACCCAGTTTCTTTTCTGCTTTTAACATAGGGACAAGTGCGCGTCTCCGAGCAGCTATCTCGGGGGGGAATTGCTCATGCAAGTAGAAATTAGTGTCTTTCAAATTTTCCCTTTGTCGTCTCACCATTTCTCGATCCTTAAAATAAGAAAATTTGGCGACAATTTTACGGGGTGAACTTTTCTTATCGTCGAGGTGTCCCATGCGATGCACGCGTTCAAGCCTGAGACTATCGGCTAAGTCTCCGGCGATCTTAAGATTCTCCTTGAAGAAACCCCGTAATTTCAGCTCCGTTTGCTCGTGCGTTTCGTCGTGTTGCTCCGGAATGTTACCAAAAATAACATTGTTTCGCATACTTTGTGACTGTATATAGAGTAAATCGTCCCTGATCTTGACCTCGTCCTTACACATGGCAGAAAACTCGCTCTGTGTTTGACCAACAGAAAACTCTAAATCATCAACACGATTTTCAATCTTTAATAATTTGGAATCAAGCCGTTTCGTCTGATCATGCACATGGGTCCATAAGCCCTTTAAATTTTTCTCAAAACCAGTAACCTTCTGTTCCAGACTATCTAATTTGTCGAGGCGTTTCTCTACACAACTTACTTTCGTTTCAATCCGTCGCAGACTACTAATGATCTCAGCAACTAAGGTAGACTCATTGCCCTGTGGCATACCTAGCGACTGTGCCGAGTCCTCCTCTGCCGATGTCGCGCCATCTGTCCGTACGCCATCAGTGCCCAGACTGGGTGGGGTAACGACGGAGGGATTAACATTTTGAGAGCCAGATTTATCAGTCATGTCTATGGTTTCATTTGACTCAAATACAGATGTTTCAAGGGATATGGTGTCATCAAATAAAACACTGTTCACTCGATGTAATGTCTCACTTATACTATTATCGCACTGACCCGCCAGTTTGCTTGGCGAGCCGCCATGTCTCGGCGCTTTCAACTGACCACTGCTTGAATTGTCACTGCTATGTTTGCGCTTACCATCGTTTTGATTCTTGTTTTTACGACCCATACCAACAAATAAGGATAGATATATGTCTTTGACTTACTTTATAATATAAAAAGTCCATCCTTTTTTCCGCAATCACACACTACTTTATTTTTTATCGGACCCGATGTAAACATGTCCATTTACAAAACTGTCACGTGACTTTACATTGGGCATCTAAAAGAACCAGAGAAACTCAGTCGATAATAAGAGTAGAGCATCGCGCCCGGGTTTCTTTGTATCCTCTCGCCTCTCTATGGGGCGTCCAATTAGCACATAGTGAGCAGAAACGGACGTTAATCAACACAAACAAACAAACAAAACCTCTCTTTGGCTTCTGTCTAAAGGAATCCAATTTCTTTCCGATTAATGTGTAACATGCTCTCCATCAATATTGGTTTGTATTATTATTTTGATTTCGCCCTTTTCTTTTCTTGACAACGTTGTATTTTTTCGTTATATTCTATTCTATTGGATTTTGATCGGATTAGTATACCATTAATTTCTATTGACGACACTTTCATCTAGATCAGGTTGATTTTGGTTTAATAAGTGTGAGGTTGGACGCCCCTAAACCGGTTTCCCATATATTTTTGTCCTATTGAGCTTATTTCGTTTTGTAGATCCTATCTTTTTTTCTCCAATTTCTTTTTGGACTGGTATGTTTTATTGTCTCGTTTCTAGTGGCATCTTTTATTACTGGTTCTTTATTTATTTCCACTGTATCTTCTATATAATGGTTAATCTTGTGTCGATAATCTTCTACATCTAAACGAATAGAACTACATGTATTCATATGGAATGCACCTGGGCCTTTGCTAATTTTATAAGATCAATTTATATACTGATCATTGAATGGTCCGTTCTTATATCCCGGTGTTATTTGAGGGTGTTTTTTTAGAGTTAACAAATGTAATCAAGGCTACAGAATAGTAATAGTCTGGTGTTAGACTGCCATGTGTATTGTTTTATCGTGCTGATGAATGCGCCAGATATCTTTTAACCTTTTCCTCCTTAGGCTATTTTAGACCCAACCTCTTTGAATGAAACAACCCAAAAGGAGCATTTACTAGAGAAAAGTAAAATTTAGAATTTTGTAGTTTGAAACTATTGTGATAAATAGAGCATTTGCTCCTGTAGGAGCAAATGCTCTATTTATCACAATGGTTTCAAGAAGTGGCTATTACAGAGGCGTAGAAAGGCGTAAATATTTATAATTTTGATTATATGTCGATTTATTTCAATTTCAAGAGTTTGAACACGTCCTTTAATTAGTTCTTCATATATATTTGTTTACCAGTAAAACGAAAACTTGGTGAAAAATGAAAAACGTGGCCAACTTGGGTCTAAATCTTTTTTATAATAAATCGATGGCTATAGATTGTTCCTTTATTCAGGGAAATATTTCATCTCATTGTTGTCTTTGTTTGCAAGTCCACGGACGTTTAAGGAGCTGATTGTAAAAGTCATCTATAATATAAAAAGGGTTTTAAATAACTACAGTGTCTTATCTTGTCTGTCATTGAACAGTACTGCTGGTCGATGAGAGTAGAAAAACATTGGAAGAGAAAGGTTATGGAAGAAAATGACTGTACGTTACACAATCATAACAGGGAAATTAAGAACATATCATATTTACAAGTGTTATATAAGCAAACAGCATACCTTAACATAGCGGCATGCGCTTTACATTCATTCGTGTTCTATATTTATAATAGGTTTGGACATGTTCATCTTTCTAAACCATATGTTCATCTTTCTAAACCATGTAAAGTTGTCATTTATTTTCATGTATTGGTTGCCAAAAACGGTCCTAAGATAATTAAGGACAATCATTAATTCTGAAAGTGGGTGATTCTTCGAAATCAAAAGTGCTAAAAGAGAAGATTGCAGACTCGGTTTTATTGAGTCTGTTCATGAGTAGTAATTAAAAATGCAACACTAACTCTTCCCCCTTTAGCACTGGCTTAAGCAGTATTCAATTTTCAAAACTTATACCATCAAAACTAATTATCCTGAAGGACCAGAAAATATAACATCACATATAACAAAAGTTTCATATATCTGCCTTGGGTGTTGGGCAAATGAGGCACATTGTGTCCGTATACCGTTTGCCTTAGGCCAGGGTTCAAGGTTATAAAACTTCTGAGTCTGATTCTGAGATCATTCTCAAGTATCGGATTGGACAGGTGCTTGAGAATGATCTTAGACTCAAGCAAAAAGGGCCAGGTATCCCTGTGTGGAGATGACGTGACCTTTGGATGCAAAACTGAAAACTTCGTCGCACTAATTACAATATACTAGCAGCGGATGTTTTCATCTTCGACTCTCGCTAGGTGTCACAACATTCAGTTGCCGCAACATCTGTCGCAAGTCGAAGTTTGTAAGTGCACCACATGAAAATTGTCAATATACATTACTATAATGTTTATAATGCACGCCTTTATACGCAAAAGGATAGGTTAAATATATCTGGTGCACTAATCATCTGTGCAAACTCATTCTGCAGGAAACAAATGAACGAGAAATGCACCGAAATTTAACTGAATAAAACACAATTCCACTTTTCCGAGGTCGTGGGATCATGATCAAGCGGTTTGATACTGTGGCAAAAGTTTCTCAAAACCTTGATCAAACTTACACCAGATCCAATATGTTTAGCAGACAGTACTTTTTACATCAGGGTCAACCCCCAAATAAAATATGGCTGCAAATACTCTGAAACTGTTGATCGAGTGTCAATCAGCTTGGATCCTGATGAGACGTCGAGTTACTCGGCGCAGCATCCGTATCTAAGTTGTATGACACCCCGAATAAGGTCCAGAAGAGCGGGATGTGTTAACCCTTTACTCCGTGAATATTTATGGAAGAAATAATGACGTCATGAATATTAATTAGATTCATTTGTTAAAAGAACACATGGAAACATGATTTTTTAGCAATGGCAGAAACTGTGAAATCATAACTAAGCCAACAGAGCAGACCTAGATCAGAGGTTCCTATAGGAGGCTCTGATCTGGGTCTGTTCTGTTTGCGGAGGTGCAGAAAGCTGTATTTATGGAGTAAAGGGTTAATATGGTTTATTATGCTTCTATGATGGCTGTCCTTGTTTGTGTTGAATATCCTGACTGATTTACATGGTCTATTTTAACAGCATGCGATGTTTACGGTTCAACATACACGGTGTACCCATTGTATGGAATTTATGGGTACAATGACAAAACTATAACAAACGTCAACACGGCAGACGAGTGCATGCAGTTGTGTACGGAAGAGGATGCGTTTGTTTGTCGAACTGCGGATTACCGGAGAAGTACTGAATACTGTTGGTTGTCAGAAGCAACGGGTGTCACAGCTCCGAACGATTTCATTCCATATACAGATGTTGATCATCACCACAGAAACTGTCAGAGGCCAAGCGATTGAGCTATGCTGAGCGAGTCTAATTTGAAGTTTTAACTACAGTGAACCCTCATTATACCGGCATTTGTTACAATTGCACCCTCGTTATACCGGCAGTATGCATTGAAACAAAATTACCGTTAGGTCTTTGAAACAACCACTGAATAAATAGGTACAATGCCAATAAGACCGGTGATCGCTTATTGAAGAACACAAGAAGTGCAAAAAGCTCCCTTTGGGAGTTTTTTGCACTTCTTGTATTCTGCATTAAGCGTCCACCTGTTTGTATTTGTTTAACACTGGCCATAACGGCAACCTCGTTATACCAGAAAATGTCTGGAAACAAACACCTACGTTGTAACGAGGGTTCACTGTATTCCTATAAAACGCTTTTCCATGCCTTTTCAAACAGAGAAACCCAATATTAGACGAATCCTGTCATGAAATAAAAGTTTACACATTTCCTTCGTGTAGACGCTTTTTACGCACAATCCAATGTTACTATGTATTAAGTATGCAATGGTTAACAGAGTTGTCTACCTTAATACAGTTATGAACATGTAACACATAGAACAGGAAAATTCTTAAGAAACTACTTATTTGGCGCCAAACATCACGGGCGCCGGGCTTTTTCGCTATAGCAAATGTCCGTCACGTCACGTCGCGCCAAGCGCGATGCGATCGTCGATGGGATTAAATGATTCTTACAATCTTATCGTATGTGTTCATAGTTTGTCCACTGATTCCTTGGCGTTGTTGACTCAGGCCGCTGCCCTTTGTTCTTTGTTTTAACTCTTTACTCAATGAATATTCATGTAAAGAACAATGAAGTCGTGAGTGTTAAATTAATAATTGTTATAATAGCACACGAGTGCGTGATTGTCCGGCAATAACAGAAACTGTAGAATCATATCTATATTATATCTTAAGTAAACAGAGCAGAGCCTGATCAGACGGCTCCTACAGGAGCCGTCTGATCTTGGTCTGCTGTGTTTGCAAAAGCATAGAAAGGCGTATTTATGGAGTAAAGGGTTAAACCATTATGTTGACAAAATGTTCTCTATGAGAGACAGTGTCCATTTGTAAATAAGCACAGTTTTCAAAATCATGACTATTGTTTTTGTAACAAAATACCGTAAATTTTAGGTTAACTCTGGGATAACTTGTCATATGTTCTTGTGATACAGTGCTCCCTCTCTACAACGACACCCTTCGGGATATGAAGATTGTATGTGTTGTTCAGAGGGAGTTGTTATAGGGAGGGGAAATCAAACATAGTTAGCTTGTTTGCAGATTCCCAGATAAGGTGTTTTTCGAGAACTAAAACCGTCATGCCTCTATCAAACCCTATGTTGTGACCACTCTTTAGAATCGTCACAAAGTGACGATTCTAAAGAGTGGTCACAACATAGAGTTTGATGGAGGCATAAAGAAAATACGATGGAAAAAAGTTGTTTCTGGAGCCTTGTTGTTTCGGAAACAGTGACATGCGTTGTTGTAAAGAGGGAATCGTTATTGAGAGGGCCGTTGTAGGGAGGGAGCACTGTATTACTATTATGTGATATTGATATTATCAGAGGTCCAGATAAGATATGTGGTGGTCACAGTATAAGGTTTTGTGGAGAAATGCCGAATTTGGTATTTTGGTACACACCTTTTATCATCGTCATCATCATCATCATCATCATCTTTATACCACATTTTTGTAGCATCATCATCACCATCATCATCATCATCTTTATACCACATTTATGTAGCATCATCATCATCATCATCATCATCATCTTTATACCACATTTATGTAGCACTCTTTTCACACAGGATATAGATCTATACGTTTAGAACACTTCAAATGCATAAATAAATTACCTTACAAAACTGGGTAAATTTAATGTATACAGAATATTTAAAACAAAAGATACAGATATTGATAAGAATAATACAAACATAATTAATTTAGAAATCACAGTACTAGGTAAGTTTTTTTTACAGGATATGTAACTATTCCGAAAGAAGAGACCCTTCGAAAGCAAAAGTAGCAATGTGAAAATAGAAAATTGCAGATACAGTTTTATTGAGCCTATTCATGTGCAGTTATTAAAAGTGCAAATTTACTCATGTCCCCTAGGGGCACAAGTCTGGGTGGCGGAGGCAGGTGGTAGCTTGATGCAGGACGAAATTTATGCAGAAAGCTCCTATGTGAGCTTTCTGCATTACTTTCGACTTGCATTAAGCAACCACCTGCTTATAAAAGCAGCTATGTTTCTTCTTTAAATGGTCGCATTAGAGGGGTTCTATTGTATATGGACATTGGCATTGAAACTAACTTCATATATTGCAAAAAGGACAGAGAACTAGACTTTTGTTTGACAAGCTAATTATTATGGACATGATCTGGGCTCGTATTTGCTTGATGTTTAACTTTATTTCAGAAATAAAATCTGCCGAGTACAGAGTATAATTTATGTTGATTTTCTGTACCAATTAAAGAACGTCAGAAGGCCGAGAATACACCCTTGTTTTCCGAATGTTCGGGAGAGTTGGCGCTGACACAATCATGAATCTACATGAATAGAGGGCTAGCTACGCCCTTGCCTTGTAGTAGTTTTACCTTTTTCATAGCCCTTATCTCCAAAACCGCAGCCAGTCACGTACTTGTACTTGCAATCAGTATTGATACATCGAGTAACTCAGATTCTCATCAGGACATAACCCATTACCTCATAGGCTATTTTTAGATACAACCTTTTTAAATTAATCTACCGAAAAGGAGCATTAATTAGAGAAAAGGGAAATTTTAGAATGTTGTAGTTTGAAACCATTGTGATAAATAGAGCATTTGCTCCTATATGAGCATCTGAGCTACCTATCTGAACGATGTCTCGAGTTCACAGCTTAATACAGGTATAAAGTAATGCTGAAAGCTCCTGTAGGAGTTTTCAGCATTACTTTAGACCTGTATTAAGTTGCAACATGTGTTTCTAGACATATGTAGTGATACAGTTTAGAGCAATTCTGTATTGTAAGTTTTGGAAGGGCTGGACTTTTTGTTCGAGTTATCCCAAAGTCGAGTTATCCGAGTTCGAGATATCGAAGTTCAACTGTATCTATCTATCTATCTATCTACATGTAGCCGGGTAGAGATTGTTGACAGGTTTTAGTCTTTGTGACTTGGTAGCTCAGTCAGTGGAGTGTTGGCATGATAAGCCAAAGGCCCTGGGTTCAAGTCCGAGTCAAGTCACAACTTTTTCACCATGTTACATTTGGCGCCCAACGTGAATAGCCCGCAATGTGGTTTATATGAAGAAACACTGTAATGATAAGAAACTCATGGAGTATTCTTGGAGTAAGTTCGGAACGAATTTTTTTGTAGAGGGATGTGTGTAGCCGAATAGAGACTGTGGTCAAACAGTTGATAGGCTTTAGACTGTTTGACTTGACAGCTCAGTCGGTAGAGTGTTTGCATGGTAAGCCAAAGGTTCGAGTCCCAGTCGAGTCACAACTGTTTCACCATATTAAAATATGAAGAAAGAAGAAATCAGTAAAGTCAAATGGGGGAGATTACAAGCAATATCTGTTATTAAAGTGATAAGAGAAAGAACCAAAATTCTATCATCGTTAGTCCCTGTATTATCTCTACTCGGTGGCTTGTTTTTTTGTGCAGTCTCTTGTGTAACAAGCACTGCGGCGACACATGTTTTGTCTGGCAGACGTGTGTGATGTTGGGCAGGTTTGTACAACTGGTAAGTCTCAGAACCTCCCCCTCCTCCTCCTTTCTACGGCACCACCTCTATATGTGGGTGCATTTAGATATAGCCCACTTCGTCAGTTCATCCGCAACATGTTCGGTCGTGAGTAACCCTCAAAACATTAATCATTTCCCTGTTTAACCCTTCCCCTGTTCTATGTTTATTAACACCTCTATAGGTGGGTACATTTAGATATAGCCCACTTCGTCAGTTCATCCGCAACATGTTCAGTCGTGAGTAACCCTCAAAACATTAATCATTTCCCTGTTTAACCCTTCCCCTGTTCTATGTTTATTAACACCTCTATAGGTGGGTACATTTAGATATAGCCCACTTCGTCAGTTCATCCGCAACATGTTCAGTCGTGAGTAACCCTCAAAACGTTAATCATTTCCCCTGTTCTATGTTTATTAATACCTACTGAATATTCACGGACAAAATAGTTATAACGAAATATGGAAGGTGGAACATTGTAGCCATTTTAGAAAGTAAAAACATATATCTTTCAAATTCCATTAGCAAACAGAGCAGATCCTGATCAGACCGCTCCTATAGGAGCCGTCTGATATGAGTCTACTCTGTTTGCAAATGCGTGAAAACACGTTTATATGAGGAGACAGTTTAATATTCGTGGCCAGAATCGATATCCTGGAACATGGGATTAAGCCTTCATTTGAAGAGCAATTCAGTTTCAATTTCCAAAGGGACATGGTCCGTTCAGAGTGAAAGGGTAAAATTTGCGAGAGGATTTTGAATTACAAGCAATGCAGACTCTGATCAGAAATATCTACTAGTATCTAACTGTCTATACTACTAGTATATGTCACTATAATGGCAGTCTACTCGTTGCCTGCGTTTAACCCTATGTTCTATGAATACGCCTTTCTAAGCCTTTGAAAACAAAGTAGACCCAGATTAGACGGCTCCTATAGGAGCCGTCTGATCTGGGTCTGCTCTGTTTGCTTATGACATAAAATAGATATGATTCTACAGTTTCTGCCATGGCCCAAACTTCTTGTGTCCAACTGCTATTATAACAGTTAATCTAATTAATAATCATAGTGCAATTATTTCTTACATGAATATTCATGGAGTAAGGGGGTAAAGTGTATTAAGAGTCAGTCACAACCTAGTCTAATTTCTGCATTCGCAGTTCATTGCAAGGGAGATTATTCAATATTACTGTAAATGCAAAAAAAGTACTATTAACCTCCCTTGATTTCAATGGCCGGTTTTCTCTGCACAAGTCGTATAATTGCACAAACCATTACCTATAGTCTCTGTAACATTTAATTGTATATAATCATAAATCTTCGTCTTCATCATCATCATCTTCTTCTTCTTCTTCTTCTTCTTCTACAATGCCTCTTCTTTTTCTACAAGGCTTCTTCTTCTAGGTTTCTTCTTTTTCTTCTTCTTCTTCTTCTTCTTCTTCTTCTTCTTCTTTTTCTACAAGGCTTCTTCTTCTATGTTTCTTCTTTCTTCTTCTTCTTCATCTTCTTCTTCTTCTTCTTCTTCTTCTTCTTCTTCGTCTTCGTCTTCTTCTTCTTCTTCTTCTTCTTCCTCTACAAGGCTTCTTCTTCTACTACAAGGCTTCTTCTTCTATGTTTCTTCTTCTTTTTCTTCATCATCAACTAATGTACGATGCTCACCGCGGGAGATTGTTGTACAAGAGAGTCCCCCTAAACCGGAATTCTAATAGAGAAGAATTTATATACATGTATGCAGGTGTCTGCTAAATGCAGTGTGACAGTCATGTATAGAGTCTTATCTCCAAGACCGATATTTATACATGTACTAAATTTTAAAGTCTGGTTTAGAGGGAGTCTACTGTGCACACGGTGACTGTCCAAACTAGGTGTGGCGTATGCACATGTGCAATTGGTGATTACTTCAATGTTTTATACAATAATTATGGTGCCTTTGTGACTATTCATTAACGGACTTTTTTATAAATATTTACTTTCTAATGTTCTCTTAGCATGAGTAGCATAATTTTACAATGTATACAGCCCTATTGTTGTATATAAGAATGCTTTGCTTTTAATTACTGTATGTGCTGTCTTATATTAGCATATGCCATATTAGCCAAATGATCTATCTATCTATCTTCTTTTTAATGTCAACTCCTCTTTCGAGTGTTACTGACATGAGGTATGCACGCCGAAATGTTAGTATACAGTAAAACAGAATATGTGTTGGATATCCAGCACAGAATTAAGTGAAAAGGGTGAAGGTAACAGAAAAATAGTTTGAACATGTTAAAAGGTGAGACATGAAGAGTTAGGATAAAAAGGGATCAAAACTGTTGCTTTCTGGTCTAATACTGGATTGCTGCCACGCTCACCCTGAAAACATCAAGGGAGAGGTGTGTTACAATGTTGTTTGGCAGATTATTCCACAAGGTGATGCTGTGAGGAAAGAAGGACAATTTTCGATAGTCTGATGTCACTTGTACCTGTCTGAAACTGAGAGGATGCATTAGCCTAGTATATCTTAGAGGTTTTTGTTACATATGTTGGTATATTTATAGCAACAAGCTGATGGTAAATCTTGTAAAACATTACCAGCCGAGCATCTAATCTTCTGATTACTGTAAAAGCTGCAATGAATTCAGAGACAGGTTGGCCCTGATTACGTGCTGGATCACCTAGCATCTGATCAGGATCCACCCTTTCTCGATATGCCCAATTGACATATGATAATATAAGTATTTGCTTAAACTGTGATAATAATGATCTTAAATTATAGAATTAGACTGTATACAAGCTTGATTTTTCTTATAACATATAATTAAGGGAGGCAAATCTGTGTATCCACCTTTTTACTATGTCATCATTGTCTCCCTTTATCTATTACAATGTGATCTCGTAACGTGATTTTAAAAGACATTATTGTCTCGGATCTTTTTCAGAAACTTCTTAGAATCATAATTGGTATTGGTGAGAACTATTTAAATTAAACTTGAGATTTTAAATATTTCTATATATCTTATATGTATTATTTCAATGTGCTAAACTTTATCCTATATTTACAGGCTTTTTTGTTTCAAAATGTTATTGTTTTATGTTACTATAGACGGCAAATAGCTTCTGATATAGCTAATGTTACCTTACTAGGCATAAGGATTTTAAATTTTGAGGTTATGCGATGCTCTTTTTATACTTTAGAAATACACTGTAAATGTTTTTGTTTTGTTTATTATGTTTTTATTTCTATTTCATATCTTATATTTTCTTTAATTTCTGCTTTAGTATGTATAAATGTTTTAATTGTAAAAATCGTAAAATCGTATTTAGATATTTAAAGAGTGCTATATAAATATGGTATAATAATAATAATAATAATAATAATAATAATAATAATAATAATAATAATAATAATAATAATAATATAATAATAATAATAATAATAATAATTATAATAATAATAATAATAATAATGTTATTTGTTGTAAACCCGACTGAAAATTAAGATTCTTACAAGTATCTTGTAATGACCACTGAAGAAACAAGTTTTATCGTGGCAGAAAGTATAGAATCAAAACTACATGTATGTATATTGAGGCACAAAACACATAGCAGACCAAGATCAGACGGCGTATCATCCATCTGATCTGGGTCTACTATGCCAATCAATCAAGCAATCACTCAATCAATCAACATAATATGTATATAATCCGAATTAAACAAGCGGCATCAAATGTCATTAAAATGTGTGCAACACATAGAGTTAACAAACTGTTTGGTTAACGCTTTTTCTACGCCGTTGCAAACAGAGTAGACCCAGATCAGACGGATCCTATAGGGTCTGCTCTGTTTGCTTATAATACAATATAGATATGATTCTACATTTCTGCCATGGCTTTTATAACAAATTAATCTAATTGATATACATGACGTCATTATTTTTTACATGAATATTCAAGGACGAGATGGTAAAGATTATTATGAAACTATATCACTGTTATATCCACCATAAATGTCAATTCAATTCAGTTGTACAGCGGTAACCTCGCTAATGCTACCACCTAAACCATTAACATAAGTGTCTGTAAAAGCAGGTGGTAGCTCAATGCAAGGCAAAAGTAACGCAAAATCACATCTATACTGCATTAAGCTATCACCTGATTTAATCCAGAATTATACTTCTTCCGCGTGGCCGTATTAGTGAGATTCTACTGTACTAATCTGTGATTTCCTGCGAATAAATGAAAGCATTATGTAATACAACTGACAATCGTAACTACTCGCCGTATTCCGTCAGAGTTCGGAATATTGGTATTCCGTCTTATTTCGATAGAAATAACCGAGGTGTTCCGAGTGATACAACTGAATGTGACCGAGATTTTGATACCGAGATTTTGATACTTGTGACGGATACTGATTTGCTTCTGACGTCACCCTTGGATTTGTTTACAAATGGCCGACACACTTTAGTCGGATCAACAGGTGCGTTTTTTTTAATTTCTTGGACCAGTTTCTTTTATTTGTAATTTCGATACATTGATTTTGTATTATGTTCATCTCTATTACCCTAATGTATCGATTGGTCAGCAGGAAGCAATTATTTTCTCTTTACCAACGAAATCACGACAGATAAAACTGGCCTACTTCCATTTTGTCGAAACCGGGTCTGTTATTGTATGTTGGTTTCATATTTTAAATTTCTTAGTCGAACATTTTGGACAAACAGTGTTCTAATAAAGCCAGTCGTTTTGCTTCAACTCAAACGAAAACGTTTACATAATGGTAGCTTAACTTATCAATTATGTGTATGTACGGCAGATATTTTGGACAACTGCCAATGATACGATCAGCCTATTGTATTCTGTCACAATTGTGGGATACAAAAGTATTTAAATATAAATACGTGTATTCTTTAACATTTATTTAAAAGCTTAAGGTTGGCTGAGATTTATAAATGAACTCTGCATTTCTAGCATTAAACGGCATTTTAGATACTAATGTTTTTAAGAATCATCATGTATTTATAAAATTCTGTATATCAATACAGATATCCAGGTTTTACCAAATTTCACCTTACAAGGCTTACAGAAAACAGTGAAACATATCTGTAGCAATTATGTGGGTTGGGTCTGAAAGTAGATGGGAACTTTCGGCATAAATTCAATCCTAAAATTTGATGATCATTGGGATTTATCGACATAGATGTAGAAATAAGTTTCTGTGTGTCTTAACACTATCCCTATAGATATGCCTTTTAATGCCTTTGCAAATAGAGGAGACCCAGCTCTAGAGGAGACCCAGCAGAGCTCCAGATAAGATGCGTAAATTAAAACATTTTCAAGAATAACTCCTTTATTTCTCCACCAAACCCTATACTGTGACCGCTCTTTTGAATCGTCTCGAAGAGATGATTCTAAAGAGTGGTAACAGTATAGGGTTTGGTGGAGAAATGACAATTTTAGTATTTGGGTACGCACCCTTATCTGTAGCTCTGACCCAGATCCAGATCATTCAGCTCCTGTAAGAACTGTCAGATAAAAAATTGTTCTATTTGCTTAATGATAAAAACAGTTCCACCATGGCTGAAAAAATTGTTTTCATATATGGCATTATTAAAATTTATCCAATTCTAAATTGACAGTCATTGTCTCTTACATGATAATTTTAGAGAGTATATATTTACAATAGTTTGCATGTTAATTTCAGTGACACACAGACCATTGCTAGAAGTACAATCAGAATAGGACAGCCATGGCCACAGCTGATCCTACCATGGAGAGGGTAGACGCTGATGGGGATTCAGGAGAGGAGATAGATCAGAAAGTGGTCATCACGGTAACTACAAGAAAATAAGTTTGCAACATCTTTTATCCGACTTCTGAGTTTCATCCATGTTTGAGTTTATAGTAATGATCATTAAACATCTCAGATTTAGACTTTTATTTGATGCTCACCTAAGCTGATAGGTTTATGAAACTACCGGTATGTGTGTTTTTGAGTATCAAGTTTATAACCCATTACCTGATAGAGATGCCTTTTGTGCCTTTACAAACAGAATAGACCCAGATCAGACAGCTCCTGTAGGCTGATCAGGGTCAGTTCTCTTTGCTTATGATATAATATTAGCATGAATTTTTATTAGCATGATTTTTCCATGGCCTAAAATTCCCCAGATTTTTCCATAGCCCAAAATTCCAATGTTCATACCAGCAGTATGAAAAAAATCAGCTAATTACTATTGCTATACTCAATAT
The DNA here is from genome assembly GCA_963576725.1 of Azorinus chamasolen. Lineage (NCBI taxonomy): Eukaryota > Metazoa > Mollusca > Bivalvia > Cardiida > Solecurtidae > Azorinus > Azorinus chamasolen. Next base: position 58,349,261 of record OY755252.1, read on the forward strand.
TTCTTACAAAAGTGATAAAGACTTTATTTACGTCTGGTATGTCAGAGCACATTGTGATCCCACTTTCTCTAAATTATTTTTAATCCTGGCTGCACAGTAAAACTGCATCTAACCTTGATTTTTAATAAAGAGCTGCCACTTGTTTAAAAGACTGACATCAATGCTAATTTTAACATCCTGCATAGAGAAGTTTTACCGTATTCTTTTTCTATGATGGAATACAATGAATCTGAATGTAAAAAGTACTGAAATTAAAATAATAAGACAAGAGATACCCATTATCTCATCTGATATATATTGTCTCCATGTGTCTGCTACAATTCTCAAATGAATATTTTTCTTAGATTTTAACAAAACATGTCAGAACAGTTAAAGGTTAACTTGACCCATTCCTTCATAGGCTATTTATAGACTCAACCTCTTTCAATAAATCTACCGAAAAGGGGCATTCACTATAGAGAAAAGGGAAATTTTAGAATTGTGTAGCATTGAAACCATTGCGATAAATGGAGAAATGCTCTATTTATCACAATGGTTTCAAGAAGTGAATTTTACAGAGGCGTAGAAAAGCGTATTTATGGAGGAAAGGGTTAAACCATTCACTCCATAGGTGTGCTTTATATGCCTTTGAAATCGAGTTCAGATCAGACAGCTGCTGTAGAAACTGTCTGAGCTGGATCTGCTCTGTTTTCTAATGGAATAATTTAGGTCTGATTCTAGTTTAATTCTGTCATGGCCAAAATTTCTTGTGTCCATATGCCATTATAAAAATTAATTTAATCAAATTATATATTAATGGTGGCATTATTTTTTACCATTCATGCAGTATATGATTAATCAGGGTCCATGCTTATAAAGCTTTTAGTTGAGTCTGAGTTTCATTCTCAAGCTTTTGATTGGTCAGATTTGAGTTCTCAAGCTTTTGATTGGTCAGATTTGAGCCTTTGGCTCAAATCTGACCAATCAAAAGCTTGAGAACGAACTCAGACTCAACTAAAAGCTTTATAAGCATGGACCCAGGTTTAACGGTGTTGATCATGATGAAATGTTGTTACTGATTATGTCTTTCTGTTGTAGAAAACAAAAACAGAGACCAAGACTGAGGAAACTACTATTCATGAACATGTCCATGAAGATGAGTTCAAATATGGTATGTTACACTAGTTCAAAGTTCACTTCACATATAGTGAAAACATCTATAGAGTAACCGCCCAAAAGGTGTTTCAGTTATAGATAGTGGGGCTAAATTATCATTTCTCCACCAAAACCTATGTTGTAATAATTCATCAAAAAGGAAGTTCTAGAAAGTGATGGCATCACAGGGTGTGGTGTGAAATAAACAATGTAAATTGTACTGTAATTACCTAGAATAGTCTTCCCTCCTCAGTTTGTAAAACTGCATAGATCAATTTGGAACAATTTTTGATAACTTTAACCCTTTACACCATAAATACGCCTTTACAAATAGAGTAGACCCAGATTAGGGTCTGCTCTGTTTGCTTACGATATAATATGGATATGATTCTACAGTTTCTGCGGTGCTAAAAACATTAATTGTTATAATAGCAAATGGACACAGGAATTTTTGGTCAGAGCAGAAACTGTAGGTGTATATCTCTATTATATCATGAGCAAACAGAGCAGACCCTGTTCAGACGGCTCCTACAGTAGCCGTCTGATCTAGGTCTACTCTGTTTGCAAAAGTGTAGAAAGGATTAAAGGGTTAAAAATAAATGTCTGCTCAAAATTGGAGCTGATGCAATTTTGACTACTCATTAGATCAAACTTTTAAGACACTATCCGAGCTCCAGATAAGATGCGTAAATTCAAACATTTTCAAGAGAATAACTTCTTTATTTCTCCACCAAACCCTATGTTGTGACCACTCTTTAGAATCGTCTTGAAGAGACAATTATAAAGAGTGGTCACAACATAGGGTTTGATGGAGAAATGATGATTTTGGTATTAGAGTACGCACATTTATCTGTAGCTCTGCACTATTTACCAAGTGTCAGACCACTTGGATACTGGCATGTTCATGGAGTAAAGGGTTAAAACAACATGTTTTGTAACTAGATAAGTTTTACAACTGTTGTTTACTTTTGTGTTTCAGTCCCTCCCAAGTTTGATGAGACTCTGCCAGATCTGTACCGCCTTCTGGACACTATGGAATCCGAGGGTGGAGATCTTACCGCAAAGAAGCAGCCACCATCTTTATTTTCAAGGCCAGAACATGTAAACACCTACCAGAAAATCTCAGGTAAGCATTCACCGGGTCCTTAGATAAACAGGCTTATTTCGAGTACAGTTGAACTTCGATCTGTCAAACTCGGATAACTCGAACTAAGAGTTCAGTCCTTCCAAACCTTACAATACAGAATTGCTGTAAAATGTATAACTATGCATATCTAGAAACAGGTGTGACAGCTTAATGCAGATCTAAAATAATGCTGAAAGCTCCTACAGGAGTTTTCAGCATTTCTTTAGACCTGCATTAAGCTGTGAACTTAAGAAATTGTCCAGATCAGAAAACGGAAAACTCAAGCTTCTGTTATCTCGAACTAATTTGTATGGTCCCTTGAAGTTTGAGTTTGTATTAAAATCATAATTTCTCCACCAAACCTATCTTGTGACCACATGTGTCTTGAAAAGACAATTCTAAAGAGTGGTCACCACATATGGTTCAGTGGATTTTTTTTAAAAATATACCGTAATTCAGAGCAACAGATAATGGTGTGCAAAAACTGAAATCATCATTTCTTGTGACCACATTTTAGAATCTTCTCAAAGAGACAATTTTAACCCTTTCGCTGCCAAACTCTGTCGTCTGCCAACTTTGTCAACTGCTACAACTTTTCATTCTTTTGATTTTCTTCATTTTTGTTTCAAAAACATAGTAACAGTAACGAACAGTTTGGATCCTGATGAGACGCCGAGTTACTCGGCGTCTCATCTGGATCCAAACTGTTTGCATCGGTAATCACAGATCCGGCATTGGCAGCGAAAGGGTTAAAGAGTGATCAAAATATAGGGTTTGGTGGAGAAATAAAGATGTTACTTCTTGAAAATGTTTGAATTTATACATCTTTGCTTGACCTCTGATAATTACCTGCAGTATTCAGACAAACTTATGCAAATAGTGTAGATCCATTTGATCATATCATATTTCTACTGTGCCACTCAGTCTAATTGAAAGTTCAAGTGAAATATTCAACCTTACAAACAGGTGTCCAAATACTTAGCCCTTTACTCCATGAATACGTCTTTCTGTGCCTTTGCAAACAGAGTAGACCCAAATTAGACAGCTCCTGTAGGAGCTGTCTGATCATTGTCTACTCTATTTGCTTTTGACATGATATAGATCCGATTTTTCAGTTTCTGTCATGGCCAAAATTCGTGAATCCGTGTGCCATTATAAAAATCATTCTAATAAATATTTATGATGTCATTATTTCTTACATGAATATTCATGGAGTAAAGGTTAGCAGCTATTCTTGAAAAACTGTTTAAATGTTTGCTTCTTATAATAAACGCCTTTTCACACCTTTGCAAATGGGGAAGACCCAGATCAAATGGTGCTTGAAGTAGTCACCTGACCAGGGTCTGCTCTGTTTGCCTATGACGTTAACCCTTTCCCTCATATAAACATGTTTTCACGCATTTGCAAACAGAGTAGACCCAGATCAGATGGCTCCTATAGGAGCCATCTGATCAGGGCCTGCTCTGTTTGCTAACAGAATTTGATAGATCTGTTTCTTTACTTTCTAAAATGGCTACAAAGTTCCACCTCCCATAAGTCGTTATAACTATTTTTTCCATGAATATTCAGTAAGTATTGAAATTTGTAATAAACATAGAACAGGGAAAGGGTTAAAGCATTTGCAAAAGCATTACAAGGTGTATTTATGAGGAAAAGGGTTAACCTGTTACCTGATGTAAACAGATGACCCAGATCTGTCAGCGCCTACATCAGGGTCTGTTTGGTTCACTCATGTGTTACAGGTTTGCAATGCCATTGAGTTTCTTTATTTTCTGCTTTTAATTAAACAATTAAACTAACCCTTTCCTTTTCATATTCATGTAAGAAATAATGAAATCATGATAATTTATTAGCCGAATTTTTATAATGTAAAGTTTTAAAGACAATTTATTTGCTTTGACAAATGGTATAGAATCAAATCAATATCATGTCACAAGCAAACAGGGCAGACCCTGATCAGATGACTCCTGTAGGAGCCTTCTGATCTGGATCTACTCTATTTGCAAATATGTGAAAAGTTTTTTATATGAAGGAAAGGGTTAATGTTTATAATGGACAGAATCTTGCATGAATATTAACCCATTCCCTCATATTGACGACTTTTGATGACTCTGTAAAAGTCACTTTGTGAAACCATTGTGATAAATAATAGTGTAGTTTGAAACCATTGTGATAAATAGAGCATTTGCTCCTATAGGAGCAAATGCTCTATTTATCACAATGGTTTCAAACTACAAAATTCTAAAAAAAATCCTTTTCTCCTTTTAATGCTCCTTTTCGGTAGATTTATTCAAAGAGGTTGTATCTAAAAATAGCCTATGAGGTAATGGGTTAATTCAAGTGAAGGGCCAAGAAATCAACTAAAATCTAATGTTTGTATAGAACTGAAGCTTAAGTTGGAAGAAGAGGAGATGAGTCCATACCTGGACCATTTTGAGGCCGGAGTGAAGGACGATGTGGTCATGCTGGGCAGTATTGCTCTAGAAGACGTTCAAGAAGAAGAGAAACAGCTCAGAGATGAACACATCCAGTATCTCGAGCAAGAGGTAATTAATTCAGGGGTCCAGATAAGATTATAAATTTTAAAAAATATCAAGAACAAACTTCTTTATTTCTCCACCAAAATGTATCATATGTTGTGACCACTCCGTAGAATCGCATTGAAGAGAAGATTCTAAAGAGTGGCCACAACATAGGATTTGGTGTAGAAAAGAAGAGTTTAGTATTTGAGTATGCACCTTTATCTTTGCCTCTGTAATTTGTTCAGTACCTCAAGAAAGAGGTAATTTATCCGTCTAGTAACTATAGCTCAGGGTTATTTGTTTACGTCATTGGAGAAGAGGCGAAACCTGCTTGTAAACCCATCTCATGCTGAAAAAAATAAAATCTGTCAACACCATAATCTGTTGCAATTGGCTTCATCAATTCATTCTGGCTGTTAACCCATTCCCTGTTCAATATTCATGCAAGAAATGATGACATCATGAATATTTATAGACATCATGAATATTTATTAGTTGAAGCTTTACAATGTAAACATTTCAAGGATTTCTTTTTGCTTTCACAAAACTGTAGAATCATGTCAAAAGGAAACAGACCCAGATCAGGTAGCTCTTATAGGAGTCATCTGATCTGGGTCTGCTCTGTTAGCTTTTGACATTATAAAGATCAGTTTCTACAGTTTGGTCAAAGCAAATAAATTGCTTGAAAAGTTAACATTATAAAAAATCAGCTGATAAATATTCATGATGTGATCATTATTACATGAATATAACAGACAGGGAAATGGTTTTGTCTCTAGCATTGTTTATTTTTTTCCATTTTTATCTCCACTTTTTCGAAAAGTGGAGCTGTTGTCATGACCCTCTCGTCAGCATTAGTTAACCTTTTTTGTTCAGGTCCATTTCTCAGAAACCATCAAAGATATTTGATTAAAATTTGATATGCATGTTTGCTATTAGAAGGGGAACCAATTTTACAAGGGCAGGTAATCCTTAAATTGATTTTGCCATAGTTATGCCCCTTTTTCGACTTATTCTTCTACTACACTATCCAGCACTAAGAAAAGTGGAGTGTGCACTCCAGGGACAGCTCTTGTTATATTCTTTTATCACTTTACTCAGTGAATATTCATGAAAGAAAGACATGACTATGAATATTGGTTATCCTGAATTTTTATACAGTGCTCCCTCTCTACACCGACACCCTTTGGGATACGAAGATTGTATGTGTTGTTCAGAGGGAGTTGTTATAGGGAGGGAAAATCAAACATAATTAGCTTGTTTGCAGATACCTAGATAAGGTTATTTCGAGAACTAAAACCGTCATGCCTTAACCCTTTCCCTCATAGAAACGTGTTTTCACGCATTTGCAAACAGAGAAGACCCAGATCAGACGGCTCCTAGAGGAGCCGTCTGATCAGGGTCTGCTCTGTTTGCTTTTGACATGCTATAGATCTGGTTTTACAGTTTTTGTCAAAGCAAAAAAAATCCTTGGAAAATTTATATTATAGAATTTCAGCTAATAAATATTCATGATGTCATTATTTCTTACATGAATACAGAACAGGGAAAGGGTTAATCAAACCCTATGTTGTGACCACTCTTTAGAATCGTCACAAAGTGACGATTCTAAAGAGTGGTCACACCATAGGTTTGATGGAGGCATAAAGAAAATTCCATGTAAAAAGTTGTTTCTGGAGCCTTGTTTTTTAGGAAACAGTGACATGCGTTGTTGTAAGGAGGGAATCTTTATTGAGAGGGTCGTTGTAGGGAGGGAGCACTGTAGTAGCATAATGATTATGAATATTAAAGTAACAGTTTGACCATGGCAGAAACTGTAGAATCAGATATATATTATTTCACATGCAAACAAACATACCCTGATCAGATGGCTCCTACCAAAGTCATTTGATCAGGAACTAATCTGTTTGCAAAGGTATTAATTGGAATATCTATGGAGTATAGAATTATAAGTCATGTTTTGAAAGCTTCACTAAATACTATCATTTTAAAATCTATATTTACAGGCATCTGAAGCAAAGGAAAGGCAGCAAGAAATCCTCAGACGGGAAGAAGAGGCAAAAAAGCGTGTGGCTAAATTTACTGTTGTGAAGAGAGAGGAGATTCAGAGGAGAGAGGTATGATATTCTTTATCACACAACACCACCTCTGATAGAGTAAATTGATGACTGTATGCTTTAACCCTTTCCTCCATGAATATTCATGTAATAAATTATGACATCATGAATATTAATTAGATCAAGTTTCAAATTGATACAATTGTGCATGAAGTTTTTTCCAAAGCAGAAACTATAGAATTAGTCTATGTTATACGAGAAAGCAAACCGAACAGACCCAGATCAGACGGCTCCTATAGGAGCCATCTGATCTGGGTCTACTCTGTTTGCAAGGCGTAGAAAGGCATATTTATGGAGAAAAGGGTTAACCCTTTCCCAGTTCTTTACATGTATTTATTCAAAATAGTTATAATGAAATGTGGAATATGGTAGTCATTTTAGAAACTAAAGAAACAGATCTATCAAATTCCATTAGTAAACAGACCAGACCCTGGTCAGATGGCTCCTATAGGAGCAAAGGTGTAGAAAGGCATATTTGTGGAGTAAAGGGTTAACCCTTTCCCTGTTCTATATTTATTCAAAATTTCAATACCTATCAGTACTGAATATTTATGGACAAAATAGTTATAATGAAATATTGAATGTGGAATATTTTAGCCATTTTTATGCCCCCATTGACGATAGTCCGGGGGCATATTGTTTTTGCCCTGTCTGTCTGTCTGTCTGTTTGTCTGTTTGTTTGTCAGCAACTTTAACATTGGTCATAACTTTTGAGCCAGTATAGATAGAGACTTGATATTTGGCACACATAAAGCCACACATTTTGAGGGGTGCCGTGTCAAGGTCAAGGTCATCCTTCAAGGTCAGAGGTCAAATATATGGGTCAAATCGCCAACTTTAACATTGGCCATAACTTTTGGACCAGTAGAGATAGAGACTTGATATTTGGCATGCTTGTGTATCTCATGAGGCTGCACATTTTGAGGGGTGACATGTCAAGGTCAAGGTTATCCTTCAAGGTCAGAGGTCAAATATATGAGGGGGCATAGTGTTTCACAAACACATCTTGTTAAAAACTAAAGAAACAGCTCTACTAAATTCTATTAGCAAACAGAACAAACCCTGATCAGATGGCTTCTATAGGAGCCATCTGATCTGAGTCTACTCTGTTTGCAAATGTGTGAAAAAGCATTTTTATGAAGGAAAGGTTTAACATACATTTTATATACATGTAACAGATAAATGAATTAGTAAATATCCTTTTTAAGGACTAGTCATAAATGAATGAATCACCATTGTGTCTGTATTTGTAGGAAATGTTGAAACAGAAGGAGCGACTATTGATGGACAGACTGCATCAAGCTTTCCGACGGGCCGAGAGCCAATTGACCAGCGTACTGGAAAGACGCAAGGGAGAAGTCAAGGTTTGTTTAATCAGCCAATTTTATTATTTAGTACCTTTCATTTTGCAAAAATTGTTGTTTCTTTCAATTTTCAAAACTACATTTTTCTTTGATTTCCTTTTTAAATCTCAATCTGAGTAAAACAGTTGTGTAAATGTGTTTCAAAACAACACAAAACCATTCCTAAAAAGTGAAAATAGACTTACAACACCATCCTGGTCTAACAAAAGATGAAACTAGTCTACGATTCCTGCCTCATTTCTCATCACTGTTCCTACTTGACTAGCCTTTCTGTTTTTCTGTAGTAAAAAACAGTTTGTGTCCTATCAGATGGCTCCTGTAGCAACAGTCTGATCTGTTTGCTTATGGAATCATGTAGATATCAGTCTACTCCCTCTGCCACAGTCAAAAATTCCTTTATTCGTAATGTTTAAATGTAGTTTGGCTCATTAATATTCATTAGGTCATTATTTATTTCATGAATATTAGACAGCCTTTACAGGGAAAGGGCTACTAAAGCCAAAGTTGCCTGATAAAGTATACCCAGAGTACCCAATGGCTTCAGACACCCAATCTCTCCTCTCCATTTATTTGTAATTTTATCACTTTTATACCAAAGGTGCTCTACGCAATGTGATCGAAGTATGTTAAAACTAGCCTAAAACTATCTATTTGAACCTTAAACCACTCCGAAAAACAAGAAAAACACGACCCGAAAAAAAAATCCTATCGGGTCTATAAATGTATTGAAAGATATCTAACTACGACAGATCAGCTGCGGAAAATACAACAGTCATGTTTTTTAAAACTTACAGCAAAGCCAATTCAACACCGATTTCAATCAGTTCGGTCTTGATCCGTTCCAAATTCCATATGCTAAGCGGCACAATTAGTGCTGTCCTTAAATATTGCTCCGTCTTGTCGCTGTTTCTTTTTGGGTTTTTTTTTGGGGGGGGGGGGTTCCATGGATGAGTCCAAGCATGCGTCGGGCACCTTTGTTTATGCACATGTTGTTTAGATAATTTTAAATTAGACTGACAATGATAGCAAATAGTGTACAATAAAACCCCTATAAACTGGACATTAAATTTAGTATAAATATCAGTCATGGAGACAGGTGGCAGCTTAATTCAGGGACTTTCACCCTGCAGCCACCGGCCTAAAAGTATCTAAATTCTTCTCAACTAGAAATCCGATTTAGAGAGGTAAACCATAAACCATATCCAAACAGCTCCTTCATTAGCTGATTGATCTGATTCTTCATACCTTTTAACACCTTTCACTTTTTCAAACAGAGTAAACACAGATCAGATGGCTTCTATAGGAGCTCTGTTTGCCTATGGAATACAGTAAAACCTCTCTAAACCGGACGTCTAATTTGGTGTAAATACCGGTATTGGAGACAGGTGGCAGCTTAATGCAGAGTGAAAGTCATGCAGAAAGCTCCGAGGAGCTTTCTGCATGACTTTCACCCTGCATTAAGCAGCCACCTGCCTAAAAGTATCTAAATTCTTCTCTACTAGAATTCCAGTTTAGAGAGGTTTTACTGTAATATATTATATGATTCCTCCGATTCTGCCATGGCTAAAATTTCCTATGTTCATGTGCCGTTATAAAACTTAATGTAATTAATATTAATTAAGTCAATATTTCTTACATGAATATTCATGGAGTAAAAGGTTAACTGCGACTATAAAGAGGTTCTTCTCTACTGTGTATTTTAGGCTTTCTTTGGAGATTTGATGATGACTGAGGTACAGTATGGCGGCAGTCGTGGCCGGAGGTGGAAGGTGGACTGGAACAGGACACCCCAACCCATACAGATCAAGATGAGCTGTCTAAGAGGAGTGAAGGACAAGCTACCAAGTATGTTGATGTTGGTGTTGTGACATGGTCTCGATGATTGCATACCAATGTGAATTTTGTGGGCACCATTAACACTTTACTCCATCAATATGCTTTTCTATGCTTTGCAAACAGAGAAAACCTAGATCAGATAGCTCCTATAGGAACTGTCTGATTAGGGTCTGTTCTGTTTGCTTATGATATGATATAGATATTTTTACAGTTTCTGTCATGGTCAAATTGTAATGTGCTATTATGATATTAAGTTAATCTAAGTAATATTTATGATGTCATTATTTCTTACATGAATATTCATGGAGTGAAGGGTTGGTTAAAAGCTCCAATTGGGTCTATTCTGTTTTCAAAGGCATTTAGAAGGCAGGATTATGGACTAAAGGATTAAGGTTTGAAGTTCACCATCTCTATTGGAATTCAGTATCCATGCTTATCAAACTTATTATTTGGGTCTGAGTTCGTCCTCAAGTTTTTGATTGGTCAGATGTGTTCCTTTGGCTCAAATCTGACCAATCAAAAGCTTGAGAACAAACTCAGACTCGACTAAAAAGATTTATAAGCATGGACCCAGTGCTTAACCAGAGTCATAGATAAAGATTTATTTTCAAGTACTAAAATCACCATTTCTCTACCAAACTCAATGTTTGGGCCACTCTTTAGAATCAGATGATTCTGAAGAGTGGTCAGAACATAGTATTTGAGTAAGAAAGAAAGGAACTATCCTTGAAAATATTTAACACTTTCCCTCATACTGACACCCGTTGATGCCTCTGTAAAAGTCACTTTTTGAAACCATTGTAATAAATACAGTATTTGCTCCATAGGAGTAAGTGCTCTATTTATCGCAATGGTTTCAAAACTACATAATTCTGAAATTTTCCTTTTTTCCAGTAAATTCTCCTTTTCAATATATTTATTCAAAGAGTCTGTAAATAGACTATGAGGGAAAGGGTTAGTTAACACATACTATCTAGGCCTCTGTTTATTTCTGAATCTGTACCTAATAGAAAAAAGGTTTTGATTTATCAACTGTCACAGTCATTGCACTGTATGATCTACATTGTGTTACACACTTGTCAGTCCCATGTTACAGCCCTTTACATCATACATACGCCTTTTAATGCCTTTGCGAAATGAGTAGAACCTGATCAGACAGCTGACATAGGAGCTGTCTGATCCGGGTCTGCTTAATTTGCTTTATAAGGTACATATATCTGATTCTACAGTTTAACCGCAGTAAAAAATCATTGTTTATAAACCATAATAAATACAGTAAAACCTATAACGGCCACTAAATTTTGTTAATTAGTTGGTATTTAGGGCAGTTGGTTGCTTAAAGGAGCGTTCTATTTTACTTTCACCTTGCTTTAAGCAGCCACCTGCCTTTCACACAAAATAATTTATGCAATTTAGTGGCCGTTATAGAGAGGTTTTATTGTACACTAATAATTGTGTACATGAATATTCATGGAGTAAAGGGTTATCTGTCATTTTCAGGGGGCAGGTATGTGATGATGGTGAGTCTGTATGATCGGCTTGGTGGGAACATCCTCCGTTGGTCCAAGTTGAAGGGGCAGCATTGGGGCGGGGCCACACTTCCTGTACACCATGAGGGGGCATTCTACAGCATGGAAATGAAGGTAAAATAGGAACAGCCTTTGCTATAAATTGTGTAAATAGTTTCTTAGAGAGGTTCAAAATTAAATAACACAGTCAAACTTATTTTAAGCCTTTACTCCATAAATTCCATTACTCCGCCATTCTATGCCTTTGCGAACAGAGAAGACCCAGATCAGACAGCTCCTGTAGTAGCTGTCTGATCAGGGTCTGCTCTGTTTGCTTATTATGTTATATAGATAGGATTCTACAGTTTCTAATTTGAACAAATTCCCGCGTCCATGTGCCATTATGGAAAATCAGAGCTCCAGATAAGATGCGTAAATTTAAACATTTTCAACCATAGCTCCTTCATTTCTCCACCAAACCCTATACTGTGACCACTCTTTAGAATCGTCTCGAAGAGATAATTCTAAAGAGTGGTCACAGTATAGGGTTTGGTGGAGAAATGACAATTTTAGTATTTGGGTATGCATTGTTATCTGTAGCTCTGGAAAATAATATAAAAAAAATTCATTATATCATTATTTTATGTCATGAATATACATGGAGTAAATGGTTAAAGCAGGTTTATTGCAAGGCAGCAATTCTGTGATATTCTTGCATGAAAATTAAGAATGTTGCATTGAAAATAGTCTAGGTGCAACTAGCGTCACATACTAAAATCATCAGGGACGAATGGCTGTTTTGGGGAAAACATTGGGACAAAAGTGCACATACATGCTATGCGCAGAACAAAGTCATTGTGATTGATATTTACTGGTCAATTCAAATTGGCGCCATTTTTCTCAGCTAATAAAATTGTTTGTTGTGTATCTCCACATTGAAGACATTTTTCCTCTTCCGACAATAACAATGGCAGACGATAGCATTCTTCTCTTTTTTTCCAGTTGGATCAGAGCATGTTTACTGTGCTTCCCTCCATGATGAGCCTCAAGCCTGGCATGATCTTGGCTTTTGAACTCTTCCTACTCCGTGGTTCCCTGGTACAAACGGATAGAGTCGTAGGCTGGGGCTGCTTCCCAATATGTGATGCCCAGTTTGACATCATTGAAGGAAAGTAAGTGTTTCGTTAGTGTCAAGTGAAGCCTTCGATCTTTTACCTAATAGAGACAACGTTTGACACCATTGCAAGTAGCTGGATAAGAAATGATGACATCATGAATATTAATTAGATTATTTTTATAATACCGTATGAACAAAGGGCATTTTGACTTGGGCAGACATGGCAGAATCAGATCTATATTAACCCTTCGCTTACTGTTCACGTCAATATACCTACCTGTAAATAGTGAAGACCCAGATGAGACAGCTCCTGCAGGAGGGTCTGCACTATTTACAAATTGATTGTGCAACCAGTGCACTCCACAGCAGTGATTGCACAGAGAAATAATTGTAGACAGTGAAGATATATGTAATTATACCACAGGGCATGGGTAAAGAAGAAGAAATGCATTTTAAAATTCAGCAAGAGAAGGGTTAAGCCTTAACAATCGGAGCAGACCTGATCAAACGGCTCCTATAGGAGCCATCTAATCTGGGTCTACTCTGTTAACAAAGGCGTGAAAAGGTGTTACTAGGTGATCCGCTTTTCATTGTTTCTCTCTTATGATTTTTGTGTCGGGTGACATTTTGGGCATACTTGTAGACTGCCCTGTTTCTTCAGGATGCCTTATAACTGATAGTACATGATACAGAACAACAGATAAATGAGGGTACTCTAATAATAAACCCTGTGTTGTGACTCTTTAGAATCGTCTAAAAGGGATTATTCTAATTAGTGGTCCCAACATAAGAGTTTTGATGGAGAAATAAAGAAGTTATTCTTGAAAATGTTTTCATTTATGCATCTTATCAGGACCTTTAATGACATCTGGGTCTATGCTTATAAAGCTTTTAGTTGAGTCTGAGATCGTTCTCAAGCATTTGATTGGTCAGATTTGAGCCTTTGGCTCAAATCTGACCAATCAAAACTCAAATCTGACCAATCAAAAGCTTGAGAACGAAACTCAGACTCAACTAAAAGCTTTATAAGCATGGACCCTGATAATTCTTACTTTATTGCACACAAAAAGAGTCTACAAAAAGTGTCACCTTCTGTAATTCTTCGAGTTATTTACAAAATGCTGTCAGTGTGTGAAACAGTTTGGATCCTCATGATGTTCTGAGTTATGCGGCTTCTCATCTGGATCCGAATTGTGTGCATAGATTATTTCTAATTTGTTACTATTAACATTCAAAGATATAAGATCTCAGATTACTGATGACTTTATTGATGGAAAATTGTGTAAATCTATTTCAGGTATTTGATAATTTACATGGTAAATTGTGTAAATTTATTTCAGGTATTTTATGATTTACATGGTAAATTGTGTCAATTTATTTCAGGTATCGAGTACCATTCCTGAGAGGTGAAATGGATCCATACATCCAGAAACATGAGACAATAGAACAGCTGATCTCTAGTGATCTAGATCACTGGTTGTGTAACATGTACTTTGAGATTGTCCGGCTGCCAAGGTGAGCTCATAAATTCATTATAATAACAGTGAAACCTCTGTTCTTCAACTGAAGTTTACTGTCTGTGAGACATGCGATAGTATAATGCAGGAAGAAGCATGCTGTTGTCCGGAAGTTTTTGTTTTTCTCAGTACGGGAGTTTTTCTTTACATGCTCAGTACATAGCTTGCATTCCATAAACTTTCCCTCGTGATCATATAACAGCCAATTTTCTTGAAAATTTTGACTGGTGCCACTTTACAGGTAGCATCTGTATCCAATGTTTTTTTCAAAAACTCCAGTTCAGCAGGTTTGGGGTCTCGGAAGAAATTGGTGGGGGCTTAGAGGTAGTTCCTGGTGATACGTCTGCTTATGCTTTTGGAAAAATTAAGGATTGTTCGGGTTTTTTCTTCACAGAAAACAACAGTTTTAAATACTACTCGCTTGAAGACAGACATGCTATAATATGACTGGATTACCAAACATGTTGCCACATACTGTTTATTATAACAATTACAGAACCAGTTGAGTTTGCCTCCCAGACACCTTGAGAATTGCTTACTCGTAAGAATGGCATTCGACTGACTTATTCAGCTGAATATAAATATATAATTAGTTTTTTTCTAATCTTTTGATGTTTATCTTCAGATACCTGGGAGGCATGAAGGAGTATGAGGTGGAGTTGGAGTTTTCATCGGCCCTCACTGCCTACCCCGACAGGAGACGAACAGGAGGAGAGGAATACAGAGATGGCGATGCTCCAGTCCTTGGCTCACAGAGTGACCTCAGCTCAGATATGTAAGCGAACTGTGTTCTTACTATTTGTACAGTAATACTTTGCTAATTTTAACCCAATTTTGTATCATTATCAGTCTTTAACCCTGTCCTTCTTAGAAACACATTTTCACACATTTGTAAACAGAGTAGACCCAGATCAGATGACTCCTACCGGAACTGTCTGATCAGGGTCTGCTCTGTTTGCTTTTATAATTATAAATCATCTTACAATACAATTTTTTCCAATACTTATATTGGTAAAAACTGTCAAATATTTATTAGATGCATTTTTATAATTTAAAAAATAATCGAAGGGACTTTTGCTTTGACAAAAGCTGTACAATCAGATCTATAACATGTCATAAGTAAAGAGGGAGACCATGATCAGACAGCTCTTACAGAAGTCATCTGATCTGGGTCTACTCTCTTTGCATTTGCATGAAAAAGTATTTATAGGGAGAGGATTAAATACTCCTTTCTTCTACAGCTTTGAAGCTAAACTGTTGAAATGTCATCACTGTAAAGAAACACTTCCAAGTCTTTATGATACAGTGAGCACTTCCAAGTCTTTATGATACAGTGAGCACTTCCCAGTCTTTATGATACAGTGAGCACTTCCAAATCTTTATGATATGTCACTAAAGCCAACATTAACTCATTCCCCACTTATGACGCCTCTGTAAAAGTCACTTTTTGAAACCATTGTGATATGGAACAAATGCTCTATCTATCACAATGGTTTCAAAATTAAACAATTTTAATTGGTACTAGTAGCTACCTTGTCTACGCTCGACATTAAAAGGTGTAGTTCTAGGACTGGTCGGCCCGGTGTCAGGATAATGTGACTGGGTGGAGTGCCCTTGCCATGTGCCCGCGGCAGGGGTATTTCAGTGAGGCAGCACTATAACTTGTCTCATGTGGGTGCCGTCTGCAAATAACTGAAATACTGTTGGTCGGACGTTAAACCCAACTCACTCACTCACTCCTTCTGTCTAGTAAATTCTCCTGTTTTTTTAGGTTTATTGAAAGATGTTGGATCTAAATATTGTCTATAAAGGAATGGGTTAAACATGTCTGTCGGTCTGTCGGCATTGTCTTGTCTGCACTATATCTCAGTTACTACCTGTTGGCCTTCAACATAATTTTAAGGGAAATTTTAACCCTTTTCTCCTTAAATATTCCTTTCTGTGCCTTAGCAAACAGAGTAGACCTAGATCAGATGGCTCCTGTAGGAGCCATCTGATCAGGGTCTGCTCTGTTTGCTTATGATATAATGTAATATAGGTAAGATTCTATAGTTTCTGCCATGGCCAAAACTTCCTGTGTCCATGTGCTATTATAACAATTAATCTAATTAATATTCATGATGTTATTATTTGTTACATGAATGCTCATGGAGTAAAGAGTTAACCCTTTCCCTATTCTGTATGTAGGCCAAATTTCAATACCTACTGAATATTCATTAACAAAATAGTTATAAAGAAATATGGAAGATGGAACATTGTAGACATTTTAGAAAGCAAATATACAGATACATGTATATCAATTCTCTTAGCAAACAGAGTAGACCCTGATCAGATGGCTCCTCTAGGAGCCATCTGATCTGGGTCTACTCTGTTTGCAAATGCGTGAAAAAACTTTTATATGAGGGAAAAGGTTAATATCATATTGTCATGACATTGCACTCTGGATATTTTTTACAGAGTTATGGTCCCTTGATTATTTATAAATATTACACAATCTGACAAGTACTTTTGATTGTCGGAGTATAAATCACATGTAGTAATAATTATTAGTTTTAATGTTCCCTGCATGTCATAATATAAAATGCATGCAGTCTAATTTTTGTTTTAAATATTTTCCTTGACAGGGGCTCTAGAACCAGTCTGCAAAGTGGGGAACTTCCTGGATACCCGGCTATAACCAGTCGAACTACAGCAACAGTCTCCAAAGTGAAACTGGAGGTAAAATGAGATAGTTTTAGTATTTGCTGTAAAATAATTAGTTTTTAACCTTGTACTCAATAAATACGCATTTCCTTGCTATTGCAAACAGAGCCGACCCATTTCAGACAACTCCTCTAGTAGACATCTGATCAGGGTCTGCTCTGTTTGCTTATGGTATAATATAGATCTGATTCTTCCGTTTCTGTCTCGGCCAAAATTTCCTCAGTTCATATGAAAATACTTGTAATTAATATTCATGTAATCAGTATTTCCCTTTCCCTTTTGAATTTTCATGAAAGATGTAATAAGATCATGAATATTTATTTTCTGAATTTTTATATGTAAACAGGTTTTGTTTCTCATATTGGCACGTATTGTGGAGTCATTTCTAATTTCACAAGTCATTTCTGTTGTAATTTCACAAGCAAACAGAGCGGACCCTGTTCAGTCTCCTTTGGCAGTTTGCAAAGGCATGAAAAAGTGTTATTTGCTGCAGTTTGGATCCAAATAAGAAGTTGAGTAACCTGGGGATCTGAATCCAATCTGTTGTACAATATGCCAGCAGTTAGCCAGAAAATCAGGCAATTCAGATGAATGGGCAATGTTTTTAATAGCAGTTTAACCCTTTCCTCCATGAATATTCATTTAATATATAATGACATCATGAATATTAATTAGATCTATATAATATCATTAGCAAACAGAGCAGACCTTGATCAGACAGATCCAATAGGAGCTGTTTGATCTGGATCTACTCTGTTTGCAAATGCGTGAAAACACGTTTATATGAAGAAAAAGATTAAATCTTTACTTCAGAAACTCCTACAAAAACTCCTACAGTCTGATCTGGGCAAAATCTGTTGCAAAAGGCCCGAGAAGCTATGATTATCAAGTATAGGATTACAAAGTTTAATACTTTACTCCATAAATACTCCTTTCTATGCCTTTGCAAACAGAGTAGACCCAGATCAGACGGCTCCTATAGGAGTGGTCTGATCAGGGTCTGCTCTGTTTGCTTATGATAGATATCAGTCACCAGGTTCTGCCAATACCAAAACTTCCTGTGTCCATAATTAATCTAATTAATATTCATTACGTCATAATGTTTTACATAAATATTCATGAAGTAAAGGTTTAATAAAAACTTTGCCGTAATCGAAATGTATGTTTCTCAGCCATCTTAACCTCCATTTATGTTTCAAGGACTCTGACAAGGCCACTACCTACGGGTCCCGCCGGGTCCACAAGGACAAGAAACTGGACTTGCTTCTTATGGAAGACAGTGACCCAGACGACTCTGACCCTGAGGATGTGAAGGCTATCAAGAGTGAACTGGACTTCAAGAAAGTGAAAAACATGCCTGGCATGTACTATAAGGTATATCTTTAACCCCTCACCTCAAGAATATTCATTTTACCCTTTCCTCCACAAGTAAATATGCCTTTCTACACCTTGCAAACAGAGCAGACCCAGATCAGACAGCTCCTAGAGGAGCTGTCTGATCAGAGTCTACTCTGTTTGCTTATGCAATTACATAGATCTGATTCTACACTCTCTGTCACAGTCAAAAGTTTCTTTGTTAATAATGCTTTAAATTGGTTAGGCTCATTGATATTCATGACATCATTATTTCTTACATGAATATTCATGGAGTTCGTGAATAAGAAATAATGATTATGAATGGTTATTAGTTGAATTTTTACTATGGTCTATGAACACTGGATTTTCGGATCATTTCAGAAACTATACAATCAGCCCTATATTATTTCATAAGCAAACAGAGCAGAACTTGATCAGACAGCTCCTACAATAGCTGTCTGATCTGGATCTACTCGGTTTGCAAAGTTATTAAAAGGTGTATGTATAGGGTTTATTTTTAACACTCTGTATGCTTAATTTTCAAAGTGAAATGGCCTATCATTGTTTAACCCTTTCCTCCATGAGTATTCATGTAAGAAAAAAATGATGTCATGAATATTAATTAGATTGACTGTTATAACAAAAAACATGGACGCAGGAAATTTTGGCCATAATAGAAAGTGTAGAATCATATCAGTATTTTAACATAAGCAAACAGAGCAGATCCTGATCAGACAGCTCCTCTAGAAGCCATCTGATCTGGGTCTTCTCTGTTGGCAAAGGCGTAGAAAGGTGTATTTATGGAGGAAAGGGTTACAGTAAAACTCAGTTATAACGAATTCCAAGGGACTGAAGGATGTGCTTAGCTATAAACATTATTCACTATATTGATAGTACGAAGTTTGCTTTAAATTATGACTCTGGCACACGACTGTTCAAAACTTTTTTAAACCATAATTCAGACAAGCAAACGAATACGCGTAATGATCAAACTCCCAAAATGTACATCATGCATTGTACAGCTTACTCATTTGTGGAAGAAATCAGTCATTATGTCTCCCCCATTTATGGGGAGACATATTGTTTTTGCCAGAGTTGTCTGTTTGTCCATCTGTCCGTCTGTCTGTCTGTCCATCACAAACTTGTGTCGCGCGTATCTCAATAACCAGTTAGGCTAGAGTCACCAAACTGTTCACCAGCATGAGTTGTTGTGCACCTGGGGTTTTTGAATTGTCTCCCCCTGATAACTTTGGAGTTATAGCCCCTGATGACTTAAAATTAGAAAAACATTGTGTCACGTATTTCTGAAACCGATAGTACTAGAGTCACCAAACTTGACAGGAATGTTGACCAGCATCAGTTGTTGTGCAACTGGGGTTTTTGAATTGTCTCCCCCTGATAATTGTTGAGCTATTGCCCCTGATATGAACACTTAAATTTATACAAACTTTGTGTCGCGTGTATCTCTGAAACCAGTAGGGCAAGAGTCACCAAACTTCACAGGATTGTTCACTAGCATTAGTTTTCGAATTGTCTCCACCTGATAATTGTTGAGTTATTGCCCCTGATATGAACACTTAAATTTATACAAACTTTGTGTCATGTGTATCTCTGAAACCAGTAGGGCTAGAGTCACCAAACTTCACAGGATTGTTCACTAGCATTAGTTGTTTTGCACTTGGGGTTTTCGAATTGTCTCCCCCTGATAACTTTGGAGTTATTGCCCCTGATGACTTAAAATTAGACAAACTTTACTTAGTGTTGTGCATTTATGTAACCACTAGGGCTAGATTCACCAAACTTCACAGGTATGTTGACCTGCATGAGTTGTTGTACACCTGGGATTTTTTAATTGTCTTCCCTGATAACTTTGGAGTTATTGCCCCTGATATGATTACTTAAAATTAGAGAAACTTTGTGTCATGCATATCTTTAAAACCACTAGGGCTAGAGTCACCAATCTTCACAGGAATGTTGACCAGCATGAGTTGTTGTGCACCTGGGTTTTTTAATTGTCTCCCCCTGATAATTGTTGAGTTATTGCCCCTGATAGAACTTAAAATTAGAAAAACTTTGTGCTGCACATACCTCTGAAACCAGTAGGGCTAGAGTCACCAAACTTCACTGGATTGTTCACCAGCATGAGTTGTTGTGCATCTGGGATTTTTAATTGTCTCCTCCTGATAACTTTGGAGTAGCTGCCCCTTATGACTTAAAATAAGAGAAACTTTAATTTGTGCCGTGTTTATCTCTGAAACCACTAGTACTAGAGTCACCAAACTTCACAGGAATGTTGACCAGCATGTGTTTTTGTGTACCAGACTACCTTGGGGTTTTGAATTGTCTCCCCTGATAATGTTGGAGTTATTGCCCCAGATGACTTAAAATTAGACCTTGTTAAGTTTGGAGTTACAGACATTACACTTGTGTATTGGAAAGAGGATGGGAGGGGGAGACATCTGTTTTTGTGACAAAAACAAACCTCTTGTTTGCTTTTGAACACACGTTGATGCTTAACGCTTGCCAAAAAATCGTTTCATAGATGTCAAAGCTTTAAAAAAAATCCTCAGGAATATTTGGTTGTTACTCCAATGCCCGGTGCAAATTGTATGTAGCGGACAAAGACTCCGGGTATGTGGGCACGGGCAAATATTCCTTATCAGTATCGTCAATTGGAGTCTAAAATAATATGCGAACAGGGAGGGAATAACAAAACCAAAAGACTTCAAGTATTTATTTTGAAAATAAAAAAACGAGCATCATATCTTAAAGATGTTTAGCTATAACCCGTACTTTTAAGTGCATATATGTACCGCAGCTAGCAGTGTTTAATTATACCTTACCGCTACACAATGTTAATTATACCATACCACCATGAAGAATACATACTTACGGATCGCTTCACAGTTCACCCAAGCACTAGTGTGTGTTTTAACACCTATGCGACATGGTGTTAATCGTAGGAAATACACAGGTGATTGAAGATAGTAGCAAGGTGAAACTTCGCTTTAAAGTTTTTTGTGAATAAAGGTACTGGAAAATCAGCTCACCATAAGCGAAAATTCGCTCTAACCAACTTCGTACTTAACATTATAGTTTGTATAGAATTAATGAAGATATCGACCAGGGAACAAAATTAAAGTTCGCTATAAGCAGAAATTTGCTTTATCAGAGTTTGTTATAAATATGTTTTACTGTAATTGTAGAATCCATTGACAGAACTGCCATACATGACTTCCAGTATACAGGTGTATGACTAAACTTGCAACTATTCTGGTGTTTTACTGAACTGTCATACACCACCATCAGTATACTGGTGTATGACTAAAGTGTCATTCACAACTTCCAGTATACTGGTGTATGACTGAACTGTCATACACAACTGCTAGTATACTGGTGTATGGCTGAACTGTCATACACTGGTGTATGACTGAACTGTCATACACAACTGCTAGCATACTGGTGTATGACTGGACTGTCTTACACAACTGCAAGTATACTGTTGTATGACTGAACTGTCATACACAGCTGCTAGTATACTGGTGTATGACTGAACTGTCATACACAACTGCTATCATACTGGTGTATGACTGAACTGTCATACACGACTGCTAGTATACTGGTGTATGACTGAACTGTCATACATGACTGCAAGTATACTGGTGCATGACTGAACTGTCATACACAACTGCCAGTATACTGGTGTATGATTGAACTGTCATACATGACTGCAAGTTTATTGTTGTATGACCTGCTTACAATAAGGAATATTTTCATTGACAGAAATATGAGAAGAACCCAGTAGATGCATACCAGGACAAATTATTTACAATCCTCCCAAAGACAGCCGTCACAGAGCCCACTTACCACAAGCGTCACTTGACCCATCTTGAACAGTTGGAACAACATACATACTCTGTTCAGTAAGAAGTCAAGACCTTCTTTTATGATCACTTTCCTCCATGAATATTCACATAAGAAATAATAACATCTTGGCTATTAATTAACTGAACTTTTAAATTGGCGCAATGAACAAAGGACAAAGGACCTGTTATCATGCAATCAGATCTATGTTATTTTACAAGCAAACAAAGCATACCTTGATCAGACGGCTCCTACAGAAGCTGTTTGATCAGGGTCTACTCTATTTGCAAAGTTGTTAAATGGCATATCTATGGAGTATTAAAAGGATTAATTGTATTTTCAAACCAGAGCTTGATTTCAGCGGTTTAGTGACACTTTCTTTAACCCTTTCCTCCATAATTACACCTTCCTACACCTCTGTAATAGTCACTTCTTGAAACCCTTGTGATGAATAGAGTATTTGCTCCTATGGAGCAAATGCTCTATTTATCACAAAGGTTTCAGTACTACACATTTCCTTTTCTCTAGTAAATGCTCCTTTTCGGTATTTTTATTCAAAGAGGTTGGGTCTAAAAATAGCCTATGAGGGAAAGGGTTAACTCTTTTGCTGCAGTAGCCAAATCCCTGATGACTTTTGCAAACAGCTTGGATCCAGAGGATTGGCCGAGTATCTCGGCTTCTCCCCAAGATCTAAACTGTTTGTCAATGATTATATTTTTATAAAGAAATTAAAGGAAAGGACACTTTGAACCAGAAGCAGACAACCTTCTTAGATTATATTATTCCGCACTGAAAGGGTTAACTCTTTCCCTCATGAATAATCACTTAACCTTTTCTCCATGAATATGCTTTTCTATGCCTTCCCAAACAGAGTAGTCCCAGATCAGATGGCCCCTATAGGAGCCATCTGATCAGGGTCCGCTCTGTTAGCTAAATGATCTCATGTAGATATGATTCTGCTGTTACTGCCAGTGCCAAAAATTCCTGTGTCATCTAAACACTAGTTTCCACTGGAGCCACAACACATTTCAGACGGACAAGAATACAAAACAATAGTTTGGTTTGTAAATACTTTAGATTTAATCATACCGTTATTCAATAAACAATTACAGTTGAACGTCAATACCTCGGACTGCAAGAGATCATACACATTTCTCGAGAAAATACAAGTTCGAGTCATCCAATTTATAATCTGAACAATTTCTCAAGTTCACAGCTTACTGCAGATCTAAAGTAATGCAGAAAACTCCTGTAGGAGCTTTCAACATTACTTTCGACCTGCATTAATCATAACAAATTCATCTATTTGATATGCATGATGTCATTATTTCTTACATGAATATTCATGGATTGTTTATATATAGACCACTGTGTTACTGTTTGTTATTTATATGAAATGCTTTTAGTTGAGGGCCACAAGGTAGATTTGTGGTTATGACTAATTGAGCTACCCTCGTTGATTAAAGTATTTCATTCATTCATTCTTTCAATCATGCAACACAAGAAGTATTTCTCTATGGCAGAAACTGTAGAATCAGATATGTATCATTTCATAAGCAAATAGAGCAAACCCAGATCAAGCAGCTCCTACAGGATCCATCTGATCTTGTTCTACTCTGTTTGTGAGAGTGTCACAAGTGACAAAGAGAAAATGTAATCATGGGTTTTTTTAGAAGCAGGTTTGGTCATGATGTAGAACTTATTGTGGTTCATTACAATGTAGCATCAGTAACTTTTTCTTCTATTTGTACATTAAACTTTTTTCTCCATGAATATTCATGTAAGAAATAAAAACATCATGAATATTAACCCATTCCCTCATACTGACGACTTTTGACGACTTTGTAAAAGTCACGTTGTGAAACCATTGTGATAAATAGAGCATTTGCTCCTATAGAAGCAAATGCTCTATTGATCACAATTGTTTCAACTTACAAAATTCTAAAAAAAAATCCTTTTCTCTAGTAAATGCTCCTTTTCGGTAGATTTATTCAAAGAGGTTGTATCTAAAATAGCCTATCAGGTAATGGGTTAATTGAATGCATTTTCATAATAGCATATGAACTCATAAATTATGGCCATGACAGAAACTGTAAAATCAGATTTACATTGCTTAATAGGAGCAGTCTGATCTGAGTCTTATCTGTTTGCAAGGTGTGTAAATGAATATTTATAGAGTAAAGGATTATAAACAATATTGCAAAGATACTTATATATTCAGTCACAATGTTGGGAGAGGTGATAATTTAGAATAATTTTTTTTTTGTATAGGCCTCCGCTGGCAGGGATGGGCCGGTTATCGAAAAAAGGACATGAGAAACTGGAATATGTAGGGCGTCAGTTTCTGTCAGAGCTGGGCCTGTCACAGTGGCGAGGACGCGAGTTCTGGGGCATGTTGTTTATGTTGGTGATTGCCTTTTTCATACGAATCTATGCCCACTACATGGGACAATGGCTGTACCTGAATGTGATTGATATTCCCATCAACAAGTGAGTCTGTCATTTCTCATGTAAACCCTTTCCTTCATGAATATTTCTGTAAGAAATGATAAATACATACATGTATTGATTAGGTTAATTGTTATAGTAGCGCATGGACACAATTTTGTGTTCATCACAGAAACTGTAGAATCCTATCTGTATTATAACATAAGCAAACAGAGCAGGCCCTAATCAGACAATTCCTACAGGATCAGTCTGAGCTGAGTCTGCTCTTGTTTGCAAAGGTGTAGAAAGCTTAATTATTGAGTAAAGGGTTAACACATTGTCCCCTAGTGACGCATATTTGCGCCTCTATAAAATTCACATTGTGAAACCATTGTGATAAATAGAGCATTTGCTCCAATAGGAGCAAATGCTCTATTTATCACAATGGTTTCAAACTAAATATTCTAAAATTTTCCTTTTCTCTAGTTATTGCTCCTTTTCGGTAGAAAAATTAAAAAAGGATGGGTCTAAAAATAGCCTAGGAGAGAATGAGTTAAATAAAAGATTTCTACCATTCTCCTAGATTTTTTATTCCTCCACAAGATGAGAAGCATAGGCTTGTTCTTATCTGTCTGTATATATTTACTTCAAACATTCACAGATAAACAACTTTGATATGAAGATGTAAGGAAGAAAGGGAATTTTTGCTCCGACCATTTTTACCAGATTTATGGGACTTTGAAATTTTCTTCACTATATAACATAAAGCGAAATCAGCTTGTGAGTCCCAACTCCTGAGACACAGATGGGAGGATTTACTTCAAACTTTCACTGATGAACAATGTTGATGTTGAGATGTATGTTTGGCACATAGCTAATGAAATATTTTATTTTTTTTACTGGTCTAGATTTACCTTATTTGTAGTGTCCTGAAAGCATTTTTTCTTTTTAACTCTTTACCTCATAGCTTTGCCTTTTGGTGCCTTTTTTTAAACAGAGTAGACCCATATCAGACTGATCCTGTATAAAAGCAAGACTTTATGTTTAGGCATGAAGTTCATGTTTCACTCATTTGATTTTCCAGGTTCGATTTCTTGCCATACACCGTAGAATTGAACTACCAAGCGACACTACTAACAACACAACAGGAGATTGCAGTGGTGATACTAGGTCCTCTTGCAAACCTCTTTGTCTTCCTCACCCTGGTGACCCTTTGCTTGGTCGTTCAGATTATTTTCACCAACTTTCCAGACTTTGGATGCAAGTTCATCATGAGCTATGGAATTATGACCTTCCTGGACCCATATTTGACCCTGATTGTGGACGTGTTCATTGAGGTAACATAGCCATAGATATGGGGTTGTTTCAATACTAAAATTGTCTTTTGGGGTTAATGGAGGATTTCAAATTCTAAAATGGTCTCTATTTTCTTTTTTTAGCTCCACTTTTTCAAAAAGTGGAGCTATTATCATGACCCTCTCGTCGGCGTTGGCGTCGGCGTTGGTTAACCTTTTTGTTAAGGTCCATTTTCTCAGAAACCATCAAAGATATTTGGTATGTATGTTTACTATCACAAGGGCAGCCCATTTCACAAGGGTAGGTAACTCTAAAATTAATTTTGCCTTAGTTATTCTCCTTTTTCGACTTAGAATTTTCATTGTTGGTTAAGTTTTATGTTAAGGTCCATGTCTCAGAAACTATCCAAGATATTTGGTTCAAATTTGGTATGCATGTTAACTATTACAAGGGGTACCCATTGCACGAGGACGGGTAACCCTAAAAATAATTTTGCTATAGTTATCTGCCTTTTCTGACTTAGACTTCCACTACACTATCCAGCACTAAAGAAAGTGGAGCGTGCTGTCTGCGGACAGCTCTTGTTTGTTTGTGGGGTGGGGGTTGGGATGGGGGGATTTCAGATACTAAACAAGAGGGCCAAAATGGCCCTGACATCCCTCACCAGGCAATCAGAGGAGAAGATGTTCAAAGTTTTCACTATATGTTTCTAGAGAAAACTAGCCACCCCTGGGTCGGGCCAATTTTGATCCAAGGGGCATAATTTATACAACTTTTGTAGAGGACCTGAACATGATGCTATGTGCCAAATATGAAAGCTGAGAACCTTCCAGTTTCTGAGGAAATATTTTCAAATTTGACACTATATGTTTCTATTGCGAACTGGCTACCCCTGGGGCGGGGCCAATTTTGACCCCGGGGGCATAATTTATATAACTCTTGTAGAGGACCTGAACATGATGTTATGTGTCAAATATGAAAACTGAGAACCTTCCAGTTTCTGAGGAGAAGATTTTCAAAGTTGTCACTATATGTTTCTATTGAGACATGGCTACCCCTGGGGCGGGGCCAATTTTGACCCCTGGGGCATAATTTATAAAACTTTTGTAGAGGACCTGAATATGATCCTATGTGCCAAATATGAAAGCTAAGAACCCTGTAGATTTAGAGGAGAAGATTTTCAAAGTTTTCACTATATGTTCCTATTGAAAATTGGCCACCCCTGGGGCAGGGTCAATTTTGACCCCAGGGGCATAATGTATATAACTTTTGTAGAGGACCTAAACATGATGCTATGTGCCAAATATGAAAGCTGAGAACCTTTCAGTTTCAGAGAAGAATATATTCAAATTTTACCATATATTTCTATTGAAAACTGGCTACCCCTGGGGCGGGGCCAATTTTGACCCCAGGGGCATAATTTATATAAATTTTGTAGAGGACCTGAACATGATGCTATGTGCCAAATATGAAAGCTGAGAACCTTCCAGTTTCAGAGGAGAAGATTTTCAAAGTTTCACTATATGTTTCTATTGAAAACAGACCACCCCTGGGGCGGTGCCAATTTTGACCCCAGGGGCATAATTTATACAAATTTTGTAGAGGACCTGAACATGATGCTATGTGCCAAATATGAAAGCTGAGAACCCTGTAGATTCAGAAGAAAAGATTTTCAAAGTTGTCACTATATGTTTCTATTCAAAACTGGCTACCCCTGGGGCGGGCCAATTTTGACCCCAGGGGCATAATTTATATAACTTTTGTAGAGGACCTGAACATGATGCTATGTGCCAAATATGAAAGCTGAGAACCCTGTAGATTCAGAGGAGAAGATTTTCAAAGTTGTCACTATATGTTTCTAATGAAATCTGGCTACCCCTGGGGCGGGGCCAATTTTGACCCCAGGGCCATAATTTATATAAATTTTGTAGAGGACCTGAACATGATGCTATGTGCCAAATATGAAAGCTGAGAACCCTGTAGATTCAGAGGAGAAGATTTTCAAAGTTGTCACTATATGTTTCTATTCAAAACTGGCTACCCCTGGGGCGGGGCCAATTTTGACCCCAGGGGCAATTTATATAACTTTTGTAGAGGACTTGAACATGATGCTATGTGCCAAATATGAAAGCTGAGAACCCTGTAGATTCAGAGGAGAAGATTTTCAAAGTTGTCACTATATATTTCAATAGAAAACAAGGCACCCCTGGGGCGGGGCCAATTTTGACCCCAGAGGCAAAATTTATATAACTTTTGTAGAGGACCTAAAGATGATGCTATGTACCAAAGATGAAAGCTGAGAACCCTGTAGATTCAGAGCAGAAGATTTTTAAAGGTTCAAATTGTTGACGCCCGACGACGCACGACGACGGACGACGGACATCAAGTGATCACAAAAGCTCACCCTGAGCACAAAAGTGCTCTGGTGAGCTAAAAAATCATTTTGGCTACACCTTATATTGTGCCCACTCTTAGAATCATTGCTTTGAGACTGGAAATAACATATTGTTTGATGGAGACATAAAGGGCTTATTCATGAAAGCATGTTTAACCCTTTCCCTGTTCTATGTTTATTTCAAATTTCAATACCTACTGAATATTCATGGACAAAATAGTTATAAAGAAATATGGAAGATGGAACATTGTAGACATTTTAGAAAGCAAAGAAACAGATCTATCAAATTCTATTAGCAAACAGAGCAGACCCTGATCAGATGGCTCCTCTAGGAGCCGTCTGATCTGGGTCTACTCTGTTTGCAAATGCGTGAAAACACGTTTATATGATGCATCTTATCAATGCTTCTGGGTATGTAGGGAAACAAAAATATGCTGAGCTTTAGATTAGAGTTAAATTTGATTAACCCTTTCCCTCATATAAACACCTTTTCGCACATTTGCAAACAGAAAAGACGCAGATCAGACGACTCCTGTAGGAGCTGTCTGGTCAGGGTTTTCTCTGTTTGCTAATGGAATTTGATAGATGTTTTTTTAGTTTCTTAAATGGCCACAGTGTTCCACCTTTTCATATTTCATATTTTGTCAATGAATATTCAGTTTGCTGATGCATTTTAATAACCACTTCTTGAAACCATTGTGATAAATATAGGAGCAAATGCTCTATTTATCATTATGGTTTCAAATTACAAAATTCTAAAATTTTACTTTTCTCTTGGGTAGATTCATTCAAAGAGGTTGGATCTGAAAATAGCCTATGGAGGAAAGGGTTAAGACACCTATCTTTATTTATAAAATATTTGCTTTAGATTGATTTTTTACTGTATATAGTTTTCTAATTGGTATTTAGACTTACAAAGATGATGCCACTGCACCTACTGCTGATTTCGTGAAGCTTTGGTACCACTTCTACAACATTGAGCGCTCAGGAATATCGGGCGTCTTCATCACATCTTTCCTGTACCTGGGCTTCAGCTTTGTTGTTGGGGCTCTGTTGTACATGTACTTCTTGAGGTGAGTTGCTGTGTAACTAAAACTACATCATGGGAATATCAATCTATCCCAATCTCAGCCAAATCCTATCATGTTTTTGTAGGAGCCGTCTGATCAGGATCTGCTCTGTTTGCCTATGGAATTATATTAATCTGATTCTGCCGTTTCTGCTGTGGCCAAAACAATACTGTATTCATGTACCATTATAAAAAGTCAGCTGATAAATATTCACTGTGTCATTTCGAGGGCTTGGTGCAAAACTATTCTAACTCCTTCACAAAGTGAAGGAGTTAGAATAGTTTTGCACCAAGCCCTCGATTTTTATTCCATGAATATTCATAAGAGTTAAGAATATCTACTGACTACTAGTTAAGCCCTTTCCCTCATAGGCTATTTTTAGATCCAACCACTTTGGTTGATAATAAATCTACCGAAAAGGAGCATTAACTAGGGAAAAGGAAAATTTTAGAATTTTGTTGTTTGAAATCATTGTGATAAATAGAGCATTTGCTCCTATAGGAGCAAATGTTCTATTTATCACCATTGTTTCAGATTTTTATTGAGGCGTAGAGAGGCGTATTTATTGAGGAAAGAGTTAAAATGTAACACCTTTTCTCACATATGTTTTACATTGTAGACTGCATAACAATGGACGCCTGCTAGATATCTACTGGCGTCTTCGCGGAGAAGAGAAGAGGTTTTTCCTGCCGTACGACCTTGAACTGTCCAATCAGGAGCTACACTTCGTTGTACAGAAGTCAGAAGCATGGAGAGGGGAGGAAGGAGAGAGGCGGAAAATTGCTGTTTTTGACTACATATGGGAGGAAGAAGATGTTAGTATGAAAAAGACATTGAAAGAACCTTTAACCCTTTACTCCATTAATACTCATGTATAGAAATACATGTAATGACATCAAGAATATTAATTAGATTAATATTTATAATGGCACATGGACAAATTAACTTTTGGCCATGACAGAAACTGTAGGATCAGGGTCCATGCTTATAAAACTTTTAGTTGAGTCTGAGGACGTTCTCAAGCATTTGATTGGTCAGATTTGAGCCTTTGGCTCAAATCTGACCAATCAAAAGCTTGAGAACTCAAATCTGACCAATCAAAAGCTTGAGAACAAAACTCAGACTCAACTAAAAGCTTTATAAGCATGGACCCAGATCTATATTGTTCAATAAGCAGATACAGCAGAGCCCTATCAGACAGCTCCTACAGGAGCCATCTGATATCGGCCAACTCTTTTTGCAACGGCATATTTATGGAGTAATGAGTTGAGGTGAAGAGTATAAAAATCATTATTAGTTGAATGGATCCACTGTTTAACATCCAAAATGAGATTTTTTAAATAGAGGATCTTACATGAGTGTTCATTACAAATTGTTGTTATGAAACAATTTGTAATTAACACAAATGAAAGATTCTTTTTATCACATAACCCTTAAAAGTGCCATAGAAAGTGAAACAAGCTATAGCTGATGCCATTGTTTACAGCCTCGACGCAAATGCAGTGCTACAATTGGCTAACAGATAAATGACTTCATGGACGTCATGCATTGGTTTTGGGTGTTCTCAGTAAGATTCATTATTAGCCAGACTCAAACTGCTCATTTGAATAAAAAATGCACTAGTGCATTTCTACGGTTTACAGGACTCTGTTTTGGCACTCCCACACTAAATATTATGTGATAAAAGGTTATAAATGAGTCAGCTTTTTGGTTGTTCTTATTGTCATCAGGAGTCAATATGGCTGACTGGAAACAGAGTAGACCCAGATCAAACAGTTCCTGTAGGAGTCATCTGATCAGGGTCTGCACTGTTTGCATATTGAGTAATAAAGATCTGATTCTACAGTTTCTGTGGTGACTAAAACTTTCTATGTTCAGATGCCATTTATAAATTCTTCTGAATATTCTTTATAAAGTCAGTAGTTTTACATGAATATTCATCAGGTATAATATTAAGACAGTTGATAGCTTAACCCTTTTCACTATAAATTCACCTTTCTATACCTTTACAAACAGAGTAGACCCAGATCAAACGGCTCCTACAGGAGCCGTCTGATTAGGGTCTGCTCTGTTTGTTTATGATATAATATAGATATAATTCTACAGTTTCTGCCATGGCCAAAGTTTCCTGTGTCTGTGTGCTATTATAACAAATCAATCTACATGACGCCTTAATTTCTTACATAAATATGCATGGAGTAAAGGATTAATGTAGATCAAAAGCTACCGAAGGAGTTTTCTGCATACTTTTTGTTTTGGAAGTGATCACTTTACCTTTTACTCCATAGATACACCTTTTAAAGCCTTCATAAACAGAGTAGAACCAAATCAGATGACTCTTGTAGGAGATGTCTTATCAGGGACTGCCCTATTTACTTATGATATGATATTGATCTGATTCTACATTATTTTTGTCAATGCAAAATATTCCCTTGAACATTTTACATTATGAAACTTCAGGTAATAAATATTCATCATGTTGTTATTCCTTACGTGAATGATTGACAGGGAAAGGATTAAAACAGGCTTTACTTGCACTCAACATTCTCTTCATTTGTAGCTCTTAGAGCAACAGATAAATGTGCGTACCCAGATACTAAAATCGTCATTTCTCCACCAAACTCTATGTTATGACCACTCTTTAGAATCTTCTCTTGGAGACAATTCTAAAGAGTGGTCACAACATAGGGTTTGGTGGAGAAATAAATGAGATTTACTTCAAAATGTTTTAATTTTTGCATCTTATAGGGACCTCTGGTTCTTCTTTTCTTTTTGCTAGATGGAGGAGCGTATTTGGAAGGAGAGTACCCTGACAGAGCTTGAGAAACACATAACTGAGTCCCACAAGGAGATAACAACACATGTCTCCATCCACACTATCCATCTAGATGGGTTGAGAGAGTTGTACAGGCAGTTTCTACGTCTGCCAGATGGCGCTGTTGTAGAGGTAAGGCACTTAGATAAATAGTACAATGAGTGTGTGAGTGAGTGAGTGAGTGAGTGAGTTAGCCAGCAAATCTACTGATAATATAATACTCTTGATCCCTTCCTCTTGAAAACATTAACTCAAAATTCTGTATCCTTCGCCCATTACCTCATATTTTTAGACCCTACTTCTTTGAATTAATCTACCAAAAAGGAGCATTTACTAGAGGAAAGGAATTTTTTAGAACTGTGTACTCCTATGGAGCAAATGCTCTATTTATCAAGATGGTTTAAAAAAAAACTTTTACAGAGGTGTCAAACGGTGTCAGTATGAGGGATTGAGTTTACAATACCAATTTAGATTAGTTTCATTTAGAAATTTTAGGCTTAGTAACAAACAGCTTAGATCCTGATTAAATACCTATTTGCTGGATAAATGATCTGGAATTAATCTGTCATGTTGCCAGTCATGTAAGCATTAGCAAGATGGATAATGGTGAATTGTAAGAAAATTGTGTTTCGCAGAGCAACAGATGTGTACCAAAATACTAAAATTGTCATTTCTCCACCAAACCCTATGTTGTGACTACTCTTTAGAATGGTCTCAAAGAGACGATTCTAATGAGTTGTCATAGCATAGGGGTTGGTGGAGACATAAAAGAGTTATTCTTGAAAAGATTTGAATTTATGCATCTTATCTGGACCTCTGGTTTCATAAGGAAGACCTCACCTTATTGTGTTTTTCCCTTATAGGTGTTTGCTGACCTGGCTGTACCAGGTATGGACAAGGATCTGAAGGAGGCTATGGCCAAAGGTACCCAGGGCATTGAGAAACTGGACCCCAGGGCAATGGGATCAAGGACCAGCCTCAGGGAGAGACAGGTAATGGCTGTAGAATCCCAATTGACATTATTGAAGCCCCATATGATCCTATCAAAACCCCATATGATCCTATCAAAACTCAATATGACCCAATGACACCCCATATTAGCGTATTGAAACACCCTATCACCCAAATGAGTCCCCGTATTACCCTATTGAAACTGCATATGACCCAAATGAAACTCCATATGACCCAAACGAGACGCCATATTACCCTATTGAAACTCAATACATTTTGTATTACCCTATTGAAACTCAATATTACCCTATTGAACAAGTTTATTTGATACAAAGTATATAAGGCCATGGCCCATAATACACAAAATAGTAATAACATTTTAAATGACATCCCCAATTAAAATGGTACAGTGAAAATATACATGTATACATGCAATATCATGTCAACTAGCCAAATTAGATAATTATTGCATATAATATATTATATTATATACATATATATATATATCAATCAATCTTGCTCAATAAGTGACGTTCTCATTGCAAATGCTTTATATATGTAAATCGATGTTTTACGAATAATCAGATCATCTCTACTTGACATAATTTGGTTAAACATTCCAACTGTTCTACACTGTATCCAACGATCCTAGAGGAGCCATCTGATCAGGGTCTACTCTGTTTGCTAATAGAATTTGATAGATCTGTTTCTTTACTTTCTAAAATGTCTACAATTTTCCACCTTCCATGTTTCTTTATAGCTATTGTGTTCATGAATATTAAGTAGGTACTGAAAATTGGCCTAAATACAGAACAGGGAAAGGGTTAAAAAATCAATCTAATAACCATGATGCTATCATTTTGCATGAATATTCATTGAGTAAAGGGTTAAAGACCAACAATATGTCTTCAATGACTGAGATACAAATGTGACAGTAATTTGCATGAGTCAACTATAGGTGTAGAATAGAGTTGTCCAAAAAAGTTATTTAGGAAGGTTTGTACACAGGCATAATGTAATACAATACTTTTAAATTGAAGGTTCGAGGACGCGAGACAGTTCAGACCCGCAGTGGGTTCCGGCCTGATGATCGTCCGATGTCCTCCACATCGAGCAGTGGCTCCTCGTCTCTTCCCAAGAAAAAGCAGTGGTAGAGATAAACATCAACAAAATATGAATATAAGAATCTTTCCACAGATTAAATGATGGAAAATCCAGTAACTCTTGAATAGCAGTGAATTTTAAATAAAGGCTATACAGTAAAAAAGGATATAAACTGCATGAAGATTTTGAATGACATAATACTCGTATCTAGCATTCAAAAGATTACAGAATCTTGTTTGGTAGTTGAATGGAGAGTCCAGCAGCATGACTAACATTGATTTGTTTCTCTAATATTTAAGAAACTTAATGAAAATATAATAGAATGAAATATGTCAAATATCATAGAAGACCTGGTTAAAATAATACAGGACAGTTATGGATATTAATGTTTAATTAAAAATGCATTTAACATATAATCTTCCATGAGTGCATTTAGAGGAACTGCACCTAAAGGGACAAGTTTATCTGACTACCAAGGCTTTTCCTTATATGCATTTTTTGTTTCCATGGAAACAGTTTTCAAAAAGGACTGTTATATCTTGTTTTTTTAACATGAATTATAAACATTGTTGGATGCATTTAAATAGTCTTACACTCTTAAGGAACATGTTCACTACATATATCTAGGTATTTTTTTTATTTCCATGGAAACAGTTTTATGACAAGTTAATAACTTGATTTTTTTGCAATATATGTGATACACTGGGTATATTTGTTTGGCATTTAAGAGTTTCTGTTAATGATTTTCATCTGCATTTTATAGGCTTTTTTCCTTGTTATTCTACTGTATCCAGTCCATTGCTTTTACTAAAGATTAATTATTGTCTTGATAGCTGATATTTTCTAATTGATATATTACTTTTTTAAGCCTTTACTCCATGCATACACCTTTACAAACAGGGTAGACCCAGACCAGACAGCTCCTATAAAAGCCGTCTGATCAGGGTCTGCACGGTTTGCTTATGATATAATATGGATATGATTCTACAAACTTTTTTTCAATTTCCAAAAAATCATGTGTTAATGTGTCATTATAGAAATTAAACTAATTAATATTCATAAAGTTAATAATTTCCTTCATGAATATTTATGGAGTATAGGATTAAGACAATATTACTCATTGATTCTAATCACTCTTTGTAGAATTTATTTTTTAATCGGTTGAGACAAAGGTCTTTGTGGCTTGATGATTGAAGTTTATATACTAATACATGTACTAACAACTTTTAACTTTTTTTGAGAGCAACAGAGCCATAGATATGTGTGCATATTCACGTACAGTTTAATCCTTTCCCTGTTCTATGTTTATTACAAACTTCATTACCTATTGAATATTCATAGACAAAATAGTTATAATGAAATATGGAAGGTGGAACAGTGCAGCCATTTTGGAAAGTATAGAAACAGATCTATCAAATTCCATTAGCAAACAGAGTAGACCCTGATCAGACGGCTCCTCTAGGAGCCGTCTGATCTGGGTCTACTCTGTTTGCAGATGCGTGAAAACATGTTTATATGAGGGAAAGGGTTAAATTTGATATCTCAAATGTCAAGTGACCATACAAATTACCTCACAGCTTAATGCAGGTCTGATGTAATCCGAAAAACTCATGAGCTTTCAGTATTATTTTCGACCTGCATTAAGCTGTTACATGTGTTTCTAGATATGTGTAGTGATGTTAAACTTATTATTTTGGATATTTTAGAAAGCTCATGAATGGATATTTCTTATTCAGAAAGCTGATTAATGCATATTTAAGAAAACCCATAAATGGATATTTGGGAAAGCTCGTTAATGGATAGTTGGGCTTCAGAAAGAACATTACATTGTAATGGATGCTGGAATTTGAGAAAGCTTATTAAAGGATAAAAGTTATTAAATTTGCATAATTTGCATCAATTGCTACATCTTGCTGACTCTTCTTTTGAAATAATCAGAGATAAACCTAGAAATTAATTACTGGTAGAACATTTTTGGTTAGAATATGGAAACTGGCATGATCACATGGAAAGTAGCTACGCAAATATAAAAATGCATTCTTCAATACAAAATATTGACCATTTCTGTATGTCTTAAAACTATACTGAGAATCTGTCCAGTATAAAATGTACTCTTAAATCTTTCACAGCCAAAGTCACTGAAAATTGACTCACAGAGCTTGTTGCAATGGGCAATTCTTTGATTATCATAGCAAACAGCTTGGATCCAGATTAGACTCTGGGAAACTGGGTGTCTCATCTAGATTCAAGCTGTGGAAGGAAAGTCTATTCTTGAAACTTAAAACGCACGATAATGATTTCAAACAAAATATCTCACACCTAATGAGTTAGATACAGTAAAACCTCTCTATAAGGGCCTCTAAATTGTGTTGATTATTTGGTATTTATGGCAGGTAGCCGCTTAAAGCAAGGTGAAAGTAAAATAGAACGCTCCTATAGGAGCGTTCTGTTTTACTTTCACCTTGCTTTAAGCAGCCACCTGCATTTAACACAAATATTTGATGTAATTTAGTGGCCGTTATAGAGAGGTTTTTTCTGTAGTCCGTGACAGAGTTGCTATAGTCACTGACTAGCAATCATTTAACTGGGTTCGAATCCCAGTTAGGCTCTTCAAATTTTTCATACAAGGAAGCAGTCTAGCTGACTAAAAGTAGGTCAGTGGTTCTGCCTGGATGCTCCCCTGTGCATGAAACAATGCAAACTCCTCACAGTGATCTCCCTTGTTACTTCGTGCGATTAGGGGAGATAACTGTGTTGGAGGTTGGAAACAATGCTGATTGTTTTATATGCAGATCAGCATCAAAGTCTTCCTCGACCTGTAATAACTGGATGTCGTTATATATCTTAACCCTTTCCTCCATAAATACACCTTTCTGCTCCTCTGTAAAAGTCACCTGTTGAAACCATTGTGATAAATAGGGCATTTGCTCCTATAGGAGCAAATGCTCCATTTATCACAATGGTTTCAAATTACAAAATTCTAAAAAAAATCCTTTTCTCTAGTTAATGCTCCTTTTTGGTAAATTTATTAAAAGAGGTTGGATCTAAAAATAGCATATGAGGGAAAGGGTTAACTACTGTTGAAATGTTGGTAAACTCAAACTAAGACAAACCATAAACTTGTTATTATGTGTTTTGTGTTTGTTTGTTTTTTTGTTTTTTAAAAAGAAAGAAATGTGCAGAAAAAACAGCAAATGGCAAATTTCCCATTATACTACAGGTTAGATATATTGTATGGTTGGTTTTCATGTCATGAAAGTATTGTTACTGCAGATATATTCCAGAGATGCATGATGTGATATTTTTATAAACAATTTTGTGATTTTCTGTATCCGTCCAAAGTTGCATTTTATTTTCCTACATGTTTAATACCTAGGATATGTACAGCTGCATTTTCTACGTAAAGAAAGTTTGTTATTGCTGTATTTTGTGACATTTTCAAAGTTTTACATGTATATTTTTGTAAATATTTAAAAGCATGTAGTTGCTTAATACACAGCATAAGCAATATAAAAAGCTCCTATAAGAGCTTTCTACATTACTTTTGACCTGCATTAAGGTACCATATGCTTTGCAAGCTCATAACTGGACCCTTTTTTATGGTCACTTAACCCTTTACTCCATAAATACACTTTTCTACGCTTTTGCAAACAGAGTAGACCCAGATCAGATGTCGTTATTCGTTACATGAATATTCATGGAGTAAAGGGTTAAGAGGGGTTCTACTTAATTTTGGAAATCTTTGTATTTTGTTGGGAAAAACGTCGCCCCGTACTTCATTCTCAATGTTGTTATACTTTCTGATCCTTCGAGATCATGAATTTCAGTACTTTTTGTTCTGAAAATTGAACACCGCTTAAGCCGGTGCTAGGGGGCGTGAGCAGTGTTGCACTTTCAATTACTGCTCATAAACAGACTCAATAAAACCGGGTCTGCAATTTTCTCCTTTTGTGTTGCAATTTTTGCTTTCGAGGGATCACCTCTCCTCAGAATTTATAATGTTGATACACATAGTATGAGATTTTGATTGATTGGTACACCTTTTATTTACAGCAAGTCACATTATAAATATTAACCCATTACCCCATTGGCTATTTTTAGACTCAACCTCTTTGAATAAACCTACCCAAAAGGAGCATTAACTAGAGAAAAGGAAAATTTTAGAATTGTGTAGTTCTAAAACCATTGTGATAAATAGAGCATTTGCTCATGTAGAGCAAATGCTCTATTTATCACAATTGTTTCATAAATTGATTTTTA
This sequence comes from Azorinus chamasolen, assembly GCA_963576725.1. NCBI lineage: Eukaryota > Metazoa > Mollusca > Bivalvia > Cardiida > Solecurtidae > Azorinus > Azorinus chamasolen. Next base: position 58,387,743 of record OY755252.1, read on the forward strand.
CAGAGTTGTCAAAGAGTGTCAATATGAGGGAATGGGTTAATGCATGACTCAGTGAAAACTTTTGCCTGTCTCTCTCTTTCGGCATATTTATGATGATTATTTGATGTTTTGGAAAGAAACGGAACAAATATCTTTGAAAAATTATGAATCAAATGCTTACAACATGAAATATGTTGGATCCATATCAGACACCATATATACATGTAACTTAATATAAGCTTATGAACCTTGCTGTTTGTTTCTCTGCCAATTGTTTTTAAAACATTGGATACTGTTGAAAAATGAAGCAGATGCAATTTTAAGCTGACAAATGTTTTCCATAGTGATGCCAGGGTTAAATTCTTGAGTTTTAAGTCTTCTTGAAAATATTGTGAGCATTTTTAATGAAATTTCTAATTACACAAGTAGTATAGACTTTAAACCACTAGCATTTTCTTTTTTAACACTTTTCATTTAATTGTCAGTGATGTTTTCTGTTTCTATGCAGTTTTACAACTTATGCATTTTGGGCAAGATTCATGAATAAAATGTTTTGTATTTAACCCTTTACTCCATAAATACACTTTTCTACACCTTTGCAAACAGAGTATATCGAGATCAGACAGCTCCTATAGGAGCCGCCTTGATCAGGGTCTGCTCTGTTTGCTTATGAAATAATATACTGGTAGATGTGATTTTACAGTTTTGCAGCTTTTGCCATGGCCAAAATTTCATTTGTTCATGTGTCATTAGAAAAATTAAACTAATTAATATTTATGATGTCATTATTTCCTAAATGAATATTCATGGAGTAAAGGTTAACGGTTATCCTCCTCAGCGCAAGAATCAGTTGCAAACAGCTTGGAATCAAGTCACTGCGAGACTCATCAAAGTCCAAGCTCTTTGACGATTGTTTCCCTGGAGTCAAAGGGTTGGCTAAGTATATCCAGAATTCAATGCTAGCAGGATTTTGTGAAGTTGACCAGGAAAAAATATTTTATCATGCTCTTGTTATTTTTTAAAATACTTTATTTTATGTTCTAATGAAACTTGCCCATACGTCATGTGATATTGAATCAAATGGTGGTCGTCATGGCAGCAAGAGCACCCAGACATAGTTTCAAACTGGCTCTTAGGTTACAAAACTTTTTGCTTGAGTCTGAGATCATTCTAAAGCATCTGATTGGTCAGAATTTGAGCTTGATCAAAATCTGACCAATCAGATATTAGAGAATGAACCCAGATCCAGATCAGCTGCAAAGTTACAATCAAGAGTGTCAAACAGTTTGGATCCTGATGAGATGCTGAGTTGCTTAGTGTCTGATCTGGATCCAAACTGGTTACAAAGGTCATCACCACTTGGTCCATAGTGGTGAAATAATTAACACTTTACTCCTCAGAGACACATTTTAACCCTTTTCCTGTTCAGTATTTATAAGCTGAATTTTCATAATAGCATATGTATACAGGATGTTTTGGTATTGGCAGAAACCGAAGAGTCAGATCTATTGTAATTTCATAAGCAAACAGAGCTGACCCTGATCAGACGGCTCTTATAGGAGACGGCTCTGATCAGGGTCTGCTCTGTTTCAAATGTGTGAAAAGGCTTTTTTATGAAGGAAAGGGTTAATGCCTTTGCAAACTAAGTGGTCCCAGATAAGTTGGCTTCTGTAGCTATCTGATCAGGCTTTATTCTGTTTCACAGGGGACCATTTCGTGGGCCTACGTGGTCTAAAAAGTCCAAAAAAATGATTGGGTCGATTTAGTGTTATATTATATATACATATATAATATAACACTAAATCGACCCAATCAATTTTTTTTTACTTTTTAGACCATGTAGACCAACGAAATGACCCCCTGTGTTCTGTTTGCTTATGGCTATATATAGATATGGTTCAAGTTGTCCCATGGTAAAGAATCCCAGTGTTCATGATGCAGCTTTAAAATTCCAGTTGCTTATTATTTATACATTTATATTTTTAATGAGTATCCATGGAGGAAAGAGTTAAACAGTATCTGGATGCCTTTGTTGTCATGACACCAACCACAGGTAGTCGTAGAAGTTATTGTTGAATGTTGCAGATCTTTTATTTTTTATACATCTCTTTGTGCTGCAGGCAGCCTGTGAATACTGTTAGATTATAGAGAGTTAAGGGTTCAAAGCATAGCTGTTGTAACTACACCATGCGTGAAAACTCGTGCAAACATGGATCCAAATGAGTTGCTGTGTAACCTAGCAACCCAGGGTCAACCCTGCTGTAGTACACTAAGACCGTGTCTTTCAAATTAATTGGAGGAAAAATTTGACTTTTGTAAACAGGGAAGACTAACAATTTTGTATCTGCTTTTTTTAAACCTATACAGTGTGGTTCAACAGTTTTGCATCGACCCTGTGACTTTGAACAACTGTTATATTATCTCCCCTTTTGTAGAATAAAAAAAAAATCTTTGAAAAAGTATCACTATCGTTGTCTTCGAGATCCTTTCCCCTGACCCCAGATTTTTAGTTACAATAAAACATGTATTTCGAAAGCTATCACTTATGTGTGTCAGATTGTACTCTTTTACTTCATTGAGACACTTTTTCACAGCGTAACAGACAGAGTAGATCCAGATCAGACGGCTCCTGTAGGTTCTGCCCTGTTTGCTTATTGAAATATGTAGAACTGACCCTGAAGCTTTTTGGCAAAGTTAAAAGTTTCATTGCTTAGGTACCATCATTAACCCTTCTCATGCTGAATTTTAAAATACATTTCTCCTTCTTTGCCCATGCCCTGTTGTATAATTACATATATCTTCACTGTGTACACGTATATCGCTGTGCAATCACTGCTGTGGAGTGCACTGGTTGCAAAATAAACTTGTAAATAGTGCAGACCCTGATGAGACAGCTCCTCAGGAGCTGTCTCATCTGGGTCTTCACTATTTACAGGTAGGTATATTGACGTGAATAGCAAGCGAAGGGTTAAAACAATACTGTGAAGGAATATTTATGAAGTGATAGATTCTTGCATAATTTTTCATGGGTCAATAGGTTCTTCATTTCTTTAGTGCACTTGCCAAAATACGTGTTGAGAACCAATCTATTTTTAGCTCACCAGAGCACAAAGTGCTCAAGGTGAGCTTTTGTGATACCCCTGTGTCCGGCGTCCGTCGTCCGTCTGTCCGTCTGTCCGTCTGTCCGTCTGTCCGTCTGTCTGTCCGTCAACAATTTCAAACGACTTCTTCTCTGAAACCGACTGCCCAATTGTAACCAAACATGGTCAGATACATACTGTTGGTGGGTGCTTCAAAAGTTGTTAAAAGATAGTGGGTGGGGCCATCGGTCTTGTTGCCATGGCAACCGTACACAATATCTAGAAAAATCTTCTTCTCCAGAATGACTTGTCCGATTTGAATATGGTTTTTCACCAAAATGTTTCTCAGTTGATAGACTTCAAAAGTTGTTAAAAGAATTTTGATCCGGCAAAAAACATGGCCGCCAGAGGGCGTTGTCATTTTTTCCATATATGGTAATAAGGAATTTTCATAGGAAAATCTTTAAAAATCTTCTTCTCTGAAACTGTAAGGCCTAGACCTTTGATATTTGGTATGTAGCATGATCTTATGGTCCTCTTCAATTACTGTTCAAATTATGACCCCAGGGCCAAAAATGGCCCCGCCCAAGGGCTTATCAGTTTTTCATAGGAAAATCTTTAAAAAATCTTCTTCTCTGAAACTGTTAGGCCTAGGCCTTTGATATTTGGTATGTAGCATGATCTTATGGTCCTCTTCAAAAAACTGTTCAAATTATGACCCCCGGGCCAAAAATGGCCCCACCCAAGGGCTTATCAGTTTTTCATAGGAAAATCTTTAATAATCTTCTTCTCTGAAACTGTAAGGCCTAGACCTTTCATATTTGGTATGAAGCATTATCTTATGGTCCTCTACATATATTGTTCAAATTATGACCCCTGGGCCAAAAATGGCCCCGCCCAAGGGCTTATCAGTTTTTCATTGGAAAATCTTTAAAAATCTACTCAAACTGTAAGGCCTAGACCATTGATATTTGGTGTGACTAACATGATCTAATGGTCCTCTATAAATATGTAGCTGTGGCTTGTGGTCCTCTGCCAAGAATATTTAACTTACAACCCTGACCACTGGGCGAAACTTGGCCCTGCCTCAGGGCTTATCAGTTTTTCATGGGAAAAATATGAAATATTATTTTTCTCTGAAACCATAAGGCTTAGGCCTTTAATTAATGGCATACTGCTTTGCCTTGTGGTTCTCTACCAAGGTTGTCCACATAATTCTTTGTGGTCAAAAATGGCCCAGCCCCTGGGGTTATCTCAGGTGAGCGCTTCAGGGCCTCATGGCCCTCTTGTTCAGTTTAAGGGGTGCTTCTGCATAGGTTTTGATGTACGGCGGACGGACGTGCGGGCGGCCGCCAATCTTGTAAGCGCATCTCCTCTGGAACTTTTCAACAGATATAAAACCTTGCATGTAGCAAGGTCACAATATGTTGATGTGCATATTGTTGGAAATATTTCCTTCTGCATTTTTCTCGGAGTTATGCCCCTTTGAACTTAGAAACTACTAGGTCTTTTTAACCTATCCTTGTAAGCACAACTCTTCATAAACTGTTCTACAGAATTTCATAAAACCTTGTATGTATCAGCAACACAATATGTTGATGTGCATATTGTTGGAAATATTTCCTTCTGCATTTTTCTCGGAGTTATGCCCCTTTGAACTTAGAAACTACTAGGTCTTTTTAACCTATCCTTGTAAGCACAACTCTTCATAAACTGTTCTACAGAATTTCATAAAACCTTGTATGTATCAGCAACACAATATGTAGATGTGCATATTGTCTGGGAATTTTCCTTCTGCAATTTTTCTTGGAGTTATGTCCCTTTGAACTTAGAAAATACTAGTTCTTTTGACCATATCCTTGTAAGCGCAACTCCTCATAAACTGTTCAACAGAATTTCATAAAACCTGGTATGTGGCATAGACACAATATAGTCGATGAGCCAGTAGGGTTGGTCGGTACCATCTCAGGGGAATAATTCTCATTGTGATTTTTTACAATATATACATCTATAGAGTTAGAAAATATGTGATAGCATTGCATCGATGGTAGCTTTCTATGTGTTATTGCGTTTTATATTATGCTATACAATATCCGCATTTAGAGACAAAATTAGCATTGAACAGTAAAGCTTACGATTTCAGATTTACAACATTTGGTTTCATACCCCAACAACGAAATTATGATGATATACCTGAATCAGGTTGTCAGTCTGACTGTCCTTCCATCTGTCCACCCGATATTTCCGTCCATCTATATGTCCATCCATTCATCCGTCTGTCTGTCTGTCCATTTATAGACGCAAGTTTCCCAATCTGCAAGTTTGCTTAAAACTTGATATTCTTATTATTTTAGTAACCAATGTACCTGCTAGTTATGTCTACCCCACCAGTATACTGGGGAATGATATTGTTTTTGTGTGCGGCGTCCGTCTGTCTGCCCGTCCGTACGTCTGCTCCTCCTCCGTCCGTCCGTTCGTCCGTCCGATTTCAATTTATCCGTGCGGTTTCTCCAAAACCTTTTATCGGAATTTCATAGGATTAATCAGCACTATGCGTAGTTGTGTTTATCTTATTCCTGTTACGGTTCGATGATTTTCTGCAGAGTTATAGGACTTTGTATGCCCCCAACGAAGCGCATATAGTAATCGCATTGTCCGTCCTTCCGTCCGTCCGTCCGTCCTTCAATCCGTCCGTCCCAAATTCCGTGTCCCTTGAATAACTTTTTTTTATCTCTGAATGGATTTCAAAATAACAAGGCACAAATGTTCACCACACAAAGACGATGTGTCGCGTTCAACTCCCTGGTCAATGGATCAAAGATCAAAATCATCCTTCAGGGTCAAAGGTCGAGGGCATAGTGTTTCAAAAACGGTTTCCCCAAGACATGTTGTCGGATTTTCATGAAACTTAATAGGACTGATCTCACTATGCCTAGTTATGCTTATATTATTTCTGTTCCGGTGGTTCGACGATTTTCCACAGTTCTAGGACTTTGAAATTTGTATATGGGAGACTTTGTCATCGCGGGGTGGTGGTGGTGTGTGTGTGTGTGGGGGGGATCAATTTTTGTATAAAAACAATTCTAGTTTCATTTGGACCTGATCATTATTTATTTATTGGTCCAGTTTCCACTTTATCCCAAAATAAATTAGTAGCCTGTAAGATGGGATGTGGCGGGGTGTTCGTATTGGTTTGTACACAATTAAATATTCCTAGATGAACTATGGGTCATTCTTGATGGACATCTGTGTCAATCTAACATACATGCTTTTGGTGATTTCATTGTCGCACGGAGGTATCCAATACGGTTACAACACAATAAAGATCAATTACATTTTTGCATTTATAATCAGGATTTTAATATGTAGGCTGGTGAATGGCACATCTGAATGACATGATGTTTAAATTTAGGACAAGGGGCGGTTTAGTTAAAAATTGAACAAAAACCATCTGTGTCCTTTCTCTGAAAACGTTTGTTTTTCTCTGACCGCGGTCACTGACACATAAGTTACAGAAAACATGTCATGTCACTGTTCTGCATCTTCTTCAACATGATTCCCATTAGACTGAGGTTGAAGGGATTGTCCCAAAGGTTATTAAAAAGGTTTTAACATGATTCATGTTTCACATTTGCTTTACACTTGGCATATGAGGGTAGCTCTAAGATATGTTAACCTGGTGATAGGATAATGTAATTCTGAGCGGGAATGTTGAAGATCCAGAGAACAAGAGCGTTTTTCTGATCTCCTCCAAGCTCTCCTGTTGGATCATTGTTTGCCCTATATGGCAAATGAATAAAACTAATGTAAAGCAAATATACACAACAAACAATCGCCCTACTCACAAATACATGTATTCTCACCGGCTACTGACATAAGTGTAGAAATAGTCATTATAGGCATTCACAAGTTTAAAACACAGACATCCCAATAATTCAATAATGTTGATTGCCTGACCACCCACCCAATGTACAAATAACATTGCCTAAACTATAATAATTTGGAAAATTTGGATTCTGAATTACAGCCTGGTCGTTTGTATTTTTGCGAACGCTATGCAAAGTATTCGCTGCATAGTAGTTGAAGATTGCCCTCCATCATTGCACAGCAAAGGTCGCGTCTGACATGACCTAAAAACTTATGGTGAATGTAGGGGACAGTCAAATGTCTGCACTTCATGTAACAATTTGAAGCAGATCTCCCATTTCTAACCAATTCAAGGACTTTGCTTAGAGGTTTTCTTTCCTGGTCGGGAATCCCACTCTGTTTGCCTTACTATTATAATAAAGGTCGTGCCAATGCGAAGTTACACATGAACTTATATTTTAATTGTGATGGTAATCTTCCTGGTGTCATGGAGTCATTGCTCCAGTCCCGCATCTCTAATATAGTGGGACGCTGGTGTATGTATCAGCATGAAAAGCCAAATACATTACGAAGTATTCTGTATTCTCTGACCAGGTTATACAAACTTGATTTAGTACTTCAGTTGCATGGTCAGATGTTCATCTTCTTCATCCAGTTAGTACTGAAGTGCCGGGACCTTCTCACTGACATTAAAAGTGTTTGCTGTATCTTTCTATTGCCAATGCAATGGTTGACTCTTTTACTTAGAAACCTCCCCAAATGCTTCCTAATCTGTTTAATTGTTATGCTTAGCATCTGATGACCAGACTCTCTACTTCGATGTCATCACCACAGTTCTTGACTGATTTTCCCTTTATAATTTAAACATAATGTATATTCTTTTATGGACAAATATTTTATACCACATTGATAATTAATTTCTGTTTGAGCAAACTCTATCCCATCTACTATTGCAGCACAATAACATGTACTTGGACATTGTTTCACTGGTCAATTTCTTCTGCAAAACTTACTAATGTGTTAGTGTTGCTTATGTCTAGCATATCGTGAATTCTTTTAAATCCATTATGTTTCAAATAGATAACAGATTGTTAAACTTTGATTTGGAGGTTCCCTCTCATGTTTTTGTCATTGCTTTTTGCTTTTGAAAAATCCATAATAAATATCACATTTTATGAATCCAAACGAATGTCGTGCAATACATTATTCTGAAGCTTCTTTTAACCAGAACACACCTGACTAAACTCTGCATTACTTGCCGATAACTCAATGTTTTAATATATTATCACTACTCTGTCTTTGCTGTCTAACTTTATCACCAGTACCCAATGAAAGATTATTAAGTCCTTGACCTTTGTCATCATGTGCTAATAGATGCATTAGAGACAGGATGGGATACAGAAACTCTTGTTTAATTGATTCTTTAACGTGTATAGTGTATGGAATTGAAAACTGCAACACATACCTCCAACACATACCCTGTAACATTTACCTGACATCGGGCCAACCAGTCCATCTTAGTACCATTTTGAAAGTCTTTTGTATGACCCGATCAGCGATCAATTCACAACGTCTTGTCCGAGAGCGAAAGCTGAACCGACTGAGCTAACTGAAATGTTGGCCTTAACATGTACCTATGTACAAACTAACAGATGGTCAGACAAAATACGTTTTACTTCAAATTGTGAAAACAGAATGTCTATATAAGCATGATTGATATGGTAATCACCATTTTATGCTCTTATATATTATGTCTCGCAACGTTTATGTTTCCAACTCATCATACACCAATGGGAGCTTTGCTTCAAACTTTCACAAATTGGCAACATTGGTGTGAAAATGACCGTTACAAAGGAAATGTTTGTTCTGACCATTTTATCCAGAGTTATAGGTCTTAGCAAATTTCTTCTCTATAAAGCATATACATGTATTTGCATAAAACTTTCACAGATAAACAACTTGATATGAAGATGGGGAATAGTGTAGTAAGCAAAGTTACGGGACTTTGTGGGTTTGTTTTTTCACTAAAGTGCATACGTGATTGGAGACATTATCATAAGTAAGAGGGGGAGGGGATCCATTTCCTATTGTTCAAGTTTTAATGCTTATGATGAATAATGAATATATAAGAGTATATCATGAATAATCTAGCTCTGAAGTGGTTGATCGGATATTTATAGTTTACCTGCTACAAACAAGTTTCATAAAGGGACATAATTTGGCCTAAACAATGACTGGGTTCTGGCTAAAGGGGCTCTAATCGTTAATTTAGTCGTTGATATAATGATAGTTAAATGCTGGTGAACTTTCATGGGGCTAACTCTTAAGATATTTCAGTTTTGGCACAATTTGAGTGTATGAAAATTTAAAAAAGGGACATAACTCTTACAATTTGCATTAAGAGATACTAGATGTAAGGGTTCTAGTCTGAGGTCAAATCATTGCCATCATTACTCTGAATATACATATGAAGTTTTATGAGCCTATTTATAAAGATGATGAAGGTATGCAAAACTCCGGAGAATTTTTACTTCTGCAAAATACATATGAGTGTAAACATAATTCCATGTACGTATGAGCAATAATTTACATTATATAAACAACTTTTGTTTTGAAAAAATAACAACATAAATGAAATATGTGTAACTAAAGCTACAATCCTTTCAATTTTCAAGTAGATGCAGGCAGTAACAAGAGAGAGACATCAGTTTGAAATTTAATGATGTCTTTCCTTTAATGCTAGATTTAGAAAACACTATTTTTACCATGGGGTTAAAATTGGTGAAAAAAATACAAAAAGCTACCACCGATTTACTGCTATCACATATTTTCTGATTTTAGACACTTATATCTTATCAAAAAGCATTGATAGCACTATTCCCCAAAGATGGTACCGATGGCCAAATTTTTGGCCTCTGGCTCATGGCCTAATATGTAGACGTGCATATTGTCTTGGATTTTCCGTCTGCATTTTTCTAGAACTTTTGCCCCTTTGAACTTTGAAATCACTAGTTAATAGTTAAGGAAAATCTGGTTTGATGTCATGTCGACATTTCTTGTTTATCAAATGAGCTGCGAAATTTAAACATTTTCAACAATAGCTCCTTTATTTCCCCAACAAACCCTATACCGTGGCCACCTTTTAGAATCATCTTTTAGGATAGGATTTGGAGAAATGACGATTTTAGTATTTGGGTACGCACCTTTATCTGTAGCTCTGCCTTTGTCATATGTTTGCAAAAAAATGCAATCCCTGATCAGGGGCTATTTTTAGGATCCTTCTGGTATGTATCTGCCTTTTTGTACATCTTCTTTTCTCGGTTCTGGGTACAGATGGATTTAAAGAAATTGTAGCTTCATTCAACATGAACGTGATGCAAAGTTTTCAAGGCAGAGTTTGTCAGTCCATCTGGGTATGCCCTGGTCCAAACAAACGCCTCTATATAACCAGTGATTTTGCGTATTTGCAAACAGCGTAGACCCAGATCAGACGGCTCCTATAGGAACTATCTGATCAGGGTCTGCTCTGTTTGCTTATCTTATTCTACAGTTTCTTTCATAGCCAAAATAACTGTTCATACCATTTAAAAATCAAAGCGTTGTAAACGCTGCAGTATTCTTTGCATGGTATCAATCTGATATCGAATAAGTTCGCTTTGGATAAGGGAATGCATTAAGACTCTATCCAGTTGATGATACTGTTGCAGCTGACACTTCAGCCGTTTCCCACTATGCTTATTATCACACTGACCACTCGTAGTTATTGGCGTGTTTACCTAATCGCTTGCACAAGGTCATCCGACTCGCGCTTCTTTATTCATTGAGTACTTTCATTCATGTTATGATCACGTGATTTCTTCATGTGACTGATATTTGTATATCCGTGCGCCCTTCTTAACACTGCTATAGTTTGTCGGGTTTGTTGATTTTTGCAAATACTAAGCCGGGGCTTATGTTACGAGGCATTTTCATGTCAGATATAGTATACCACGATTGGTTCCGGATGCCACTTTATTAAACACCCTTTGTATCCATCGAATGCAGATCAGTAAACTGCACTATTTTGCCAGGCCGGCGAGGGTACCATGGGTTAGGCTGTGGAACGCCACCTTTGCATTCTATTGCTTCGCAAAGAATACAAAAAAAGCAAATATATATCCATGATGGCATTGTCTTGCACGTATATGCAACTGTAGTTTACATGTATGCATATTGAACCATGCTATCTAAATGTTCCGGGGAAGCATGCCCCGGACCCCTACAGCCATTATGCGCACATTACATTTGAGTTCAGCTACGCTTCTGCACACAGAACTCGTGGTAAAGGGAGACTTCATTTCGATTCAACTACGCTTCTGCACACAGAACTCATGGTAAGGGGAGAATTCATTTGGATTCGGCTACGCTCCTGCACGCAGAAGTCATGGTACGGGAGAATTCATTTGTGTTCAGCTACGCTCCTGCACGCAGATTTCATGGTAAGGGGATAATTCTTTTGGAATCATCTACGTTCTTGCACGCGGAACTCATGGTAAGGGGAGAATTCATTTGGATTTAGCTACGCTTCTGCACGCAGGGATGATTCATTTGGATTCAGCTACGCTCCTGCAGATAGAGCTCATGGTAAGGGGAGTAATTCATTTGGATTCAGATCCGTTCCTGCACGCAGTAGCGATAGTACTAATGGTTAAGGGAGAACTTCGCGTGCAGAAGGAGAAATGTTGATAAAACGAGTACAATAGAAACTCGATATATCGAACTCGTTTAACTCAAACCTCGGTATAACTCGAGTTAAAAGTTCGGTCCCTTCCAGAATTTGCAATAAAGAATTGTTCTTAAATTTTAAAATCACCAAATGCGCATATCTATAAAGATATACGACAGCTTAATACAGGTCGAAAATAATGATGAAAGCTCCTACAGAAGCTCCTACAGGAGCTTTCAGCATTATTTTCGATCTGCATTAAGCTGTCACATCCAGAAAGTTTCAAAGTTAGAAATAGGATAACTCGAACTCCCTTTACCTCAAAGTAATTTGGATGATCCATTAACTCTTTTAGCGCCAAATTTAAAAGTGTCGTCTGCAATAATAATTTCATATTAAATATAATTCTAAACTAAATAATAAAGGTATATTAGTAAAACATTTGTTTAAAAAAAAATACTGTATGCTTGTGGTAAAATAAAGAAAACGGTGAAATCCCAGGTCAGATGCCGCCTTTTTAAGGCGACATCTGACCTGGGGCAGCACTGTTTTCAATGGTGCCAACAGGCGACATTGGCACCGAAGAGTTAAAGTGGGTATATGTCTTTGCTCCACCAAACTCTGTAACCACTCTTTAGAATTGTGACAGTATAGGGTTTGGTGGAGAAATGACGATTTTGAATAGTATTTGAGTACGCATCTTTATCTGTAGCTCTGGATCATCAACTATGCAAACAGTCTGGATCCAGATAAAACACTCAATGACTCGGCGTCTCATCAGGATCCAACTTGTTTGTTACTTTGCTTACGTTTTTAAATAAAATTCAAAAATGAAAAATGAGCAGGCTACATGTTGTTGTTTTTTTCAGACGACAATGCGTGACAGCGAAATAGTAAATACTTCACTGTGTAATAAAAAGGTGAAAACAATATTGAAAAGAAGTGGAGAAATTGCAGCAGACGACGATATATGTGTATAGAGTAATTGCCTTGCGTGCAAATCGCTGATATTTATACATGTATACAATATCGGCAGTCTCGTGAGAGTCAACCCAATAACTCGGATTGATTGTGCCGAGAGCACTGACTGGTCTGACAATGGTGTATAGGCACTGCGATACAAAACATGTTCACACAAGATACAAAACCTATGTTTACATAATTATGTATTTAAGCCTTCGTATATCCGTTTGTGAAATAGACAGAGTGGAAAGTTACACACAGGACGAATAAGCGGACAAACAGTCTACCTGTGTTTTCAGATGATCAATACACACTTTGTGTAAAGGAAAACAGAGAGAGAATCGAAAGCGGGTGGATCTGTATGGATTTATAGATTATACCTGTGAGGTAAGGCCGTGAAGCTTTCATCATGTATATATCTATCAACTGTAGTGTACAATACCTAGGCTTAACCCTTTATGAGATTTATGGTTATTATAGCACTTGGACACAGGAGTGTTTGGCCCTTACAGAAGCTGTAGAATCATATCTACATTATTTCAAAAGCAAACAGAGTAGACCCTGATCAGACGGCTCCTCTAGGAGCCGTCTGATCTGGATCTATTCTGTTTGCAAAGGCTTAGAAAGGCGTAGCGTATTTATGTAGAAAAGTGTTAATTATTTACCAGATAGAAACGCATTTTCACGCATCTGCAAAAAGAGTAGACCCAGGCCAGATAACTTATGTAGGATCAGGATCTGCGCTGGTTGCTTATGGAGTACAGATATGATTTTACAGCATCTGGTAAGGCCAAAATTTCACGTGTTGATATACTTTTTTTTAGAACTTCAGCTAAAAAGATTCATGACGACTATTTCCTACATAGAGCTAAATTATTGATTAGCTCATGATTGATTTTATACATGTGTATACGAAGCTTTAAATAGTACGCTATGGACAAATCCGCGATTATAGACTCATTATATACATGTCTAAATCCTTTACTCCAAAACTAGTTATGTAAGAAAAAATGACATCATGAATATTAATTAATTAGATTGTTATAATAGCACATGGACACATGAATTTTTTGAGGACGGCAGGCACTGTAGAATCATATTATACCATACGCATATAGAGCAGATCCTGATCACGCGGCTCCTACATGAGCCGTCTTATCTCCAGGTCTACTCTGTGCTCGTACTTGAGCCGCCTTATCTCCAGGTCTACTCTGTGCTCCTACTGGAGCCGTCTTATCTCAAGGTCTACTCTGTGTTCCTACATGAGCCGTCTTATCTCCAGGTCTACTCTGTGTTCCTACATGAGCCGTCTTATCTCCAGGTCTACTCGTGCTCCTACACGAGCCGTCTTATCTCCAGGTCTACTCTGTGCTCCTACATGAGCCGTCTGATCTCCAGGTCTACTCTGTGCTCCTACTAGAGCCGTCTTATCTCCAGGTCTACTCTGTGTTCCTACATGAGCCGTCTGTTCTCCAGGTCGTACTCTGTGCTCCTACATGAGCCGTCTTATCTCCAGGTCTACTCTGTGCTCGTACTAGAGCCGTCTTATCTCCAGGTCTACTCTGTGCTCGTACTAGAGCCGTCTTATCTCCAGGTCTACTCTGTGCTCGTACTAGAGCCGTCTTATCTCCAGGTCTACTCTGTGTTCCTACATGAGCCGCCTTATCTCCAGGTCTACTCTGTGCTCCTACTAGAGCCGTCTTATCTCCAGGTCGTACTCTGTGCTCCTACACGAGCCGTCTTATCTCCAGGTCTACTCTGTGCTCCTACATGAGCCGTCTTATCTCCAGGTCTACTCTGTGCTCCTACTGGAGCCGTCTTATCTCAAGGTCTACTCTATGTTCCTACACGAGCCGTCTTATCTCCAGGTCTACTCTGTGCTCCTACATGAGCCGTCTGATCTCCAGGTCGTACTCTGTGCTCCTACACGAGCCGTCTTATCTCCAGGTCTACTCTGTGCTCCTACATGAGCCATCTTATCTCCAGGTCTACTCTGTGCTCCTACTGGAGCCGTCTTATCTCAAGGTCTACTCTATGCTCCTACATGAGCCGTCTTATCTCCAGGTCTACTCTGTGTTCCTACATGAGCCGTCTTATCTCCAGGTCGTACTCTGTGCTCCTACACGAGCCGTCTTATCTCCAGGTCGTACTCTGTGCTCGTACACGAGCCGTCTTATCTCCAGGTCTACTCTATGTTCCTACTGGAGCCGTCTGATCTCCAGGTCTACTCTGTGTTCCTACTGGAGCCGCCTTATCTCCAGGTCGTACTCTGTGCTCCTACACGAGCCGTCTTATCTCCAGGTCTACTCTGTGTTCCTACTGGAGCCGTCTTATCTCCAGGTCGTACTCTGTGTTCCTACATGAGCCGTCTGATCTCCAGGTCTACTCTGTGTTCCTACACGAGCCGTCTGATCTCCAAGTCTACTCTGTGCTCGTACTGGAGCCGTCTGATCTGGGTCTATCCTGTTTGTAAAGGCATCGACAGGCGTACTTATGAAGTAAAGTGTTAATCGATCATTAACCCATTCCCTCATATTGACGACTTTTGACGCCTCTGTAAAAGTCACTGTGAAACCATTGTGATAAATAGAGCATTTGCTCCTATATGAGCAAATGCTCTATTTATCACAATGGTTTAAAACTACAAAATTCTCAAATTTTCCTTTTCTTTAGTTAATGCTCCTTTTCGCTAGATTAATTCAAAGAGGTTGCATCGCCTATATTGAACATAGCCTATGAGGTAATGGGTTAAGGAAGTCCAATTGAAGGCAGGTGTTAGCGTTATGCAGGTCGAAAGTAATACATACATGTACAAAAAGCTCCGATATGAGCTGTCTGCTTACCTTTTGACACGCATTAAACACGTACATGTACATGTGTATGCTTTATTAAACCCATACTTCCATCAACAGTCGCTTAAGAGTTCTACTGTATAAACTATGCATATATGAATGTTGATTGTTTACACTGTTGCCATAGCAACGGTAACACAATTAGTTATTTATAAGCATTATTGTTATGTTCAACCTTTTCCTTCATATAAACGCCTTTTCACGCATTTACAAACCGAGAACACCCTGATCAGACGGCCCTAGAGTAGCCGTCTGATCGGGATCTGCTCTGTTTGCTAATGGATTTTGATTGATCTGTTTCTTTGGGTTTTTTTTAAATGGCTACAATGTCCCACCTTCCATATATTTCATTATAAATGTAACTGTATTATCCTTAAATATTCTGTATTTATTGATACATTTATTTGGACTTAATATAGAACAGGGAAATGGTTAAAACACCACATATGTCACTAGGTAAGTCGGAATATCAGTGCTTAACATGCATGTACCAGTCATATCGTCTTTGCTTTTAAAATTGTCGTTTGCTATTCACGTCAATATACCTACCTGTAAATAGTGAAGACCCAGATGAGACAGCTCCTGCAGGAGCTTTCTCATCTGGGTCTGTACTATTTACAAGTTGATTGTGCAACCAGTGCACTCCACAGCAGTGATTGCACAGCGAAATACTTGTACAAAGTGAAGATATATGTAATTATACAACAGGGCATGGGTAAAGAAGGAGAAATGTATTTTAAAATTCAGCAAAGGAAGGGTTAAAGTTGTCGTTTGCTAATAATATTTGTGTCAACTTTTCAATACTTCCCATTAAAATAACATCGGTTCACAATCTGATCTGCTGAACATAGTGTTTTACTTAACACGTTATTCCATAAACATTCTGTTCTGCGTCTTTACAAACAGAGAAAACTCAGATCAGACGGCTCTTATAGGATCTTTAGGATCAATGTCTACCCTGCTTGATTATGAAATTATACAGACCTGATTCTACATGCCCTGTTTCATTTCCTGAAATACTGTTAAAGCGACGTAAAAATAGATACAAAAACAAACATTTCCTGTTTGGACAAACATTGCAAAATTAAAAAAAAAACCTAAAACATGCTAATTAATATTTATGATGTCGTTATTTCTAACATGAATAATCATGAAGTAAAGGGTTTACTTCCGAATCGTTAAAGCTTTTTGAGAAAATACTGACTGAGAGTCAAGCAACTTGGATCCACTGGTACTAGACCGAAACAGACTATAGGTCCAGGGGTCTAAATAAGATGCGTAAATTTAAACATTTTCAACAATAGCTCCTTTATTTCACCACCAAACCCCATACTGTGACCACTTCGAGACGATTTTAAAGAGTTGTCACGTTATAGGGTTTGGTTGAGAAATGACGATATAGGTATTTTGGTACGCTGTGGCTCTGAGTTCTATATACAACTCCTAACATGTAGAACTAGTTGCATCTTTTATATTAGTCAAAGGTGTCCGACGCATGCTGGGACTCACCCACGGGACGCCCCCCCCCCCCCCCCACACACACAGACACACCCCATTTATGATCGAAGTATGCAAAACTAACCTAAAACTATTTATTTGTATCCCAAAACTCTCCGAAAAACAAGAAAAACACGACCCTATTTTTTCCCTTAGTATGTAATGCGGGTCGGGACATGCCAATTGCTACTTTACCAGTTGCCAAATGCTAATTGCTTTTTTGCTAATTGCTAAATGCCAATTGCTAATTTGCCAGTTTAGTTGGTCAAGTACCGCCACCGCATTGCCCTTTCGGGATCCAGATTGGGGGCTTCATTCCACAATATGTTTTGTGTTCTTTATGAATGGTATTTTCCAGACATTTTATAGAAGTAAGATCCTCGTCGGTACCGCGGATCAGACCATACCAATTGCTAATTTGCCAGTTGCTTAATACCAATTTGCCAATTGCTAATTTACCAAATGCCAATTGCTAATTAGCCAAATGCCGATTGCTAATAGCCATATTGTCATTAATTCTGGTTTCTTTTCTCTGAAAAGTGCTTGGCGGATCCAAGGATTAGACAGATCGACGGGCTTCATTCTACAATATGTTTTGTACCCTTATCAAAACAATAATATACCCAATTTCTGTACATCTGTACGCGAGAAGAACACGTCCTTATATGTTTCATTTGGCATATGTCAGTTTAGCAAATGGCAATTGGCATGTCCCGACCGGCATTCCATACCTTAGTCAGTGTTTTATAACTAATTACCCACACCAGAACGGAGTGGGTATGTTTGGCCTTGATAACCATGGTGCATTAATGTGATAGGTGTATTTTTCATTTTAGTGCCAGTCATTAAAATGTCACATGTAACCTTGAATTCGACTCACTTGATTCCCAACCGCGAGTTCAAGTTGTTGTCAAGACAGGTGAACAATCCAATGGCACTAGATCGAAACAGACTAAGGTTGTAACAGTTCAATACAAAATGCCAGGGTATCTTGCCGTTGGGAACCTGACGAGACCTGCATGGCGTTTCACTTGGATGCAAACTGATTGTGAAGATTGCCACGAGTCGCCAGTCGAGGTTTTAAAGGTTATTCGGTTAACCAGTTCCCTCATATTGACGCCTTTTGACACATTTCCTCATAGTGACGCCTTTTGACCATTTCCCCATATAGAAGTTTTTTGCAAACGTCATTTTCTTAAACTACTGTGATAAATAAAGCATTTGCTCCATGGGAACACTAATGGTATATGCACATAATATTATGACTTTTTGGTATTTGTTGAAACTGCTGAGTCAGACCTATACAGTGCTCCCTCTCTACAACGACACCCTTTGGGATACGAAGATTGTATGTGTTGTTCAGAGGGAGTTGTTATAGGGAGGGGAAATCAAACATAATTAGCTTGTTTGCAGATCCCCAGATAAGGTGTATTTCGAGAACTAAAACCGTTATATCTCAATCAAACCCTATGTTGTGACCACTCTTTAGAATCGTCTCAAAGTGACTCTAAAGAGTAGTCACAACATAGGGTTTGATGGAGGCATAAAGAAAATACGATGGAAAAAATTGTTGCTGGAGCCTTGTTGTTTCGGAAACAGTGACACGCGTTGTTGTAAGGAGATAATCGTTATTGAGAGGGCCGTTGTAGGGAGGCAGCACTGTAATAATTTAGTTAGCAAATAGAGCAGACCCATGATCAGACGTCTCCTACAGGAACCGTCATATCTGGGTCTACGCTGTTTGCAAAGGCGTGAAAAGCGTTTATATGAAGTTTTTACTAGAAATTATACATTAATCTAAACCATGTTAATGCTATGTATTTCATTCTTTCAGATCTTGAATGACAGCAGATCAACAAGATGCTGGGGGATTTCTGGAGAGCATTTAAGAAGACGGTTGGTCACGTGATCACTCCTCGGCGCCACACCGATCGCCCATCAGAAATACTCAACCTGATTGCTGGACCTATTTATTTATATACGATAACCACTGTTGTGTACTACACAGTCTTCCATACCTTTCCATATCATTACGGGAAAATAGAAATAAAACACACAAGAAACGGCATAGTCATCACGGATGTAGGTACAGAAACATGGCCGCTGTTCTTACACAGGTGTCTGGCGATTTTGATTTATTTCCAAATGATGTCTAACTGGATGAACATAAGAACTGTCAGCAATGCACCAAATCGCAATATGACTACAGTATCACGTGTCGACCATGACTATAATTCGAACTTACCCGCTATTGTTGTGAATTCGAGTTCAACTGAGAAGGAAAGTAATAGTCAACGGAGTAAACGGAAGGCACTAGTTCCTGACCCTGTTTCAGCCCCACCCCCTCCGCGACAGAAATCATACTGGGCATGGAAAGTGTGCGTTACATGCAATTTGAACGCCCCTCCCCGTTGCCATCACTGCGTCATGTGCGGAACTTGCATTTTGAAACGGGACCACCATTGTTTCTTCACAGGAAAGTGTGTAGGATTTTATAACCAAAGACATTTTATCGTGTTTCTGATATGGGCATCATTCGGCACCGCCTACGCAACGGTACATTTTATTCCATTCCTGTTCAAAGTTTTACTCCCTCAAAATTCTTACGCAGACATTTTCCCGCCATTTTCTTTGTTGCGGTGGATGTTTGGGAGCGGTTGTTTTCAGACGACAAACTATATGTTTGCTTTTTTGTTCAATACACTTTTCGTTGCCCTTAGCACATATTTTTTAGTTGAACAATACAAACTCGTCGATAAAGGAATGACTCAATTCGAAAGTGAAAAACTTAACAAAAATAGGTTGACAATTACTGATCCCCGTCCCTTCGCCGACAAAGTACGAGCGGTGATTGGATATAACTATGGACTGTCTATAATATTTCCGCTCACTCATTGGTTCATACGACCACATGAAAATCCATATGAATGGCCAGAACACAAAATCTACAAACATTCTACTTGATTTCACTCGCCGGAAAGCGACCCACAGGGCTTGCTGCAATGGGCGAACTGCGATAACCTTTACAAACGGTTTTGATCCGAGTAGCTCTGCGTCTAATCTGGATCCAACATGTTTGACAAACCACTTACGTTTTAGAGATGACATTGGAGGAAAGGCCGCTCTGCGAAAAGAGAAAACTGCAGACTATGTTTTATTGAGTCTGTTCATATTATACCATAAGCAAACAGGACAGACCCTGGTCAGACGATTCCAATAGCAACCGTCTGATCAGCGTCTTCTCTGTTTGCAAAGGTGTGAAAAGGCATTAATATGACGGAAAGGATTTACGTTATTGAAATGGCCACCGGGTGCAATAACGTTGCCATTTTGCACAAATATTCTTCATATATCTACTACAATTATAATCGTTCTCTTTGTGTTCCTTTGAACCAATTCCCTCATATTGATCCCTTCTGAAGCCTCAGTGAACTGATTTATTGAAGCCATTGTGATAAATAGAGCATTTGTTCCATAGGAGGAAATGCTGTATTTATCACAGTTGTTTCAAAACTACACGTCGAAAATTTACCTTTTCTGGAGTAAATGTTCCTTTCCGGTAGATTTGTTCGAAGAGTTTGGCTCTAAAACTAACATGATGTAATAATAAGAAAAATAAATCTCGTAACTGATGGAAATTGTATTTCAAGTTTGTTGGTTTTCTGCTAGAATAATGTTTCTCAGTAACCCTTTCTCTGCCAAACTCTGTCGACTGCTAACTTTGTCATCTGCTAAAAAATTTCATTTTTTTGATTTTCTTCATTTTTGTTTCAAAAACATAGTAACAGTAACAAACAGTTATCATCTGGATCCAAACTGTTTGCATAGGTAATCACAGATCCGGCATTGGCAGCGAAAGTGTTAAATCGTTTGCTATTCACCTTATGCATATTCATATAGATATAATGACCTAATTAATATTAATTGGCTCAAATTTTTATAATGGCATGTGCACATCGGAAGAAATAAAGTCGGGTATACATGTATACATTATTCCATAAGTAAATAGAGTAGACCCTCATATTCTTACAAGGGCTGTCAGAGTCTGGCCTAATATAGCATTAACGGGTTAGAATGACGTGATAAAAATGGTTAAACCAGGAGATGGGACTACCTTTTTTAATCCTTCCCTTCATAAAAACGTTTTTCATGCCTTTGTACACAGTTTATACCCATATCAGACGGCTCTTATAGGAGCAGTCTGATCAGAGTCTGCTCTATTTCCTTATGAAGTAGTACAGATTTGATTCAACAGTTTCTGCCAATACCACCCAGTCCTGTGTACATATACCATTATAAAAATGTAGCTAATACAGATTCATGATGCCATTATTTCTTACATGAATTTTAGTAAAGTTAAAACTCTTTTTGATGCGTATCCTATCTTGGCGCCATATAACTTATATAATGTTGCGGTGCCATAAAAGCCAACTCATTCTCTGAAATCAAAGACCGGATTTCGGTGTTATTCTGTTCTTCGTGTTACCATATACGGGTATTGTTCGAGGATTTTTTTACTTGACACAAATCATTACCACCAAAGGACTATTACATATAAATCAAGCAGCGCCTCTGAAACCAACAGTCAGTGTTCTATGTAGAGAATCTTACATGAGTGTCCATTACAAATTGTTTTTATGAAACGAGTTTACTATAATAATATGACACGAGCTTTAGCGAGTGTCATATTCATAATAGTAAACGAGTTTCATGAAAACAATTTGCAATGAACACGAATGTAAAATTCATTTTATCACACCAGCCTTAAAAATTCCATAGAAAAAGAAACATGCTATAGCTGACGACTGTTTCGATCATTCCTTACAAATAGCGTACTTACTTAATACAACGGACGACGCACACGGAGTGCTACGATTGGCTAAATGAGTTAACGATTGCTAATTTGCATTAACTAGAAGGTGTTCCTCGGAATACTTACATGTATGTCGCCTGTCTGTGTACTAACCCTCCTCCCACTATTTTTAAACTTGGCACAATTGCATGTAAATGGGTATAACATAAATCCAGCTATGATGCTAGTAACTTGGAGCATGCTCTATATGTAAGATTTAAATTTAATGGCATCAGTAGAACAGGACTTATTGGCCGGACAAAAAATGATAAAAAGGGGAATAACTCCAAAAATACTGAAGCTAGTCTAGAGCTATGGACCTTGTGCATGACAAATCCTCTCATCAAGCCTGTTCCGTGTATGTAGTTTGAATCCTAGAGGAGCCATCTGATCAGAGTCTACTCTGTTTGCAGTGGTGTAGAAAGGCATATTTATTGGGTAACGGGTTAAAAAGAAAAGAAAAAGGCATGGTTGTTTATAGCAGGACTACATAAAATATCAGAGGTTCGGATAAGATGCGTAAATTATAACTTGCAAGAATATCGTCTTTATTTCTCAGGGCTGTTCCATTTAAATGTGTATGTGGGCAGAAGGCATTTAAAAAAAAAAAAAAAAAAGCTATGCATGGGTGGGTTTCGCTGCAACAATGATACTTATTTGGTTGTGCATTAGTAAATAAAATGCTATGGGTGGATGGCCGAATTTGAAAGTGCCTTCCTGCACCCCATACATATTTAAATGGAACAGCCATCAACCAAACCCATTGTTTGGACCACTCTTTAGAGTCGTCTCTTCGAGAAGGCCTGGGGGATAACGATACTAGTATTTGAGTATCTGTTGCTCCGTAGAATGCTATTTCCGTGAATAGTAAACTCCTATAATGCGAACATAAAAAGAGGTGACATTTTGGGTCATAGAGGTAGGTGGTAGCTTAATACAGGGCAAGACTTCTACAGAACCTTCTAATGGGGATTTTATATACTTTCATCCTGCATTAAGCAACCATCTGACCTTAAACCAATATTCTGGATTCAGATGTTGCTTTGAAGGAATAAGTCTTAATTGCTAACCTTGCCAAAGCCATGCTGTTGACTGCAACACAGTTTTCTATATTTTGAAGTGGCTGATTTGATTGTATGACTATCAATAAAAAGTAACTAGGCGAATAAAGCACTGTTTATGTCCAGGTCCCCAGGGGACCCTGATTATTTGGTCCCGATCCAAATACTTTTGATTAGCTTTTAGTTCACATTTAAACCTTCGCATGCTAGGCACAAACTGACTAGCATTTGCAAACAGCTTGGATCCAGATGAGACGCCGTATAACTCAGTGTCTAATCTGGATCTACGATGTTTGGCACTCGGCCAAAACATATATTAACCCTTTGCCTAATTCACGCCAGTTCACGCCATTTCGAACAGAGTAGACCCAAATCAAAAGGAGCCGTTTGATCAGAGTCTGTTCTGTTTGCTTATGACATTATAGATTGAACTGGATTTACAGTTTCTACCAATACCAAAACATCATGTGTACATGTGCCATTTTAAAATTCAGCTAGTAAGTATACATGATGTCATTATTTCTAAAATTAATATTCAACAGGGAAACGGTTAATGTTGGACTGAGTAGGGTTTTGATTGATTGTGTTAATTAATGTCAGTTTCTAGCCAACTTTGGACTGATTGGGCGCACCTAAGAGAGGGGGGGGGGAAAGAGAGAGGAAAAAGAGAGAGAGACAAACACACATACAGACAGACAGATATGTAGAGAGACAGAGACGGAGACAAGAGACGGAGACAGACAGACAGACAGAGAGAGAGAAACAGATACAGAATAACAGAACGAAAGATAAACGGATGGATGCACGGACATACTGATGGAAAGACAGACAGTCGGATGGACAGACGGACATACGGAGGGAGACACATACAGACGGATGGATGGACAAACCGACAGATCAGAGAAAACAGAGACAGAGAGTAAGAGAGGATTTTATTTGATATTCAGATATACATAGAATGGGAAATATTGAATCAATCAATCAAAATCAACAATACTTTGATTTATATACAAATATATTTGCTACAGAACAAGACATATTACTGTTTCTCCCAAATTATCATACATACACACAAAAAAACACCACCAACAACAAAGACAACGACAACAAAACCGTGCATAAACAGAATCAGTGGCACTAATCTTTTGTTTCGATTTCATTACTGCATGTCTTTTAGTTAACTAAACTAACATTTAACCAATTGAAAGAAATACAATGATACAAAAAAGTTATAAATCTATTGTTTCAAATCAGTTGACTGTTACGTTATACAGGTAGCTCATTCGTGAACTTTTTGCATGAATTTTACAATGAAAGTTAATCTGTCATCTGTCTTAAAAACCATTTTTTCGTTCCTTATTTTAATGTTAAATAATTTTTCGTTAGTTGTAATTCACAAAACAGCAATGTTCTTCTATTTCCACATTAAGTAAAGCTCATAGATTCACAGTGTTTGGATCCGACAGAGACATCGAGTCACGCAATTCTATGTCTGATAGAAATCCAAACCTTATGGAATGATAATGAACCATTTCCTCAGTATGGGTAAAATCAATACGAGTAAACTAGTAACAAAGGTGGAACAATGTATATGTGTGTTATACACGTACATGTAATAGTATTAACCGATTACTTCATAAATACGACTGTATGTGGTTTTGCAAACAGAGTAGACCCAGATCAGACAGTTCCTATGGCAGCCGTCTGATCAGGGTATGCTTATGATATAATAAAGATCTGATTCTACAGTTTCCGCCAGTGCCAAACAATTACTATGTCCATATGCTATTATAAACAATCTGATTAACATACATGACGTCATTATTTATTGCATGAATATTCATGGGGGAAAGGGTTACAGTATGGTTTCATAACCATTCATAAAAGTATAAGTCATATTTTCATTTGTTTACTAACCGTAGTAGCTTCCTATCAGTCAGTATGACTACGGATGACTACGGGTGAATGAAAGATTCAAATATTATCTCAGGCATTGAGCTGATAAACCTTGATGTTATCATTTTGCATTCCCACAAACAGTCTCCATGTGGCCTCACAGTAACATATGGAGCCAGGATTATTTAGTCCATTTGATTTAGTCAGGATAGTCTTTATCTTTATGCACTCTGTAGCCAAAAGATGGATGTTATGAGAGTCTACCCCACACAAGTACGCCAGGCCCGTCTTATCTATCACACACTGGCTGGGACAGCTCAGTTCATGGTCTCGGTATACTGCTTGTATCTTTCCATCCATGAACAGCTTGACCAGACTGTCGTTACCCCAGTTAGACACAAAGATGGAAGGTCCATCAGTGTGCATACTTACATATAGGGGATCAATGAACAATTTATTGCCTTGGTCATCTTTCTCGAAGGTTTGTAGAACTTCTCCTTTCATATTCAATATCTCCACTCTGCTTGGATTCCTAAACGATACTACGAGTTTGTCCTGATAGCATGCAATACCATAACACTTGTCCCTAACACTGACGGCTGTGTTAATTACGAGTCTACCCTCACATCCTAGAATCAGGATTTTGTGTGCTGTTGGAAGGGTTACAGCAACCTTATCTTTGCTCAGTTTTGTGACACCCCATGGATATTTTTCTAATTTTAGTTCAGATATCACCGTTTTATGATCTAAGTCAATGAGTTTCACTGTATCATTATTGAGATCAGTAACAACCAGTTTGGACTTAGACAACTGAGCAATACCTCTAATAATGCATGTTTTAGTATTTCCATTCGTCCTTACATTGATATTAGTCATATCGGCAGCTCTCAACTCCTCTTGTTTCCACACCTTTAGTTTCCCTAGACCATCTTTTCCTTTTAACATCTTCATTAATTTCCCATCTGGTCCAAACACAAAGCGTGAAATACCAATATCTCCCATTTCCTTCAACGTTCCTTCTAGTGGTGTAAGGTCGGTGGTTTTCAGTTTTGTAAACGCCTGACAGTATTTCTTCTTGTTTAATAAGTCCTGGTAGTCTGAGGACAAGGCCTGTAACTCGTCTAGAGTCTTACTGACCTTGCTGCATATTGCTTCCATAGAGTCGATATTCTGGAAGTTTATCTGTTCACATTCTGCTTTCAGTTCGTCCTCAAGTTGATCAAGAGCAGTGTTTATTTCTTTCCTGAATGTAGATATGTCATGTTGGACTTTCGAATAGAGGTACGCCGATTGATCTTTTTTCTCTTGTGATGACTTAATAATACGATCTGATTTTTTTATAGACTCGTCCAACCGTTGTCTGAAGAATTTGTACTCTTGGCTTTGTTCAAAGTCTGCTGATATATCTGGTATATAGGCTACATCTTGACACTCTTTATGCTTGAGAGTCACACAAACACTACATCCTAGAAGATTGTGGGTGGGGCAAAAATACTTCACAATTTCATCCCTATGTACTTTGCATAACTCAGTACAAATGTCCTTGACGATTGGTGTTGTCTGGTTCAATGGCATGTTTGCTTTATCCAGAAGTTTATGGTGCATACATACAGTGAGTGATCTGTGGTGACTCAAACACAGAACACATAAATGTTCGCTACAATCCACACAATAACCTTCCGCTTCTGAATGTTTACCTGCGTTTTTACATGGAATACAAACAAGATCAAACTCCGATTCCGACCCCGCTAACAACGAGGTAATGTTTTCACTGTCCGTCATGTTCGAGTCTTTCTCTTTCACTCTCTCGCAAACATTGTCTACATAATAGCAAATGAACACGTAATAATGAATGGCGTCTATCTTTTACACACTTTGAACCTTGGGAATGTACTACATTTTAAACCTTATATAGATATACCCTAGCCGTTACTCTGATACACAGACCGAAATGCAACTTGCAGTTAGTTTGTGTGATCAAGGCTGAGTGACGGGTAACAGCGTGTCTGTTCAGAATATTTATTATTGGAACTGTTATCAAATCATTCATAAATATCTAGGAATTTTAACGAGTTTAACCCTTTCCCTCATATAAACGCATTTGTAAGGAGGGCCGTCTGCTCAGGGTCTACTCTGTTTGCAAATATATTTTGATAGATCTGTTTCTTTAGTTTCTAAATTAACTACAATGTTCCACCTTTCACATTTCGTTATAACTATTGTGGCCATGAGTATTCAAAAGTATTGAAATTTAGAATAAATACAGAACAAGGAACTGGTTAATACTTAAGCTAACGCGACGTCTATCGAATGTCAGTTTCGTTGTAAAGGTATTTTACATTTTCAACAACATCTTATTCAATGAAGAAAGGGATTGGACAACGGATATAGCCTATATAAGTCCTCTCCAGTGGTACACGGTAATCACATGTCGTACATGCCAGACATGTATACATACATGCAATACTTAACATGTAAAGTAACTAATATTTCATGCATATGCAATATTGTTATGAAGTAAGGATTAATCGGCATGACCTGGACCCGACTGCATAATCAATAACTAGACCAAGCCATTTCTCTAACATTAATTTGGACAATATTTTATTATGCAAAAGGGTATTTTACCCGTTGTCTTCTAATCGCCAACTAACGTGCACTTGAAAAACAGGTTGGGTCAAGATAGGACGCCTAGTAACTCACACCCAAGCAGCGCAACGTTGCATGAACTCTGTATTCTCAATATAAATAAATTAGTGATTACATGATCTAAACAA
Organism: Azorinus chamasolen; assembly: GCA_963576725.1. NCBI lineage: Eukaryota > Metazoa > Mollusca > Bivalvia > Cardiida > Solecurtidae > Azorinus > Azorinus chamasolen. Next base: position 58,415,272 of record OY755252.1, read on the forward strand.
CATTCTTTGAGGGATGACGTAATCGATATATTTTGACACGCGAAACGTTCTTGTTGTTTAATTGTTAAAAACAATTAGTTTACCCATAGCCTGTTTTGGGGGAACAAACGTACCCAGTAGCTCAGAGAGAGCACGAGTGTGAGAAAGAGAAAGAGAGATATATTAAAAGAGAGACGGAGATACAGACAGACACAGAGAAGAGACACAGAGAGACACAGAGACACAGAGAAGAGACACCGACAGTCAGATAGAGAAAGACCTAGAGACACAGAGATAGGGAGAGAGAGAAAAGAGAGATAGAAAGACAAACAGACAGAGAGAGAGGCGGATACACAGAAACCCATGGATGCCTTACTTTTAGATGTACAGTATTAAGAACTGATACATCGTTCCTAGGTTTATTATATAAAGTCATATTCGTAGGATTTGGTCAGGCGGGGAATTGACCCCAGACCCCCTGGTACTGTGCGATGTAAATAAAAACTTGTAACAGGTCATGATGTTAGCAGACTGTATGTTTGATAGTATAGAATGGTTAAAATAATTTCTTTATTTTGTAGTTCTTCGTGGAATTGCCCCATTCATACGCCTTTCTATGCCTTTGCAAATGGAGTACAGCCAGTTCAGAAGGTTGGTGTAGAATCCGTCTGAAGAGGGTCTGCTCTGTTTGCTTATGATATAGATTTGATTCTACAGTTTCTGCCATGGCCAAACATTCTTCTGCCATTATGCTATTATAACAAATAAACTAATTAATATGCATTACGTCATTATTTCTAACATGAATATTCATATAATAAAGGGCGAAAATGTAAACAGAATTCATGTTGGTCAGTGTGAAAAGGGTTTAAATCAATTCTTTATTTTGAAGTGCTTCATGGAATGCTCAATTGTACGCCTGTTGGACTTTTGTGCGGATGATGCCGGGTCAATATAGATCTAGATTTATTTTGAAGAAATGTGCTCAGTCAATTTGCAATATCTACCCAACTACTATATGCCTATATACATGTACTTGTACTGTGCTTTTCGGGTGACTGTGACTTTTCGATACATTGAATACTGTTTTGCATTTTTTCCCACCCGCGCTCTGGCTCGCCTCGACCCAGAAGGTGGGCTCTGGGGCAGGGTTTCGCTGGGATCCGGCAGCGGGTGCGGTTTTTCCCCGTTGACCTCCATTGTGGGAATCGCTCGCTTTCGACAACGTCATATATACTCGAGGGTGGATTTTTTTTGCAGTGGGGGTTGGTGGGGGTTGCGCCTGTTGTCGGGTTCGGGTGGTGTTTGGCATGTGGATTCGTCTCCTGCCCTGGGGCTATTCGGGTGGGTTTCGGGTTTCGTTGGGTGGGGCCGGGGAAGTGTCGCCGGAGATTCGGTGACGCGGTTTTCCGAGACGCTCAGTACATTACATTAATATTCTTAAGGTTTGGTATTATTCTTTGTGATTTATGTTCGCCTCTTTAAGCTCATATGTTGTTACTTTTATGTAAAATGTGACGAAAATAAAGGATCTGTTCTGTTCTGTTCTGTCCTATACCGCATTTGTTCGCCCTTTTTCTGTCCATTTTAGCGATATTGTATACAGTAGGGCATGTCTAAAGCAACCGCTCCATAAATTATCACGGTTGTCCTTAAAGGCAGGTGGCATCTTAATCCATTCGATCATCCTAGACTATTTTAAGACCTGACTTCTTTGAACAAATCTCCTGAAAATGAGAATTTGTATTAAAAAATGAATGTTAAAGAAGTGTAAAGTTTTGAAACCAATGTGATACATAGAGCATTTGCTGCTATGGAGCAAATGCTCTATATATCACAATGGTTTAGAAATATTACTTTTACAGAGGCGTCAAAGGCGTCGGTATGAGGGAGCAGGTTAATGCATGACGAAAGCACAGGGTCTGGACCGCTTCATGGGGGTCTATATGTACTTTATAATATTATATAGTACATATAGACCCCCATGAAGCGATCCAGACCCCTGTGGACGAAAGTAAAGCACAAAGCTCCTATTGACACTTTCTGTTTAACTTTCATCCTATACATGGATTCAATTAACCCGGACAAGCATGCACTGTCATCCTGATGTTGATTTCAAATCTGAACTACGTGTACATGCTTTCGGAATACAAGAGGACCATGATAGCGCTACATCGCTCACCAGTGTGTTTATTCATTTGTATATACCCACAGTTCCTGTATCGATTGCTTTGCACTATTTTGCATTATTTCATTTATCATTCATCATTATTTATCATTCATCCTCTTCATTTATCATTCATTAGGCTATAATGTCATTATCATTCATATTCATTCATAACCATTTCTTGAATCGTCATCATTTCATTATTATTCATCATCGGTCCCTTATTTATGATTCATAATTTTTTTTTTATTTATTATTCGTCCCCATTTCATTTATCATGAATCATCATTTTATTTTTCACGCATCATCATTTCATTTATCATTCATCATCATTTCATTTATCATTCATCATCATGTATTTTAATGGGCACTATATATGAGGTATTCAATATCACAAAAGAAAGACTTCTTAGTATGAGTCTTTAACCCTTTACATGAATATTAATGTAAGAACTAATGAAGTCTTTAACCCTTTACATGAATATTTGTGTAAGAACTAATGTAGTATTTAACCTTTTAATATTAATGTAAGAAATAATGACATCATAAATATTCATTAGGTTATTTTTGGCATATGGATACAGGAATTTCTATCCATGGTAGAAACTGTAGAATCTGATCTATATTATTTCATAAGCAAACAGAGCAGACCCTGATCAGACGGCTCCTATAGGAGCCGTCTGATCTGGGTCTACTCTGTTTGCAAATTAATAGAAAAGCGTATTAAGGAGTAAAGGGTTAAGGCAGATGGTAGTTTAATGCAGGTTAAATGGAATGCAGTAAGATTTTAAGATTCAAGAATCGATTAAAACACTTTATTATAGTAACGTAAACATTGATATGTTTATTGTTAAATGATACAATTAATTGTATATGTGACAGCAATATAATCTAAATCTTACACATTTAAACAAAGTATGCGTACCTGCAAATATAAAGATCTAAGACGTCTTAGTATGAGTCTTTAACCCTTTACTCCATTAATATTAATGTAAAATATAATGACATTATAAATATTCATTGGTTATTTTTTTATAATCGCATATTAATACAGGAATGTCTGTTCATGGTAAAACTGTAGAATCAGATCTATATTATTTCATAAGCAAAAAGAGCAAACCCTGATTAGACAGCTCCTACAGGAGCCGTCTGATCTGGGTCTACTCTGTTTGCAAATTGATAGAAAGGGTATTAAGGAGTAAAGGGTAAGACAGGTGGTAGCTTTATGACGGTCAAAAGTAATGCAGAAAGCTCATACAGTAGCTTTAAGATTTCAAGGTTCAAAACACTTTATTAGTAACGTAAACATTTCTTGTTACATGATAATTGTATAAGAAATTGTATATGTGACAGCAATTTAATCTAAATCTTACAAATATAAACAAAGTATGCGTATACCTGCAAATATAAAGATCGTAGTATAATCATAGAGAAATATATTTCTAAATCTTAACAAATTTTGAAATAATATTTAAACTTCAGAGTAGATCTTCCTTTCCACCCGCTATCGGAATGTCAAGTAGACTGGAGTATGAAAAAACGCCGAGTAACTCGGCATTTCATCGGGATCCAAGCTGTTTCCATGTCGTCACGTTCATTCAGTGATTTTGTTCCAAACCCAAAGCTTTTATTCATCATATTTTTTCACCTTCTATAAAATGTAATGCACTGCACAAACTAAAATCGATTCTCTCATGTTGCGTGAATTATTTATTTCGTGCATAGTATAGCGTGTAATGTGAGCCTTGTCACGTGGTTTGCCATTTATATACACCGAATCGCAAAAGAAACGCAACAGCTGGGGAAACACATATAATTCGAAACTAAACAGTTCAAATAATAAATAACGGTTTTATTTCATTTTATATGTATCTTAACTACATACTGTATACATTTCATTAAAATGTATCAACACATACTCCCGATTTCATAATGTCAAAGTTCATTACCCACAAGTTCAATTCTCGCACATTGTCAGTACCTCGTGTATCCTCCAATGGCTATTGATAATGTGTGAAAATTGAACCCATGGTTAATGAACTTTAACATAATAAAATGGGAGTTATTTGTTGATATAAGTTAATGAAAATTACACCTTATGTAGATAAGGTACATATAAACTGAAATGCATCCGTTATTTATCATTTGAACAGTTTAGTTTAGAATTATATGTGTTTCTCCAACTGCTGCGTTTCTTTTGCGGTTCGGTGTATTATCCTCGTGTAAATCATTCCCCTGTTCTATGTTTATTCCAAGTTTCAATACCTACCTGCAGAATATTCATGTACAGAATAGTTATAATGAAATATGAAAGGTGGACAATTGTAGCCATTTTAGAAGAGTAAAGAAAACAATATTTCAAATGACATTAGCATACAGAACAGACCCTGATCAGACGGCTCCTATAGGAGCCGTCTGATCTGGGTCTACTCTGTTTGCAAACGCGGGAAAACACGTTTATATGAAGGAAAGGGTTAAGGAAAAGCCATAACGTAGTAACCAGTGTAGACCCTGATAAATGTAGACCTTTGATAAATTATATACATGTGTATTCGACCAAATTTTGTTTGCACAATTATTGATTTTGTTTTTAACCCTTTACTCCATATATACGCATTTTAACACCTTTGCAAACAGAGTAGACCCAGATCAGAAGGCTACTATAGCAGCCGTCTGATCAAGGTATGTTCCGTTGCTTATATGGAATAATATAGAGTTTGGTGTACAGTTTCTGATATGGCCAAAAGGCCAAAACTCATCATGTCTTTATAAAAATTGAGCGAAGTAATATCAATGCATTTATTATTTTTTACATGAATATTCATGGAGGAAAGGGTTAAGGAATTATGATTTTAGTGCAGTCATAAACCGTATACCAGTTCACTATTCGCAGTGTAGATGTGGAGTAATTCTAATCACGTGACCTATGGACGTCTCCATGACAGTAGAACCTGTCTTAACCCATTCCCTCATATTGACGACTTTCGACGACTCTGTAAAAGTCACTTTGTGGAACCATTGTGATAAATAGAGAATTTGCTCCTATAGGAGCAAATGCTTTATTTATCACAATGTTTCAAAGTACAAAATTAGAAAAAAATTCCTTTTCTCTAGTTAATACTCTTTTTCGGTAGATTTATTCAAAGAAGTTGTATCTAAAAATAGCCTATGAGGTAATGGGTTAAGCTGTCTTCAAACAGAGGTCTAATTATGGATCAGTAAGGCAGGTGGTAGCGTATCCTATGGGATTGCTTTTGCCCTGCATTAAGCAATCACCTGCATTTTAAGACGCATATGTTCAATAAATGAATTACTGCTTAAGATGGGTTCTGCTGCAGACTAACAATACTTGCGAAACAAGTAGTTTATTAGATAATTTAATTTAATAATATTCTCACTTCAAACAATAGTGCATGACTGTGAGTGAAACTGTCTCTCAAAGTGATCATTATTGGTGGAATAAACAAGGAGGTTAATAGAACAGCCAAATTGAATGCGGCACGTGAAATTATTTATTGCATCTTTAACCCATTTGCTCCCACGATCCCATATATGGGACGTAGGAAAACAGTGTAGACTCTAATAAGACGCCGCATAATGCGGCGTCTGATCAGAGTCTACATGGTTTGCTGATAGGAATTTCAATATAAAACGAAACGAAATTGAAAATTTAGGCCATGCAACCCTAAGATAACAAAATGGCCAAACCAATATACATGTATAAACATGGAAGAATCCACTGGGAGCAAATGGGTTAATCACTGTTACATGTAGGGTTGGTTTGTACGGTTGCAAACATATTGTGCTATAAATTGACATAGATGATTTTGAACATAGAAATAACGGAATAAACCACTATAGAGGAGTGCTCATAAAACATTTGAATATACAAGTACATATATGTACATTGATATGATTTCCTCCGAAACATCGCGCAACAGCAAACTTGGTAATCTTGTTATAGATTATGGACTAATTCAGGTCATGTTAACTAAAATAAACCATTATCGCTGTCATATTAAAGGGTAAAGATTAACTCTGCCAACTTTGTCGTCTGTTTTATTTTTCTTCATTTATGTTAAAAGAAACAGTCACCGTAACAAACAGTTCCTGGTAATCACAGATTCGACATCGGAAACGAAAGAGTTAATTCAATACATTTTTGCAGTTCTATGACCCGTGTCATGCATGGCACACCGACTGTACAAATAGTGAAGGGTGCCTTGAGCAGTGCAGACGCGTTAGGAAAACAAGGGGACATTGTAGTCCTATATCGCACATCGGTGTCAGTGGAGAATGATAGTGAAGTAAAATGTATATTGTGTTAATAATAGGAACATGTGCCTAATTCTTTAAAGTTATATTATGTCCATGTTTCGTATTAATCAACGGCAAAAGTTTTAGACATATTCATATCATAAAACTAATGCTTATTGTCCACTTTCTAACAGTTTATATATTTAAATATATATTTTAATGGTATCTGAATATTGGCAAATACTTAGAAATCGCCGACTTTTTAATAGACAGGAAACGTCACCGCCTACACGGAAATCAACGGACACGTTCGGTCGATCTCCGATTTCGGAACAGCACTATAAATATTGAGTTCTTACAAGAATGACTGATATGTGTCAGCCGAAATAATAAATACACGAAAAGAGTGTCTGCTGTTCATTGCTTTACTATCATGTACAGTAGGTCTTGGAGTCAGGTGGTAGCTAGAGGAGCTTTCTACATGACGTTCATTCTGCATTAAGCTGCCAACTGTCTAAAAGTATCTAAATTCTTCTCTACCAGAATTCAGGTGTAAAGAGGTTTTATTGTATACTTTATACCAAGTTTGATCAGTGTGCACTGTATACAAGAGTCCTGGTACCCATTTTCATTCGACCCTTTGAATGGTTCGGTTTCAGTGTGTAAACAAGCAATAGGAATTCATGCCATTGTCTAAAAAACACTGGTTCTCTGTCATCTGAACGTGTTCATTAAGCATGTAACCACACACGATATATTTGTTATATTTCAGTTGCTCCTTTTCCGAAGAGGACTGCATTGTCAACAGAATATCGCAGATTAGTAAACCTTAACAAACAAAGTTTGGGGGATTGCTTAGGAGTTAACTTCTAAGGAATTCTTAGGAACGGACTGGCTGTGAAATATTTAGGAATGTACTTCTACTAGAATGCTTAGAAATTGACTGCATGAAGAATGTTTTGGACAATGCCATATATGATCAGAACGTCTACATATAAAACTGACTGGAGTGAATCGAGGGTCCGATGATATATTCAAGTCTGTCAATGATGCTAGGAGTCCACTGGGCCGGCGCCAGTTGATGCCAGTACGCGCCAAAGATTACGTGATTGGCGCGTAGTGGCTCGCTGTGGCGCCGAATTAATGTCCGCTCGGCATGTGTCGCCAAGTGGAATAAACTGGGTGACAAATGACGTGAGCCAAATTCCACCTGGCTTGCTCCAAACTGTTGCGCCAGTTTGTGCCAGTTCGCGCCATTACACGGTCATTTGATTCCAACATTCACCCTGTTGGCGCCATTCGCGCCGATAGACGGCAACTTTGCGCCACTTGGCGATTAGTTTGTGCTAATGGTCGCCAAATTGGTCTCAACTTGCCACCACTTGGTGCTACTTACCGACTATATAGATATCTGCCATCGGCTACCTGGTTCAGACTCTCCTTAGCTGCTGTATGAACAACATCTCTAAATTTTATAATTTTGATATGTCTGAGGCTTTAAACTTATGCAGTCCAATCCTGAAGAAGAAGAGCATCCTAAGAAGACAAGGAAGCACATGCTCCACCCACATCTGAGAGCCGAAAGTGGACAGTACCACACTTTGATGGAAGTTCTGAGGGAGAATGACAGGACGAAGTTCAAAAACTATACCAGGCTGTCCCCAGAGATGTTTGATGACTGTTGGTCAGGCTTACATCCCACTTGCAGAAGAAGGACACCCACTTCAGAAAAGTCATTTCTCCTGGTCTCAAGTTGTGCGTCTTCCTGCGCCATCTTGCCACTGGGGCCACCTATGCCGAGCTGGGTTACAACTTCCGAGTGGGCAAGGAAACAAGCCAGAAGCTTGTTCCTGCCGAACTTTTATCTCCCTCCCCACAACCAATGAAGGGTGACTTGATGAAATCTTCCTCACTGTCTGGGAGCCTATGATGGAAAACAAATCCGTCTCCAGAAGCCTAAGAATTCAGGCAGCCTTTACTTCAACTACAAGCAGCTCTTCTCGATTGTCCCGATGGCTCTCGTAGATTCAAAGTACCAGTTCCTGTGGATCGATGTGGTTGGGGTTTGCCATCAGTCTGATGCCCAGATCTACAACAACAGAGAACTGAAGGAGTGCATTGAAGCTGGCACTTCAGGCATCCCAGATCCAGCGTCTCTTCCCCATGATAATGAAGACCACCCTATGCCTTACTTCTTCGTGGGAGACGATGCCTTCGCCATGAGGACGTACATGATGAAGTCCTATGGCCGTTGTAACCTGGACCAACAGCAGAAGATCTTCAACTACAGGCTGTCCAGGGCAAGGCGTGTGGTTGAAAATGCCTTTGGTATTCTGGCTCAGCGGTTCCAGTGCTTCCTTGGTCAGATGAGACAGGAACCAGACACAGTCCGCCTGCTCGTTGAAGCTGCTGCCATGCTGCAAAACCTCATCAGGAAGCGCTATCAGGCACTGGACGTCCGCATGTTGGACCAAGAATATGCCCAGCACAACCTCATCACTGGAGCTTGGAGAACTGCCGACATCACTGAGGATTTGAACAGGTCCATCGGGGGAAACATGGACACTGAGACTGCCGAACTCCAGAGGGATACGCTTAAGTATTACTTCGACAGTGCCTAATCAGGACCTATATAATTACTTACCAGGACTTGCTTGTGCAACCTCCTCTTCAGCTTCACTGGCATGGTGACTGGAAGGTGGTGTAGGGCTGGTCTTGCCCTTGGGCTTGGAGTGGAAGTTCTGGAGCAGCATCTTGGACAGGGCAGCAGGTCTTGGAGCAGAGCCTCTACCAGCTTGAGCCAGCGCCAGCACGCGAAGGTATTCATCGTTCACGCCTTCATCTTTGCTTGCAGGGGGCCTCGCCTTAGAGCTCAGCTTGAGCTTCTTGGGCTGGGGTCTTTCTTCTTGGACTGCTCAGGTTTGTTCTTCTTTCCCTTGCTACTGCCTTTCCTGCTTTTATTTTGGGGGGTGGCATATTCTCAGACTATCGGCCTCTGATGGAATTATTTGGCGCGTTGTGGCGCAAACAAGGTGCCACTTGGCGCCAAGTGGCGCGAAATCTCATTAGCGCAACTTGGCACGCGCCATTACATTCCAGTGGATTCCAATAGGCGGATTTTTTGCGCCAAAGGGCGATATGTTCGCGCCAAATGGTGCCACTTTGTGGACATTTGGCGCTGATTGCTCGATGCAAATGGCGCGACGAAAGTGTCAAGCATTTTGAAATTTTCGTCGCGCCAAATTCCAAATGCGGGGCAGTTTGAGCCAGTACACGCCACTAGGCACATTGGCACCACTAGGCGCCACAGCAAATTGCATTGGCGCAAACTGGAACCAACTGGCGCCGGCCAAGTGGACTCCTAGCATTAGTTTCTCTTATCTGTGCTATTTCTCAGCAATACTCAACAGGTTTAAACAAAAACATATAGAAAGAAACTTCACTGTGTAATAAAAAGGTGAAAAAAATATTGTAAAGAAGTGGAGAAATTGCAGCAGACGGCGATATTTTTGTATAGAGTAATTTCCTTGCGTGCAAATCGCTGAGATTTATACATGTATACAATATCGGCATTCCCGTGAGAGTCAATCCGATAACTCGGATTGATTTGTGCCGAGAGCACTGACTCGTCCGACAATGGTGTATAGGCAATTGCGATACAAAACATGTTCACACAAGATACAAAACCTATGTTTACATATGAATTTAAGCCGTCGTATATAGAAACAACTCAAGCCGTTTGTGAAATAGACAGAGTGGAAAGTTACACACAGGACGAATAAGCGGACAAACAGTCTATCTTTGTTTTCAGATGATCAATACACACTTTGTGTAAAGGAAAACAGAGAGGGAAACGAAAGCGGGGTGGATGTGTATGGATTTGTAGATTATACCTGAGAGGTAAGGCCGTGAAGCTTTCATCATGTATTTATATATCTATCAGCTGTAAATAGTGTACAATACCTAGGCTAGCTAAATTATATCAACAGCAAACAGAGTAGACCCTGGTCAGACGGCTCCTCTAGGAACCGTCTGATCTGGATCTCCTCTGTTTGCAAAGCTTAGAAAGGCGTAGCGTATTTATGTAGAAAAGTGTTAAATATTTACCAGATATATACGCATTTTCACGCATCTGCAAACAGAGTAGACCCAGACCAGATAACTTATGTAGGATCAGGGTCTGCTCTGGTTGCTTATGGAGTAATATAGATATCATTCAAAAACTCTTGTGTTGATATAACATTTTTTTAAAACTTCAGCTAAACAGATTCATGACGACTATTTCCTACATAGATTTAAAGGATTGATTATTTCATGGTTGATTTTATACATGTGTATACGAAGCTTTAAATAGTACGCTATGGAAAAATCCGCGATTAGACTCATTATACATGTCCACTGGCACTTGATCGAAACATACTATAGTTGTGTAATACAATAGTTATATCATATACATGGTGCGGCAGCCGATTCGTCTATTGTTTCGTACCGGAGTAAATTTCCGATATAAAACGCAGATCAACGCGAAATCTACCCAGCAGTCGGGAGGAAAAGACATTTATCTCTGTAGAAACGGTCAGTTCTTGTCCATTAACAAACCTCTATCGAAGCTATTTGATGATATTTCAGGGAGAAATTGACAGGGTTGATTTGTCAGGACTGTCATTCCGTGTTAACTTCCGGTGACCTCCTCTGAACCCGAGAAACTGTTACGAGCCATTTGATTGGTTGACAATGGCCCGGTTATTTCGACTGTCTGCTCGAAGTCAAACTACATGTAAACATAAATACTTGAACAGCTCTGATCTAACATTTCGACCACTAATTATTATTAATGTACTAGTTGCTATAAATAAAGTATAGTCTTTTTAGATCAAGTGCCAGTGTACATGTCTTAATCCTTTACTCCAAAAATAGTTATGTAAGAAAAAATGACATCATGAATATTGATTAATTAGATTAATTGTTATAATAGCACATGGACACATGAATTTATTGAGGACGGCAGACACTGTAGAATCATATTATACCATATTATACCATACGTATATAGAGCAGATCCTGATCAGGCGGCTCTTACATGAGCCATCTTATCTCCAGGTCTACTCTGTGCTCGTACTTGAGCCGTCTGATCCGGGTCTACTCTGTTTGTAAAGGCGTCGACTGGCGTACTTATGAAGTAAAGTGTTAAAAGTCACTTTGTGAAACCATTGTGATAAATAGAGCATTTGCTTCTATAGGAGCAAATACTCTATTTCTCACAATGGTTTCAAACTGGCGTACTTATGAAGTAAAGTGTTAATCGATCATTAACCCATTCCCTCATATTGACGACTTTTGACGCCTCTGTAAAAGTCACTATGTCAAACCATTGTGATAAATAGAGCATTTGCTCCTATAGGAGCAAATACTCTATTTATCACAATGGTTTAAAACTACAAAATTCTCAAATTGTCCTTTTCTTTAGTTAATGCTCCTTTTCGGTAGATTAATTCAAAGAGGTTTTATCTAAAAATATCCTATGAGGTAATGGGTTAAGGAAGTCCAATTGAAGGCAGGTGTTAGCGTTATGCAGATCGAAAGTAATACATACATGTACAAAAATCTCCGATATGAGCTGTCTGCTTACCTTTTGACATGCATTAAACACGTACATGTACATGTATTATGCTTTATAAAACTCATACCTCCATCAACAGTCGCTTAAGAGTTCTACTGTATAAACTATGCATATATGAATGTTGGTTGTTTACACTGTTGCCATAGCAACGGTAACACAATTAGTTATTTACAAGCATTATTGTTATGTTCAACCTTTTCCTTCATATAAACGCCTTTTCACGCATTTACAAACCGAGAACACCCCGATCAGGACGACCCTAGAGGAGCCGTCTAATCGGGATCTGCTCTGTTTGCTAATGGATTTTGATTGATCTGTTTCTTTGGTTTTTAAAATGGCTACAATGTCCCACCTTCCATACATTTCGTTATAAATGTAGCTGTTTTATCTGTAAATATTCTGTATTTATTGATAGATTTATTTGGACTAAATACAGAACAGGGACATTATTTAAACACCGTCTAAGTCACCAGGTAAGTCGGTATATCAGTGCTTAACCCTTCGCTTGCTATTCACGTTAATATACCTACCTGTAAATAGTGAAGACCCAGATGAGACAGCTCCTGCAGGAGCTGTCTCATCAGGGTCTGCACTATTTACAAGTTGATTGTGCAACCAGTGCACTCCACAGCAGTGATTGCACAGCGAAATACGTGTACACAGTGAAGATATTTGTAATTATACAACAGGGCATGGGTAAAGAAGGAGAAATGTATTTTAAAATTCAGCAAAGGAAGGGTTAAACTTGTCGTTTGCTAATAATATTCGTGTCAACCTTTCAATACTTCCCATTACAATAACATCGGTTCACAATCTGATCTGATGAACATAGTGTTTTACTTAACACGTTATTCCATAAACAGTCTGTTCTGCGTCTTTACAAACAGGGAAAACTCAGATCAGACGGCTCTTATAGGATCTTTAGAATCAATGTGTACTCTAGCTGCTTGATTATGAAATTATACAGACCTGATTCTACATGCCCTGTTTCATTTCATGAAATACTGTTAAAGCGGCGTAAAAATAGATACAAAAACAAACATTTCCTGTTTGGACAAACATTGCTAAATTAAAAAAAAAACATGCTAATTAATATTTATGATGTCGTTATTTCTAACATGAATAATCATGAAGTAAAGAGTTTACTTCCGATTCGGGGTTTTTGTTTGTTTTTTGGAAAACTGGGTGTCAAGCAACTTGGATCCACTGGTACTAGACCGAAACAGACTATAGGTCCAGGGGTCTAAATAAGATGCGTAAATTTAAACACTTTCAACAATAGCTCCTTTATTTCACCACCAAACCCCATACCGTGACCGCTCCTTAGAATCGTCTCGAAGAGACGATTCTAAAGAGTGGTCACGTTATAGGGTTTGGTGGTGAAATGACGATTTAGGTATTTTGGTACACACCTTAACCCATTCCCTCATATTGACGACTTTTGACGACTGACTCTGTAAAAGTCACTTTGTGAAACCACTGTGATAAATAGAGCATTTGCTCCTATAGGAGCAAATGCTCTTTTTATCACAATGGTTTCAAACTACAAAAATCTAAAATATTCCTTTTCTCTAGTTAATGCTTCTTTTCGGTAGATTTATTCAAAGAGGTTGTATCTAAAATAGCCTATGAGGGAATGGGTTAAGCTGCGGCTCTGAGTTCTATACACAACTCCTAACATGTAGAACTAGTTGCATCTTTTATATTTGTCACAGGTGGTCGACGCATGCTGGGACTCTCCCACGGGACACATTCCCATTTATGATTGAAGTATGCAAAACTAACCTGAAACTATCTATTTATATCCCAAAACTCTCCGAAAAACAAGAAAAACACGACCCGATTTTGTCCCTATCGAGTCTTTACATGTATATGTTTTGAATACACATCTAGACACGATAGGAACACTTTTTCCGGGTCATGTTTTTATTGTATTTCGGAATGGTTTAAGGTAAAAATACATAGTTTTAGACTAGGTTTACATACTTCGATCATAAATTTGGTGTGTGTGTGTGTATGGGGGGGGGGGGGGGGGGGGGGGGGCATGGGTGAGCCCCAGCATGCGTCGGGCACCTTTGATATTAGTCAGTGTTTTATAACCTAATTACCCCAATCGGAACAGAGTGGGTATGTTCGGCCATGTTCGTCTTTTTCATTGTACATGTATTGCTAGTCATTAAACTGTCACATGTAACCTTGAATTCGACTCACTTGATTCCCACCTGCGAGTTCAAGCTGTTGTCAAGACAAGATGGCCAACAATCCACTGGTACTAGATCGAAACAGACTACAGTTGTAACAGTTCAATACAAAATCCCAGAGTATCTAGCCGTTTGGAACCTGACGAGACCTGCATGGCGTTTCACTTGGATGCAAACTGATTGTGAAGGTTGTCACGAGGTCGCCAGTCGAGTTTTGAAAGGTTATTCGGTTAATCCGTTCCCTCATATTGACGCCTTTCGACCATTTCCTCATATAGAAGCTTTTTGCAAACGTCATTTTCTTAAACTACTGAGATAAATAGAGCATTTGCTCCATGGGAACACTAATGGTATATGCACATATGGCTGTTTGGTATTTGTTGAAACTGCCGAGTCAGACATATAATAATTTTATTAGCAAATAGAGCAGACCCATGATCAGACGCCTCCCACAGGAGCCGTCTGATCTGGGTCTACGCTGTTTGCAAAGGCGTGAACAAGCGTTTATAAGAACCAAAGTCTTTACTATAAATTATACATTAATCTAAACCATGTTAATGCCATGAATTTCATTCTTTCAGATCTTGAATGACAGTAAATCAAGATGCTGGGAGATTTCTGGAGAGCATTTAAGAAGACTGTTGGTCACGTGATCACTCCTCGGCGTCATACCGATCGCCCATCAGAAATACTCAACCTTATTGCTGGACCTATTTATTTATATACGATAACCACGGTTGTGTACTTCACAGTCTTCCATACTTTTCCATATCATTACGGGAAAATAGAAATAATTTATACAAGAAACGGTATAATCATCACGGATATAGGCACAGAAACATGGCCGCTGTTCTTACACAGGTGTCTAGCCATTTTGATTTATTTCCAAATGATGTCTAACTGGATGAACATAAGAACTGTTAGCAATGCACCAAATCGCAGTTTGACTAAGGTATCACATGGTGACCATGACTATAATTCGAACTTACCCACTATTGTTGTGAATTCGAGTTCAACTGAGAAGGAAAGTAATAGTCAACGGAGTAAACGGAAGGCACTAGTTCCTGACCCTGTTTCAGCCCCACCCCCTCCGCGACAGAAATCATACTGGGCATGGAAAGTGTGCGTTACGTGCAATTTGTACGCCCCTCCCCGTTGTCATCACTGCGTCATGTGCGGAACTTGCATTTTGAAACGGGACCACCATTGTTTCTTCACAGGAAAGTGTGTAGGATTTTATAACCAAAGACATTTCATAGTGTTTCTGATATGGGCATCATTCGGCACCGCCTACGCAACGGTACATTTTATTCCATTCCTGTTCAAAGTTTTACTCCCTCAAAATTCTTACGCAGACATTTTCCCGCCATTTGCTTTGTTACGGTGGATGTTTGGGAGCGGTTGTTTTCAGACGACAAACTATATGTTTGCTTTTTTGTTCAATACACTTTTTGTTGCCCTTAGCACATATTTCTTAGTTGAACAATACAAACTCGTCGATAAAGGAATGACTCAATTCGAAAGTGAAAAACTTAACAAAAATAGGTTGACAATTACTGATCCCCGTCCCTTCGCCGACAAAGTACGAGCGGTAATTGGATATAACTATGGACTGTCTATAATATTTCCGCTCACTCATTGGTTCATTCGACCACATGAAAATCCATATGAATGGCCAGAACACAAAATCTACAAACATTCTACTTGATTTCACTCTTTCACCGCCGACGCCGCCGGAAAGCGACCCGCAGGGTTTGCTGTAATGTACGAACCTGTGATAACCTTTGCAAGCAGTTATGATCCGAGTAGCCCTGTGTCTCATCTGTATCCAACGTGTTTGACAAACCACTTGTAGTTTTAGAGATGACATTGGAGGAAATCCCAAGAGAAACTGCAGACTCTGTTTTATTGAGTATGTTCATATTATACCATAAGCAAACAGGGCAGGCCCTGGTCAGACGATTCCAATAGCAGTCGTCTGATCAGCGTCTACTCTGTTTGCAAAGGTGTGAAAAGACATTTATATGACGGAAGGGGTTTACATTATTGAAATGGCTACCGGGTGCAATAACTTTGACATTTTGCACAAATATTCTTCATATATCCACAATTATAATCGTTCTCTTTGTGTTCCTTTGAACACATTCCCTCATATTGATGCCTCCTGAAGCCTCTGAGGACGCACTTTTTGAAGCCATTGTGATAAATAAAGCATTTTTTCCAAAGAAGCAATGCTGTATTTATCACCGTTGTTGAAAAACTACACGTCTGAAATATACCTTATCTGCAGTAAATGTTTCTTTTCGGTAGATTTGATCAAAGAAGTTGGCTCTGAAACTAACATATTGAGGTAATAATAAGAAAAATAAATCTCGTAACTGATGGAAATTGTATTTCGAGTTTGTTAGTTTTCTGCTACAATAATATTTCTCATTAAATGATTTACTATTAACCCTTTCTCTGCCAAACTGTTTGCATAGGTAATCACAGATCCGGCATTGGCGGCGAAAGTGTTAAATTGTTTACTATTCACCTTATGTATATTCATATAGATATAATGACCTAATTAATATTAATTACCTCACATTTTTTATAATGGCATGTTCACATCGGAAGAAATAGAATCGGATATATACATTATTCCATAAGTAAATATAGTAGACCCTCATATTCTTACGAGGGCTGTCAGAGTCTGGCCTAGTATAGCATTAACGGGTTAGAATGACGTGATAAAAAGGGTTAAACCAGGAGATGGGACTACTTTTTAATCCTTCCTTTCATAAAAACGTTTTTCATGCCTTTGTACAGTGTATAGACCCATATCAGACGGCTTTTGTTACTTGTCACACTTTAGGATAGGAGCCTTTGTTACTTGTCACACTTTAGGATAGGAGCCTTTGTTACTTGTCACACTTTAGGGTAGGAGCCTTTGTTACTTGTCACACTTTAGGGTAGGAGCCTTTGTTACTTGTCACACTTTAGGGTAGGAGCCTTTGTTACTTGTCACACTTTAGGATAGGAGACTTTGTTACTTGTCACACTTTAGGATAGGAGCCTTTGTTACTTGTCACACTTTAGGATAGGAGCCTTTGTTATTTGTCACACTTTAGGAAAGGAGCCTTTGTTACTTGTCACACTTTAGGGCTTCAGTAAATAAATCAAGTAAAAACCTCTGAAAGCAACAGCCAGTTTTCTATATCATCTTCCATAAAATATTCCTCGGGTGATGCTTTACCAATAATATTTTGATTAAAATATACCCATTTACATCATGAATATTCATGAAAGAAATTATGACATCATGAACATTTATTAGATTAGTTTCAATAATTTTGGCTCAAGTAGATAATGTAGAAATGAGTCGATTATACTACAATTATAATATAAGCAAATAGAGCAGATCCTGATAAGACGGCTCCTCTAGGAGTCGTCTGATCTGGAGCAACTCTGTTTGCAAAAGCGTAGAAATGTGTATTTATGGAGTAAAGGGTTAAAAGGCATAGCTGAATACATCAGGGCAATATTTCCAGGTGTAGTAAAAATCCTAATGCGTTCATAAGAAAAAGTATAATACTGAGCCACATAGGTAGGCGGTAGCTTTAATAATGCAGGGCGAAAGGTCTACAGAAGACTCCTAATGGGGTGTTTTCTGCACAACCCTCACCCTGCACTAATCAACCATTTGCTTTAACCCTTCACTCCATGAATATTCATGTAAGATATAATGACATCATGAATATTAAATATATTATATGGTTATAATAGCACATTGACACAGAAATGTTTGGCATAACAGAAACTGTAGAATCATATCTATATTAGAGCATAAACAAACAGAGCAGACTCTGATCAGACGGCTTCTAGGTCTATTCTGTTTGCTAAGGCATAGAAACTAGAAAGGCGTTTTTATGATGAAAATGGTTAAATACGTCAATATCTATTCAGGAAGTGATCGCTTTGGGGGATTCTATTATACAAATGAATGACTTAATGGAACCATTTCAAATCTGCTCATAAACCAATTACCGGATTCTGATATTGTCTTGAAGAAATAATTCGTAGGTGAACCTTTGCTAACATTGTCCAAACACTGACTACTGACATAAAAAAGAAACAATGTGTATAAAGTATTGTTTGCTCCCAGGTTTCTGAGCTACCCTGATTATTTGGTCCCAATCCTAATATTTTTTATTGGCCTTGAGTCCACGTGTTAACATTCTCGTGCTAAGCACGAGCTTGACTAACATTTGAAAACAGCTTGGATCTAGATGAGACACCGAGTAATTCATCAGAATATAAGCTGTTTGACAATCGGTAAAAAAGTTTCTCATCCCTTTCCCTCATTCAAACGCCTTTTCACGCATTTTCAAACAGAGTAGACCCAGATAAAACGACTCCTGATGGAGCCGTTTGATTAGGGTCTGCTCTGTTTGCTTATGAAATTATAAATAGATCTGATTCTACAGTTTCCAACAATACCAAAACAGCTTGTGTACATTTGCCAGTATAAAAATCGGCTGTTAAGTATACATCATGTCATTATTTCTGACATGAATATTCAACAAGGAAACCGTTAAAGGTTTGAGCGTGTAGGCTTTTGGTTGGTTGTGTTAATTATCGACAGCTTCTGTCAACTATGGTCTAATTGGACGCCCCAGAAAGGGAGACAGGGAGACAGAGACGGACAGGGACAAATATGTAAAGAGACAGGAGACAGAGACAAGAGGGAGACAGAGAGAGAAAGATAAAGACAGAGAGAGAAAAAGAGAAAGACAGACAAAGAGACAAACAGAGAGCGTGAAAGAGACAGACAGACAGACAGATTTACGGACGGACAGGCGGATGGAAATACAGACAGACGGATAGATTGACGGTCAGAGGGATGGGCAGACCAGTGAAAAGGAATTGATAGAGACAGATTGGGAGAGAATTTCATTTGATATTCGAATACAACTAGAATGGGAAATACTGAAACAAATCAAACAAAACAACAGTTCTTGAATAATATACAATTGTATTTGTTATAAAACAAGGCATATTACTGATTCATACGGCCCCCCCACACACACACACAAAAACAACAGGAAACTTACCGCCAACAAGAACAAAAACAACGACAACAAAACCGTGTATAAACATAGTCAGTGGCACTTATCTTTTGTTTCAATTTCTATTATTGCATTTGTATTAACTTACTAAACATGTATTAAAAGAAATACAACAGATACAGAAAAAGTTCTATTATCCATATCAGTTGATTGCTACGTTATACAGTAAATTCATTCGTGAACTCTGTGCATGGTCTTTACTCTGGATTAAGCTGTCATCTCTCTTAAAGACCATTGCTGTTGCTTATTTTAGTGTTCAGTCAAGTTTCGTTAGTTTTAATTCACCAAATAGCAAGTTGTTTCTATTTAAGTTCGAAGTAAAGCTCGTAGATTCAATGTATTTGGATCCCGATGAGACACTGAGTTACCCAACTCGATGTCTTATATAAATCTAACCTTTATGGAATGGTTATGAACCATAGGCTCGTGGTGGGTAAAATCAACACGAGTAACTCGTAACAAAAACGGAACAGTGTATATGTGTGTTATACACGTAAACCTAGCAGCCTTAACCATTTTCTCCATAAATACGTCTGTCTATGCCTTTGCAAACAGAGTAGACTCCTATGGAAACTGTCTGATCTGCTTCAGTTCTGTTTGCCTATGTGATTATCCCGATTCTGCCAGTACCACACAATCCATATGTCCATATGCTATTATAAAAAATATCTAATTAACTTTCATAACATCATTATTTCTTACATGAATATTCATCGGATAAAGGGTTAATGTATAATTTCAAAGCCATCCATTAGTCTTATTGTCACTGGCTTCCTAATTGTAGTAGCTTCCTATCAGTCAGTATGTAAAACCGCGGACGACTACGGATTAACGAAACCTTCAATTATTATTTCAGGCATTGAGCTGATAAACCTTAATATTATTATTCCACATTCCCACAAACAGTCTCCATGTGGCCTCACAGTAACATATGGAGCGAGGAAAGTTCAGTCCATTTGATTTAGTTAGGATAGTATTGATCTTTATGCACTCTGTAGTCAGTAGATGGATTTTATGAGAGGTTCCCCCACACAAGTACACCAGTCCTGTCTTATCTATCACACACTGGCTTGGACTGCTAAGTTCATCGTCTCGGTATACTGCTTGTATCTTTCCATCCATGGACAGCTTGGTCAGACTGTGGTTACCACAGTCAGACACAAAGATGGAGGGTCCATCAGTGTGCACACTTACATATTCGGGATCAATGAACAATTTATTGTCTTGGTCATCTTTCTCAA
The DNA here is from genome assembly GCA_963576725.1 of Azorinus chamasolen. NCBI lineage: Eukaryota > Metazoa > Mollusca > Bivalvia > Cardiida > Solecurtidae > Azorinus > Azorinus chamasolen. The sequence continues at coordinate 58,435,845 of OY755252.1, forward strand.
AGGTTTGTAGAACATCTCCTGTCATAGTAAGTATCTCCACTCTGCTTTGATTGCTCAACGATACTATGAGTTTGTCCTGATAACGTGCAATACCATAATACGTGCCCCTGACTCTAACTTTTGTGTTAATTCTGAGTCTACCGTCACATCCTAGAATCAGGAATTCTCGTTCGTTTGGAAGAGTAACAGCAACCTTATCTTTGCCCAGTTTCGTGACAGCCCATGGGGACGTTCCTAAATTTAGTTCAGATATCACTGTTTTATGAACCAAGTCAATGAGTTTCACTGCTTCATTCATGTAATCAGTAACGACTAGTTTGTACTTGGACAACAGAGCCATTCCTCTAACAGAGCATGTCTTTCCTTTTGTCCTAATATTGATATTAGTCATATCAGCAGCTCTCAAATTCTCCGGTTTCCACACCTTTACTTTCCCTAGACCATCTTTTTCTTTTAAAATGTTCATTAATTCCCCACCTGTCCCAAACGCAAAGCGTGAAATACCAATATCTCCCATATCCTTCAACTTGTCTTCTAGTGGTGTAAGGTTTGTGGTTTTCAGTTTTGTAAACGCCTGGCAGTATTTCTTCTTGCTTAGTAATTCCCGGTAGTCTGAGGACAAAGGCTGTAACTCGTCTAGAGTCTGGCTGACTTTGCTGCATACTGCTTCCATAGAGTCGATATTCTGGGAGTTTATCTGTTCATATTCTGCTTTCAGTTCGTCCTCAAGTTGATCAAGAGCAGTGTTTATTTCTTGCCTGAATGTAGCTATGTCCTGTTGGACTTTCGAGTAGAGGTACGCTGATTGTTCCTTTTTCTCTTTTGATGACTTGATAATACGATCTGATATTTGTATAGACTCATCCAACCGTTGTCTAAAGAGTTTGTACTCTTGGCTTTGTTCAAAGTCTGCTGATATATCTGGTATATAGGCTACATCTTCACATTGTTTATGATTGAGAGTCACACACACACTACAACCTAGAAGGTTGTGGGTGGGGCAAAATACTTCACAATTTCATCGCTGTGTACTTTGCATAACTCAGTACAGATGTCCTTGACGATTGGCCCTGTCTGGTTCAATGGCATATTCGCTTTATCCAGCAGCTTATGGTGCATTACTACAGTGAGTGATCTGTGGTGACTCAAACACTGAACACATAAATGTTCACTACAATCCACACAATAACCTTCCGCTTCTAAATGTTTACCCGTGTTTTTACATGGAATACAAACAAGACCAAACTTCGATTCTGACCCCGCCCTCAACGAGGTAATGTCTTCACTGTCCGTCATTTTCGAATCGTTCTCTCGCTTTCTCGCAAACATTGTCTACATAATAGCACGATCCTTCAAGTTGAATAGATACTAATAAAATGGCGTATATATGCTACACACGTTTAACCTTGGGTACATACAATATTTTAAACCTGATAAGGAAATACCCTAACCCTTATCCTGAAACATAGATCGAAATGCAGCTTGCAGTGAACTTGTATCATCAAGACTGAGTGACGGTTAACAACGTTTGTTCAGAATATTTATTATCAAATCATTCATAAATATCGAGGAATGGTAACAAATTTAATCGTTTCACTCATATAAACGTATTTTCACGCATTTGCAAACAGCGTAAGCACGCATCAGACGGCTCCTAAAGGGCCGTCTGATCAGGGTCTACGCTGTTTGCTAATATAATTTGATAGATCTGATTCTTTAATTTGTAAGATGACTACAATGCCCCACCTTCCATATTCTAGTTTGCCCATGAGTATTCAGTAGGTATTGATATTTGGAAGAAACATAGAACAGGTAAAAGGGTTAAGACTTAAGCTAACGCGGCGTCTAGCGGATGTAAAGGTGTTTAATCATCTGTTTTCTTATCGAGAACTAGCGTGCTCTTGCAAACAGCTTGGATCCAGATGAGACCAGATGGGTAACTAGAAACCAATCAACTCTTTATTCTCAATATAAACAAATTAGTGATTACATGATCTAAACAATATTTTTTTAGGGATGACGCAATCGATATGTTTTGACATGCACACTTTCTTCTTGTTAAATTGTTAAAGACAAATATTTTACCCGTAGCCTGTTCAATGCTACCAAAATAGAAATTTAAAACATTTTGTTCTGTATTTACCATTTCAACCCGAACACACATACACTGCCATTTTGAAAACAGTCAAGATCTAGATCATCAGAACTCTAAATATAAGGAATCCTAGAGGAGCCCTGCGATCAGGGTCTGCACCGTTCGTCATTCAAAATTCTCTAGCAAGTTTAAGTATTGCATAGTGAGTGGACTCTATAGTTAAATACCGACAAGCTAGTCCACTCCAATAAGTCACGATTGAAAGAGTTAAGCTAAACACCTGCCTCTGTGACCGACAATTAAACATCTTGGAAAGCACATTACAGCAGAACCAGTCTTAACCCATTACCTGAAAGGCTATTTTTAGATATAACCTCTTTGAATCAATCTACCGAAAAGGAGCATTAACTAGAGAAAAGACAGAGGCCCTGGGTTGGAGTCCCAGTCGAGTCAAAACATTATCACCATGTAACATCTGTAAGGCATGTGATAGCTTGTCAAATACAATGCAGAAATCTCCTACAGGAGTTGTTTGCATTATTTCATTTATCATTCATCAGTATTTATCATTCGTCCTCTTCATTTATCATTCATTATCATTCATCATCATGTCATTATCATTCATAATCATTTCATCAATCGTCATTATTTTATTTATTATTCATCATCGGTCCCTTATCATTAATTATCATTCATCATATTACTGTTATTTATTATTCATTCGCATCATCATCATTTCATTTATTATTCATCATCGGTCCCTTATCATTATTTATGATTTATCATTATTATTTTTATTTATTATTCATCCCCATTTCATTTATCATTCATCATCATTTCATTTATCATTTATCATCATTTGGTCGCTTAATGCAGGTCCAAAGTAATGCAGAAAGCTCCTAAAAAAGCTTTGCGCATTGGTTTTGCCCTGTATTAACCCATCGCTTGCTGAATTATGTCTCCCCCATATTTATATGGGGGAGACATATTGTTTTCGTGAGAGTTGTCTGTCTGTCCGTCTGTCCGTCTGTCCGTCTGTCTGTCTGTCCGTCTGTCCGTCTGTCTGTCACACTTTTTGTCCGGACGATAACTTCAATATGCCTGATGCCAGTTGATTGAAACTTCATATATGGAAAGAGCATAATGAGAGGAAGTGTCATGCACAAGGTCCATAACTCTGGCTTCACTAATATTGGAGTTATTGCCCTTTGTAAAAAAAATCACACTTTTTTGTCCGGACGATAACTCCTATATGGCTCATGCCATTGGATTGAAACTTCATATATGGAAAGATCATGACGAGAGGAAGTGTCATGCAGAAGGTCCATAACTCTGGCTTCGCTAATATTGGAGTTATTGCCCTTTGTAAAAAATATCATAATTTTTTGTCCGGACAATAACTTCAATATGCCTGATGCCAGTTGATTGAAACTTCATATATGGAAAGAGCATAATGAGAGGAAGTGTTATGCACAAGGTCCATAACTCTGACTTCACTAATATTGGAGTTATTGCCCTTTGTAAAAAATATCATAATTTTTTGTCCGGACAATAACTTCAATATGCCTGATGCCATTGGATTGAAACTTCATATATGGAAAGATCATAACGAGAGGAAGTGTCATGCACAAGGTCCATAACTCTGGCTTCATTAATATTGGTGTTATTGCCCTTTGTAAAAAAATCACACTTTTTTGTCCGGACGATAACTTCTATATGGCTCATGCCATTGGATTGAAACTTCATATATGGAAAGATCATAACAAGAGGAAGTGTCATGCAGAAGGTCCATAACTCTGGCTTCACTAATATTGGAGTTATTGCCCTTTGTAAAAACAATCACAATTTTTTGTCCAGATGATTACTCCTATGTGACACATGCCATTGGAGTGAAACTTCATACATGGAACGATCATAATAAGAGAAAGTGTCATGCATAAGATCCTTAACTCGAGCTTCAATAAATTTAGAGTTATTGCCCCTTGTACATTTGTTTAATTCTTTCTTGTCCGGATGATAACTCCTACATGGCTCTTGCCATCGTATTGAAACTTCATACATGGAAAGAGCATGATGAGAGAAAGTGTCATGAACAAGGGCCATAATTCTGGCTTCAATACTTTTGGAGTTATTGCCCTTTGTTACATTTTTTGGCCGATCAATAACTCCTGTTCGACTGATGCTATTGGAATGACATTTTATTTTTGGAAAGAACATGATGAAAGTAAGTGTCATGCACAAGGGCCATAAATCTGGTATCAGTATTTTTGGAGTTATTAGCTGTTATCATTTTCTTCTTGAAAAATGTAGTGTGGAAAACGCATAATGAGGGGAAGTATCATTCATCAAGACCATAACATTTTTAGTGATTTCCCTTTACATATTGTTTTTATTAGAGGGGAGACATCCGTTTTTTTGACAAAAACCTCTAGTTTTAAAATACATTTCTCCTTCTTTACCCATGTCTTGTTGTATAATTACATATATATTCACTGTGTACAAATATTTTGCTATGCAATCACTGCTGCGGAGTGCACTGATTGCACAATTTGTAAAATAGTGCAGACCCTGATGAGACAGCTCCTTCAGGAGCTGTCTCATCTGGGTCTTCACTATTTACAGGTAGGTATATTGACGTGAATATCAAGCGAAGGGTTAAGCACATATGCTTTTTTAAGATTCCCCTGTCCGATCAATGCATGGTCACTTATTTAACCCTTTCCTTTATATAAACGCCTTTTTACGTATCTGAAAACAGAGTAGACCCAAAACAGACGGCTGCTATAGGAGCCGTCTGATCAGGGTCTGCTCTGTTTGCATATAATTTATTGTATAGATCTGATGCGACGGTTTCTATTTGAGCTTTATCATCCTGTGTATACATGTACATACACCATCATAAAACATCAGCTCATAAATATTCATGATGTCATTATTGCTCACATGAACATTAATCCTTTCCCTGGTGAATATTCATGTAGGAAATAATGACGTCATAAATATTAATAAGATTATTTGTTTATAATGGCATACGAACACATGCCATATTGGCTCAGGCAGAAGCTGTAGAATTATATCTATATTATACCACAAGCAAACAAAGCAGACCCTGATCATACGGCTCCTATAGGAGCCGTCTATTCTGGGTCTACTCTGTTTGCAGATGCGTGAAAATGCGCTTACATAAGGGAAAGGTTAAGCAGGGAAGGGTGAAGATAAAGTTCTGAAAGTAAGAGACCTTCGAAAGCAAAAGCAGCAATGCAAAATGAGAAAATTGTTTTTATTGAGTTTGTTTATGAGCAGTTATTAAAAGTGTAGCACTACTCACTCAGCCTATCACCGGCTTCAGTGGTATTCAATTTATTCAAACTATCAAAACTAATGATCCCGAAGGACCAGAAAATATAACAACACTGAGAATGAAGTACGGGCGACTTTTTACTGCCGTCACTAGCAACTATATTGGCATAGAATTGCATATACATATTGAACACCATTCATACTTTCATTGCGCACCCAGTTCATGCTGCCCGCAAGCCCAAGGTCAAGGTCAAAAGCCTTAGTAATTTGACGTGCAGCTAGGCAAGCACCGCGACGGGAGCATCGCTGTGCCTTACAGACACACATTTCTAGTTTATTAAGGTATTGTGAGAACATGTGACAACCAACTACACGTAAACATGACAACCAACTGTATGTAAGATTTCCAAGTCATTTGATCTCGACCTTGGGCTTGCGGGCAACATGGATTAGGTGCAAAATGATAGCACAGATGGTGATTAATATGTATATGAAGTTCCATGTGTATAAGTAAAGAAATTACTGACATATAACACTTGAAAAAACTGTGACAACCACGTAAAAAATACGTGACACACGGACAGACAGACGGACATGTGCAAAACATAAAACCCCCTGACTATCGTCAACGTGGACATGAAAATTGAGCTTAATGATATACATGCATTTATTATTTTTTACATGAATATGCATGGGGTAAAGGGTTAGGGAATAAGGATTTCAGTGCAGTGATTAACCACGTATTAGTTCACTATTCGCGGTGTAGAGATCGAGTAATTCGAATCACGTGACCTTTGGACGTCTCCATGGCGAATTGTCATACAGTAGAACCTGTCTTAGCGACCATCAAAAAGAGGTTTAATTATGGATCTGTAAGGCAGGTGGTTGCTTCATGCATGCCAAAAGTAATGCAGAAAGCCACTATAGGAGCTTTCTGTATTACTTCTGCCCTGCATTAAGCGACCACCTGTTTTTAAGGTTCATTTGTTCAATAAATGAATGACCGCTTAGAACATGAGGCCACCGTATACATGTAGTGCTATAAATAGACAGAGATAATTTTGAACACGCGAAATAATGGAATGAACCACTATTGGGGTGTGACAAAACATTTGAATATACAAGTACATATTTTGATCCGAATTCCTCCTATAGATCGTGCAACATTGCTGTTATTGATTATGGACTAAACCAGGGTATGTTTACAAAATAAACCATTACCGCTGTCATATTATAGAATAAAGATTAATTGTTGCTTATTTTAGTGTTCATTAAATTTTTCGTTAGTTGTAATTCGCAAAATAGCAAGTTCTATCTATTTCCGCTCGCAGTAAAGCTCGTAGATTCAAAGTGGTCAGATCCCAATGAGAAGCCGAGTTACGCAACTCAATGTCTGATATAAATCCAAACTTTATGGAACGGTTATGAACCATTTGCTCATGACGGGTAAAATCAATACGAGTAAACTAGTCACAAAAGTGGAATAGTATATATGTGTGTTATACACTTACACGTAAAAGCCTTAACCCTTTACTCCATAGATACATCCTATATTACGTCATAGATAATGTCATACCCTCTATTCAATAAATACGCCTTTGCAAACAGAGTAAACCCAGATCAGACTGTTCCTATAGGGGCCGTCTGATCAGGCTCTGCTCTGTATGCTTATGGTATAATATAGATATGATTCAACAGTTTCTACCAATGTCAAACAAATCATATGTCCATATCCCATTATAAAATATCTAATAAACTTTCATGACGTCATTATTTCTTACAGGAGTATCATGGAGAAAGTGTAAGTGTATAATTTCATAGCCATTCATAACATAATAATAAATTCTGAAAGGGGGTGATCCCCCGCGAACAAAAATTGCAACACAAAAAGAGACAATTGCAGACTCGGTTTTATTGAGTCTGTTCATGAACAGTAATTGAAAGTGCAACACTGCTCACGCCCCCTAGCACCGGCTTAAGCGGTATTCAATTTTCAGAACAAGAAGTACTGAAATTCATGATCTCGAAGTCATATTGTCACTTGTTTCCTACACGGAGTATGCAAAACGGCGGATGACTACGGATGAATGAAACCTTCAAATATTATCTCCGTCATTGAGCTGATAAACCTTGATGTTGACATTTGGTCATTCCCAAACACAATCTCCATGTGGCCTCACAGTAACATATGGAGCGAACACCATCCAGTCCATTTGATATAGTCAGGATAGTCTTTATTTTATGCAGTCTGTAGTCAGTATATGGATGTTATGAGAATGTACCCCACACATGTATCTTGATCAGACAGCCGCTACAGATTCCATCTGATCTTGGTCTACTGTGTTTACAAATTGGTAGAAAAACGTATTTATGGAGTAAAGGGTTAAAGCAGATTGTAGCTGAATGGAGATCAAAAGTAATGAAGAAATTATATACATGTACCAGCTTTTTGCATTGGTATTGCCTTGCATTAAGCAACACTTGCTTTTATAAGATGTATGCTTGAGAAAGGGCATACTGTACATATTTTACAACTGATAAGCAACATAAGTAAGTGTATAATTTCATTAGTCATATTGTCACTTGTTTCCTATTTGTAGTAGCTTCCTATCGGTCAGTATGTAAAACTGCGGATGACTACGGATGAATGAAACATTCAAATATTATCTCAGGCATTGAGCTGATAAACCTTGATATTATCATTAAGCATCCCCACAAACAGTTTCCATGTGGCCTCACAGTAACATATGGAGTGAGGACGGTACAGATCATTTGATTTAGTCAGGATAGTCTTTATCTTTGTGCACCCTGTAGTCAGTAGATGGATGTTATGAGAACATTCCCCACACAAGTACACCAGTCCCGTCTTATCTATCACACACTGGCTGGAACAGCTCAGTTCACGGTCTCGGTATAATGCTTGTATCTTTCCATTCATGGACATCTTGATCAGACTGTGGTTACTCCAGTCAGACACAAAGATGGAGGGTCCATCAGTGTGCACACTTACATATTGGGGATCAATGAACAATGTATTGCCTTGGTCATCTTTCTCAAAGGTTTGTAGAACATCTCCTGTCATATTCAGTATCTCCACTTTGCTTGGATTTCTAAACGTTACTACGAGTTTGTCCTGATAGTATGCAATACCATAACACTTGCCCCTAACACTGACTTCTGTGTTAATTGCGAGTTTACCCTCACATCCTAGAATCAGGATTTTTAGTGCTGTTGGAAGAGTTACAGCAACCTTATCATTGTCCAATTTTGTGACAGCCCATGGTCCCGTTTCTAAATTTAGTTCATATGCCACCGTTTTATGATATAAGTCGATCAGTTTCACTGTTCCATTATTGAAATCAGTAAGAACCAAATTGTTCTTAGACAGCATAGCAATACCTCTAATAATGCATGTGTTCCTGTTTCCTTTCGTCCTAACATTAATATTAGTCATATCAACAGCTCTCAACTCCTCTGGTTTCCACACCTTTATTTTCCCTAGACCATCTTTGCTTTTTAACATCTTCGTTAATTCCCCACCTGGTCCAAACTCAAATATTGAAATACCAATAACTCCCATATCCTTCAACTTGTCCTCTTGTGGTGTAAGGTCGGTGGTTTTCAGTTTTGTAAACGCCTGGCAGTATTTCTTCGTGCTTAGTAATTCCCGGTAGTCTGAGGATAAGACCTGTAACTCGTCTAGAATCTGACTGACCTTGCTGCATACTGTTTCCATAGAGTCGATATTCTGGAAGTTTAGCTGTTCATATTCTGCTTTCAGTTCGTCCTCGAGTTGATCAAGAGCAGTGTTTATTTCTTGCCTGAATGTAGATATGTCATGTTGGACTTTCGAATAGAGGTACGCTGATTTATCTTTTTTCTCTTTTGATGACTTGATAATACGATCTGATATTTTTATAGACTCGTCCAACCGTTGCCTGAAGAGTTTGTACTCTTGACTTTGTTCAAAGTCCGCTGATATTTCTGGTATATAGGCTACACCTTCACATTGTTTATGCTTGAGAGTCACACACACACTGCATCCTAGAAGGTTATGGGTGGGGCAAAAATACTTCACAATTTCATCCCTGTGTATTTTGCATAACTCAGTACAAATGTCTTTGACGATTGGTGCTGTCTGGTTCAATGGCATGTTCGCTTTATCCAGCAGTTTATGGTGCATTACTACAGTAAGTGATCTGTGGTGAACCAAACACTGAACACATAAATGTTCGCTACAATCCACACAATAACCTTCCGCTTCTGAATGTTTACCTGTGTTTTTACATGGAATACAAACAAGTTCAAACTCCGATTCCGACCCCGCCATTAACGAGGTAATGTCTTTGCTGTCCGTCATCTTTCTCTTTCACTCTCTCGCAAACATAATATATCTGTCTACACAACAGCACGGTCCTTCAAGTTGCACAGGTAATAATAAATGGCGTCTATATGCTACACACTTTGGACCTTGGGAACGTACTACATTTTAAACCTCAAAGGGAAATACCCTATCCTTATCCCGATACACAGACCGAAATGCAACTTGCAGTTAATTTGTATCATTATTGCTGAGTGACGTGTAACAACGTGTCTGTTCAGGATATTTATATATTTATTATTTGATAATTATCAAATCATTCATAAATATCGGGGAATTGTAACGAATTTAAAAAAGACTTAAACCATTCCATCATAGGCTGTTTTAGATCCTACTTCTTTTTAAAAAAAAATCTACCGAAAAGGAGCATTTACAACAGAAAAGTAACATGTTAGAAGTGTGTAGTATTGAAACCATTGTGATAAGTAGATCATTTGCTCCTAAATGCTCTATTTATAACAATGGCCTCAAGAAGTGACTATTAAAAATGCGTAGTAAGGCGTATTTATGGAGGAAATTGTTGAGCTAACGCGACGTCAAGCCGATGTCAGTTTCGTTGTAAATGCGTTTGACCCTTTGTCCATTTGTCTTCTAATCGTGAACTAGGGTGCGCTTGCAAATAGATTGGATCCAGATGAGACGCCGAGTAACTCACGACCATTCAGCGCACCGCTGTGTAAACACGTAATATAATTAAATTACTAATAACCTGATCTAAACAATATTTAATGAGGGCTGACGCAATCGATATGTTTTGACATGCGACACCTTCTTATTGTTCAATTGTTAAAACAAATAGTTTTTCCCGTAACCTGTTGAGTGCGACCAAATTAGAAACTTAAACATTTGGAGGAAAACAGTTACACGTGTGGCTCAGAGATAGAGAGAGAGACAGATAGACAGACAGACATAAACAGAGACAGCCAGAGAGAGACAGAGACAGAAATATAGAAAGACAGAAAGAGGCAGGGACAGAGAGGCAGAGACAGACAGACAGACAAACAGACAGGCAGAAATACAGACAGACAGAGACAGACAGACAGAGAGGCCGAGAAATGTTCGGAGAAAGACAAAGACTAACAGACAGACAGACAAAGACAGACAGACAGAAAAGGACAGATATACACAGAGAGAGGGAGAGACAGAGGAAAAAAGAGAGACAACCACAGAGGAGCGGATACAGAGAAACCCGGGCGCGATGCATTGCTCTTATTATCAACAGAGTTTATTAACTAGAAAATAGGGAATGTTTTAGATTTGTACAGTTTTGAAACTAATGTGATAAATAGAGCATTTGACCCTATGTAGCAATGCTCTATTTATCACAATAGTTTCAAAAAATACATTGACAGGCATCAAACGGGGTCAATGTGAGGGAATAGGTTAATGCATGACGAAAGTAAAACAGAAAGCTCCTATAGAGTTTTCTGTTTAACTTTCGTCCTATCCATGTACATGTTTTCAATAAACCATTTCATGCCCGGACATGCATGCACTGTTCTCTGACCAGGATCAGCTCTGTTTGTCATTCAAAATCCTCCAACAAGTTCAAGTCTTTCATACTGAGTGGACTCAATAGTTAAATACTGACGAGGTAGTCCAGTCTAATAATTCACGATTGAAAGAGATAAGCTAAACATCTGCCTCAATGACCCAAAATTAAATTATGTTCTTTGATAATCGCATAAGAGGTGGTTTATCTGTATAGTAGAACCTGTCTTAAGCGACCATCAAAAAGCGGTCTAACAATGGGTCTGTAGGGCAAGTGGAAGCTTAATGCAGGTCAAAGTAATGCAGAAAGCAGTGCACCTATATAAGCTATCTATATTACCTTTGCCCTGTATTAAGTAACCTGCATTTTAAGATAACTGTTCAATTAATATAAGCTCGCTTTTAAAGACAGATGTGTTGTATTTTTATCTGTCAGCAAACGCTGTTCATCTTTCTTATTTACTGATCTCGACATAACAATTCTCCTATGTTGATTTCAAATCTGAGTTACATGTACACGTGTTCTGAATACAATAGTGTCGTGATAGCTCTACATCGCTCACCATCGTGTTGGTTGCTTTGTATATATCCACAGTGCTTGTATCGATTGTTTGCTCAAACTGTTAAATCAATGTTGGAAAAATATGGCTTGTTGTTTCCCTTCTATGTATGTATAATACTTACATCGATCGTTTTCTCAAACTTTGTTACCAATGATGGAAAATAAAAATTGAAAATAGCGGGTTCTTTCCTTTGTATCGTACACTCACCTTCTATCGAACCTCACCTGTTTATCGAACCTTTCATTTTTGGTGTTTTTACGCATGTACAAGTGTATACTACGTCATACAAACATGAGTACCGTTGCTTTGTCTGTAAAAAACGCCTCGTAGCTTTAAAAACGAAATATACGTCATAAACAGGTCAATACAGTTTATTTTCCGTTCAACTATGCTAAACATGAGAAAACTCTTAATGCGTTATAGAATATCAACATAAATTGAAAAGAGTGTACCACATTAAAAATGTTTGACAGCTCTGACCCCTTCAGCTTATGCAAAGGTCGCGTGTCCATGATGAAATCACGTGACTATGAGTATTATGTTACAGTAAACAGTTTATAAAATAAAGGTTCGATAAGCAGGTGATGTTTTTCTAGCAGCCATTTTTGTTTTTGTTATGCGGTGGTGGGGAACACTGGATTGTTTGAGGATTAATAGATAAGGATAAAAATATTTAATTGTTTCAGGGTATGTATAAAAGATTATTTTGAACTGCTGATTTTTTTTCTTCAATATTCAAAGTAAACGTTTTCTGTTCTTGGTCAAAGGTTAAGTGGTTCGATAAACGGTGAGACCATGCTATATATTCGTAGTGTTCGTATCGGCTGTTGTCCAGGAAACTGTTAAGCAATTTCTATGCCCTAGGGTATACCTGATGAAAACATTTGCGTATTGGAGCATGTTGGCGTGTTTGAGTTTCTGCGTGTTCAGACCATTTCTGAACTACGTTTATTCAGTACTATAGGTAATTTTGCAGCCAGGAGCGTACGTGAATCCCTAAAATGTAATGTATGTGCCATGGTGGCTATAGGGGTCCAGGGACATGACACCCCTACCCCCTCCAGGAAAATTTATAATTGTGTACTTTTGAAACCATTGTGATAAATTGAGCATTTACTCCTATATTGGAGCAAATGCTCTATTTATCACAATGGTTTAGAAAAGGGATTTTTACAGATGCGTCAAAAGACGCCAATATTAGGGAATTGTTTAAATTCTGAAGGGAGGTGATCCCCCGAGAGCAAAAATTGCAACACAAAAAGAGAAAAATGCAGACTCTGTTTTATTGAGTCTGTTCATGAACCCCTAGCACCGGCTTAAGCGGTATTCAATTTTCAAAACAATAAGTACTGAAATTCATGATCTCGAAGGACCAGAAGGTATAACAACACTGAGAATGAAGCTTACATGACAAAACAGAGCGTTTATCGAGGTCTATTCACTTAGCCTTCGATTTGTCTTCCATTTTGGCCATTGTAACGTTTTCACCATTCAGATTGGTGTTACGCTCGTGCGTAAGTACGTGGCGCTAGCTACCCCTTGGCAACAACTTAACATTAAGTTCTGTGCATAGTAGAACCTACTTAAGCGGTCATCAAAACGAGGTCTAATTATAGGTCTGTAAGACAGGTGATAGCTTAATGCAGGTCAAATATAATGCAGAAATCTCCTATATGAGCTGTCTGCATTATTTCAATTATCATTCATCATTATTTATCATTCATCCTCTTCATTTATCATTCATTATCATTCATCATCATTTCAGTATCATTCATCATCAGCTCCTTATCATTATTTATGATTCATTATATTTTTTATTCATTTTTCGTCCCCATTTCATTTATCATCATTTCATTTTTCATGCATCATCATTTCATTTATCATCCATCATCATTCCATTTATCATTCATCATCATTTATTTTCAATGGGCACTATATGACGTATTCAATATCGCAAAAGAAAGACTCCTTAGTATGAGTCTTTAACCCTTTACATGAATATTAGTGTAAGAAGTTATTAAGTCTTTAACCCTTTACATGAATATTAATGTAAGAAATAATGAAGTCTTTAACCCTTTTCATGAATATTAATGTAAGAACTAATGAAGTCTTTTAACCCTTTACATGAATATTAATGTAAGAAATAACGACATCTTTAACCCTTTACATGAATATTAGTGTAAGAAATAATGACATATTTAACCCGTTACATGAATATTAGTGTAAGAAATAATGAAGTCTTTAACCCTTTACATGAATATTAGTGTCAGAAATAATGAAGTCTTAAACCCCTTACATGAAAATTAATGTAAGAAATAATGACATAAATATTTAGTAGGTTATTTTTGGCATATGAATACAGGAATTTCTGTCCATGGTAGAAACTGTAGAATCACATCTATATTATTTCATAAGCAAACAGAGCAGATCCTGATCAGACGGCTCCTATTGGAGCCGTCTGATCTGGGTCTACTCTGTTTGCAAATTAATAGAAAAGCGTATTAAGGAGTAAAGGGTTAAGACAGATTGTAGCTTAATGCAGGTCAAAAGTAATGCAGATCGATTTTAAGATTCACGAATCGATTAAAACACTTTATTAGTAAACGTAAACATTGATATGTTTCTTGTTAAATGATACAATCAATTATATAAGAAATTGTATATGTAACAGCAATGTAATCTAATTCTTACAAATTTAAACAAAGCCGTCTGATTTGGGTCTGCTGTGTTTGCAAAGACGTATATATGAAGAAAGGGGTTATAATACACCAATGTCTACTCAGGAACTGACTGAGCCGTGGGTCTATTGTACATGAAAATAACTTAATGGAAAAATTAAATATCTGCTCTGAAACCAAATTCTGGATTCTGGTGTTGTTTTAAAGGAATAATTCTTAAAGATGTATTATGCGCAGTTTTCGTATTAATCAATAAACACCAGAAGCTGTACAGGTATACAAACAATGAAAATAATGCTGACCGTGCCAAGGCGGTACTCTCTTTGTCACCCTTCCTTTTGTTTGCCTTGCGTCTTTGTGCTTGTAGTTTGTTCATGTTGTGGAACGTTTGTCCCTGTTTCTTGTGTGTCTTTTGGTGTTTTCTGTGTTCATTTCGTGTGTGTGTGTGTGCGTGTGCGTTTGGGTGTGGGATTGTGTGTGTGTGTGTGTGTGTGTGTGTGTGTGTGTCATGCTGTCTATCGGTGTTTTGGTGGTGGTTGCGTCTTGCATGTGGCTTTGCCTGCTTGACTTTACTGCTTTTCCATTTACAACCCATTTTCCGGCAGGATATATTTTGTTCAGCTAAATATTATCGCTATCCGAATACAGCTAAAATCTTAACAAGAGGGCTACAATTGCGCTGATATCGCTCACAGACAATCAGAGGCGAATATTTTCAAAGTCTTTACTTTATGTTTCTATAGAAAACTAGCCGGCCCTGGGGCGGGGCCAATTTTGACCCCAGGAGCATCATTTATATTGATTTCGTAGAGGACCTGAACATGATGCTATGTGCCAAATTTGAAAACTGAGAACCTACCAGTGACAGAGGAGAATATTTTCAAAATGTTCACCATAAGTTTCTATTGAAAACTGGCTACCCCTGGGGTAGGGTCAATTTTGACCCCAGGGTCATATTTTATACATGATTCTATGAGCAAAAAATTAAAGCTAAAACCTTTCAGTTTCAGAGAAGAAGATTTTCAAAGTGTCCACTATATGTTTCTATTGAAAACTGACTATCCCTGGGATGCGGCCAATTTTGACCACTGGAGCATGATTTATATAACTTTTGTAGGGTACCTAGACATGATATTATGTGTCAAATATAAAAGCTGAGAGCCTTCCAGTTTCAGAGGAGAAGATTTTCAAATTTTCTCTATATGTTTCTATTGAAGGCACCCCTGAGCGGGACCAATTTTGACCCCAGGGCACATGATTTATATAAATTTTGTAGAGGACCCAAACATGATGTTATGTGCAAAATATAAAAGCTGAGAAACTTCCAGTTTCAGAGGAGAAGATTTTTAAAGTTTTCATTATGTGTTTCTATTGAAAACTAGCCACCCCTGGGGCAGGGCCAATTTTGACCCAGGGGCATAATTTACATATTTCTTGTAGATGACCTGAACATGATACTATGTGCTAATTATGAGCTGAGAGCCATGGGCGGGGCCAATTTTGACCCCAGGGGCATAATTTATATTTCTTTTGTAGAAGACCTGATCATTATGCTATATGCCAAATATTAAAGCTGAGAACCTTCCAGTTTCAGAGAAGAAGATTTTCAAAGTTTTCTATATATGTTTCTATTGAAAACTAGCCACCCCTAGGGCAGGGCCAATTTTGACCCCAGGGGCATTATTTACATATTTTTGTAGAGGACCTGAACATGATACTATGTGCAAAATATGAGCTGAGAGCCATCCAGTTTAGAGGAGAAGAGTTTCAAAGTTTTATTATATGTTTCTATGGAAAACAAGGCACCCCTTGAGCGGGGCCAATTTTGACCCTAGGGCACATGATTTATATAAATTTTGTAGAGGACCCAAACATGATGTTATGTGCAAAATATAAAAGCTGAGAAACTTCCAGTTTCAGAGGCGAATATTTTCAAAGTCTTTACTTTATGTTTCTATAGAAAACTAGCCGGCCCTGGGGCGGGGCCAATTTTGACCCCAGGAGCATCATTTATATTGATTTCGTAGAGGACCTGAACATGATGCTATGTGCCAAATTTGAAAACTGAGAACCTACCAGTGACAGAGGAGAATATTTTCAAAATGTTCACCATAAGTTTCTATTGAAAACTGGCTACCCCTGGGGTAGGGTCAATTTTGACCCCAGGGTCATATTTTATACATGATTCTATGAGCAAAAAATTAAAGCTAAAACCTTTCAGTTTCAGAGAAGAAGATTTTCAAAGTGTCCACTATATGTTTCTATTGAAAACTGACTATCCCTGGGATGCGGCCAATTTTGACCACTGGAGCATGATTTATATAACTTTTGTAGGGTACCTAGACATGATATTATGTGCCAAATATAAAAGCTGAGAGCCTTCCAGTTTCAGAGGAGAAGATTTTCAAATTTTCTCTATATGTTTCTATTGAAGGCACCCCTGAGCGGGACCAATTTTGACCCCAGGGCACATGATTTATATAAATTTTGTAGAGGACCCAAACATGATGTTATGTGCAAAATATAAAAGCTGAGAAACTTCCAGTTTCAGAGGAGAAGATTTTTAAAGTTTTCATTATGTGTTTCTATTGAAAACTAGCCACCCCTGGGGCAGGGCCAATTTTGACCCAGGGGCATAATTTACATATTTCTTGTAGATGACCTGAACATGATACTATGTGCTAATTATGAGCTGAGAGCCATGGGCGGGGCCAATTTTGACCCCAGGGGCATAATTTATATTTCTTTTGTAGAAGACCTGATCATTATGCTATATGCCAAATATTAAAGCTGAGAACCTTCCAGTTTCAGAGAAGAAGATTTTCAAAGTTTTCTATATATGTTTCTATTGAAAACTAGCCACCCCTAGGGCAGGGCCAATTTTGACCCCAGGGGCATTATTTACATATTTTTGTAGAGGACCTGAACATGATACTATGTGCAAAATATGAGCTGAGAGCCATCCAGTTTAGAGGAGAAGAGTTTCAAAGTGTTATTATATGTTTCTATGGAAAACAAGGCACCCCTTGAGCGGGGCCAATTTTGACCCTAGGGCACATGATTTATATAAATTTTGTAGAGGACCCAAACATGATGTTATGTGCAAAATATAAAAGCTGAGAAACTTCCAGTTTCAGAGGCGAATATTTTCAAAGTCTTTACTTTATGTTTCTATAGAAAACTAGCCGGCCCTGGGGCGGGGCCAATTTTGACCCCAGGAGCATCATTTATATTGATTTCGTAGAGGACCTGAACATGATGCTATGTGCCAAATTTGAAAACTGAGAACCTACCAGTGACAGAGGAGAATATTTTCAAAATGTTCACCATAAGTTTCTATTGAAAACTGGCTACCCCTGGGGTAGGGTCAATTTTGACCCCAGGGTCATATTTTATACATGATTCTATGAGCAAAAAATTAAAGCTAAAACCTTTCAGTTTCAGAGAAGAAGATTTTCAAAGTGTCCACTATATGTTTCTATTGAAAACTGACTATCCCTGGGATGCGGCCAATTTTGACCACTGGAGCATGATTTATATAACTTTTGTAGGGTACCTAGACATGATATTATGTGCCAAATATAAAAGCTGAGAGCCTTCCAGTTTCAGAGGAGAAGATTTTCAAATTTTCTCTATATGTTTCTATTGAAGGCACCCCTGAGCGGGACCAATTTTGACCCCAGGGCACATGATTTATATAAATTTTGTAGAGGACCCAAACATGATGTTATGTGCAAAATATAAAAGCTGAGAAACTTCCAGTTTCAGAGGAGAAGATTTTTAAAGTTTTCATTATGTGTTTCTATTGAAAACTAGCCACCCCTGGGGCAGGGCCAATTTTGACCCAGGGGCATAATTTACATATTTCTTGTAGATGACCTGAACATGATACTATGTGCTAATTATGAGCTGAGAGCCATGGGCGGGGCCAATTTTGACCCCAGGGGCATAATTTATATTTCTTTTGTAGAAGACCTGATCATTATGCTATATGCCAAATATTAAAGCTGAGAACCTTCCAGTTTCAGAGAAGAAGATTTTCAAAGTTTTCTATATATGTTTCTATTGAAAACTAGCCACCCCTAGGGCAGGGCCAATTTTGACCCCAGGGGCATTATTTACATATTTTTGTAGAGGACCTGAACATGATACTATGTGCAAAATATGAGCTGAGAGCCATCCAGTTTAGAGGAGAAGAGTTTCAAAGTGTTATTATATGTTTCTATGGAAAACAAGGCACCCCTTGAGCGGGGCCAATTTTGACCCTAGGGCACATGATTTATATAAATTTTGTAGAGGACCCAAACATGATGTTATGTGCAAAATATAAAAGCTGAGAAACTTCCAGTTTCAGAGGCGAATATTTTCTCAAAGTCTTTACTTTATGTTTCTATAGAAAACTAGCCGGCCCTGGGGCGGGGCCAATTTTGACCCCAGGAGCATCATTTATATTGATTTCGTAGAGGACCTGAACATGATGCTATGTGCCAAATTTGAAAACTGAGAACCTACCAGTGACAGAGGAGAATATTTTCAAAATGTTCACCATAAGTTTCTATTGAAAACTGGCTACCCCTGGGGTAGGGTCAATTTTGACCCCAGGGTCATATTTTATACATGATTCTATGAGCAAAAAATTAAAGCTAAAACCTTTCAGTTTCAGAGAAGAAGATTTTCAAAGTGTCCACTATATGTTTCTATTGAAAACTGACTATCCCTGGGATGCGGCCAATTTTGACCACTGGAGCATGATTTATATAACTTTTGTAGGGTACCTAGACATGATATTATGTGCCAAATATAAAAGCTGAGAGCCTTCCAGTTTCAGAGGAGAAGATTTTCAAATTTTCTCTATATGTTTCTATTGAAGGCACCCCTGGGCGGGACCAATTTTGACCCCAGGACACATGATTTATATAAATTTTGTAGAGGACCCAAACATGATGTTATGTGCAAAATATAAAAGCTGAGAAACTTCCAGTTTCAGAGGAGAAGATTTTCAAAGTTTTCATTATGTGTTTCTATTGAAAACTAGCCACCCCTGGGGCAGGGCCAATTTTGACCCAGGGGCATAATTTACATATTTCTTGTAGATGACCTGAACATGATACTATGTGCTAATTATGAGCTGAGAGCCATGGGCGGGGCCAATTTTGACCCCAGGGGCATAATTTATATTTCTTTTGTAGAAGACCTGATCATTATGCTATATGCCAAATATTAAAGCTGAGAACCT
The DNA here is from genome assembly GCA_963576725.1 of Azorinus chamasolen. Lineage (NCBI taxonomy): Eukaryota > Metazoa > Mollusca > Bivalvia > Cardiida > Solecurtidae > Azorinus > Azorinus chamasolen. The sequence continues at coordinate 58,455,589 of OY755252.1, forward strand.
TCCAGTTTCAGAGAAGAAGATTTTCAAAGTTTTCTATATATGTTTCTATTGAAAACTAGCCACCCCTAGGGCAGGGCCAATTTTGACCCCAGGGGCATTATTTACATATTTTTGTAGAGGACCTGAACATGATACTATGTGCAAAATATGAGCTGAGAGCCATCCAGTTTAGAGGAGAAGAGTTTCAAAGTGTTATTATATGTTTCTATGGAAAACAAGGCACCCCTTGAGCGGGGCCAATTTTGACCCTAGGGCACATGATTTATATAAATTTTGTAGAGGACCCAAACATGATGTTATGTGCAAAATATAAAAGCTGAGAAACTTCCAGTTTCAGAGGCGAATATTTTCAAAGTCTTTACTTTATGTTTCTATAGAAAACTAGCCGGCCCTGGGGCGGGGCCAATTTTGACCCCAGGAGCATCATTTATATTGATTTCGTAGAGGACCTGAACATGATGCTATGTGCCAAATTTGAAAACTGAGAACCTACCAGTGACAGAGGAGAATATTTTCAAAATGTTCACCATAAGTTTCTATTGAAAACTGGCTACCCCTGGGGTAGGGTCAATTTTGACCCCAGGGTCATATTTTATACATGATTCTATGAGCAAAAAATTAAAGCTAAAACCTTTCAGTTTCAGAGAAGAAGATTTTCAAAGTGTCCACTATATGTTTCTATTGAAAACTGACTATCCCTGGGATGCGGCCAATTTTGACCACTGGAGCATGATTTATATAACTTTTGTAGGGTACCTAGACATGATATTATGTGCCAAATATAAAAGCTGAGAGCCTTCCAGTTTCAGAGGAGAAGATTTTCAAATTTTCTCTATATGTTTCTATTGAAGGCACCCCTGAGCGGGACCAATTTTGACCCCAGGGCACATGATTTATATAAATTTTGTAGAGGACCCAAACATGATGTTATGTGCAAAATATAAAAGCTGAGAAACTTCCAGTTTCAGAGGAGAAGATTTTTAAAGTTTTCATTATGTGTTTCTATTGAAAACTAGCCACCCCTGGGGCAGGGCCAATTTTGACCCAGGGGCATAATTTACATATTTCTTGTAGATGACCTGAACATGATACTATGTGCTAATTATGAGCTGAGAGCCATGGGCGGGGCCAATTTTGACCCCAGGGGCATAATTTATATTTCTTTTGTAGAAGACCTGATCATTATGCTATATGCCAAATATTAAAGCTGAGAACCTTCCAGTTTCAGAGAAGAAGATTTTCAAAGTTTTCTATATATGTTTCTATTGAAAACTAGCCACCCCTAGGGCAGGGCCAATTTTGACCCCAGGGGCATTATTTACATATTTTTGTAGAGGACCTGAACATGATACTATGTGCAAAATATGAACTGAGAGCCATCCAGTTTAGAGGAGAAGAGTTTCAAAGTTTTATTATATGTTTCTATGGAAAACAAGGCATCCCTTGAGCGGGGCCAATTTTGACCCTAGGGCACATGAGAAGATTTTCAAAGTTTTCATTAAATGTTTCTATTGAAAACTGGCCACCCCTGGGACGAGGCCAATTTTGACCCCAGGGGCATAATTTATAGATCTTTTGTAGAAGGCCTGATCATGATGCTGTATGCCAAATATTAAAGCTGAGAACCTTCCAGTTTAAGAGAAGAAAATTTTCATGGTTTTCTATATATGTGTCTATTGAAAACTAGCCATCCCTGGGGCAGTGCCAATTTTGACCCCAGGGGCATAATTTACATATTTTTGTAGAGGACCTGAACATGATACTATGTGTTTAATATGAGCTGAGAACCTTCCAGTTTCAGAGGAGAAGATTTTTCAAAGTTTTACTATATGTTTCTAATGAAAACAAAGCACCCCTTGGGCGGGGCCAATTTTGACTCCAGGGACATAGTTTATATAACTTTTGTAGAGGACATAATTATGATGCTATGTGCCAAAGATGAAATCTGAGAACCATGTAGATTCAGAGGAGATGATTCGAAAGGTTCATATTGTTGACGACGAACGACACACGACGCACGCCGACGCACGACGGACATCGGGCGATCACAATAGCTCACCCTGGGCACTTTGTGCTCTGGTGAGCTAAAAAAGGAGCCTCCTTTTTATTAACGAAGATTTTGTACGGAAATCAGCGGACACCTTCGGCCAAGTTCTGAATTACTCTAATTCTATTTCGGAACAACGCTTTGAATTTTGATTAGGTTGTTACCACATTACAATGGCTGACACTGGTTGTTGGCCTACATAATATATTTTATTCAGGAAAATAATCCCATCTTACCACATATAATTTACATGCAAATAAGCTCAATATACCGTTCAATGGTGTCAATCAAATACAATGGTCAAAGGGAGCTAACTCATACATATACATCGAATGAGTATTTTCGGTAAGTACAAATTTGAATCTTACGACATATTCAGGACAATGGCGAAGGCTCTTCCGTTGGTTTCCGTAGCAATACATGTCTCTAGTTTTTTCGACACAACAGCCATTTACTGACCGTGCTGTTTAGCGTTAAATAAGTATTAAGGTATATAGATTCCAATTCTGAAGTCAGTTCGAAACGCAAAATTTGCGGAAATTTGCGAAGCATACATATTTAAGTAACCCGTTGCTAATATTGCCCAATCAATGCTGCTGAATGCATCACAGTTTTCTATATTGTGAAGAGTATGGCATGATTGTAATGACCAAAACAATGTTTGTTTCCAGGTCCAGGTCCCGATCCGAATATCTTAGTCCACGTGTAAACCTTCTCATGCTCAGCTCGAACTGACTAGCATTTGCAAATAGTTTGGATCCAGATGAGACGCCAGTCAGGATCTTAACCGTGTGTCACTATGTCAAATGGTATCTCAATCCGTTTCCTCATACAAACACATTACACGTTTGTTTCAAACAGAGTGGACCCAGATCAAACGGATCCTAACGGATTCGTTTGAACTTGGTCTGGTCTGTTTGCTTATAAAATTATGAATAGATCTGGCTCTATAGTTTCTACAAGTACCAGCATATCCTATGTACATCTGTCATAACATTCAGCTAGGAAGTGTTCTGAAATGCATGTTCAACAGGGAAACGATTAACGGTTCGAACGGGTAGGATTTTGGTTGGTTGTGTTACTTAACGTCAGTTTCTGCCAAATACTTGGTTCATTGGGCGCCCCAGAGAGGGAGACAGAGAGAAGGAGAGACAGACAGACAGAGACGGATAGACAGGCATAGAAAGAGACAGAGACAGACAGACATAGAGACAGATACAGAGAAAGGGGGAGACAGAGATACACAGAGAGAGAGAGTAATACAGAATGGCAGACAGACAGACGGACGGACACGCGAATGGAAACACAGTCCGACGGACGGACATACGGATGGAAACATAGACAGGCGGATGGACGACCGGACGAACAGATGGACAGACGGACAAACCAGAGAAAAAGAATTGACAGAGAGTGAGCGAGAAAGAAATTCATTTAAAATTCAGATACACTTAGAATGGGACGATATTGAAAATAAATCAACCAAAACAACAGTACATTGAACTATAAACAAATATATTTGTTATAGAACAAGACATATTCCTGCTTTGAACATCAGCATCTTCATACATAAAGAAAATGATCTTCACCCTTGATTAAGCTGTCATCTGTCTTAAAGACCATTTGTGTTGCTTATTTTAGAGTTCACTAAATTTTCGTTAGTTCCAATTCACAAAATAGCAATTTCTATCTATTTCCGCCCGAGGTGAAGCTCATAGATTCAAAGGGGTTGAAACCCGATTAGACACCGAGTTACGCAACTCGATGTCTCATATAAATCCAAACTTTACGGAATGGTTCCGAACTATTTTGCTAATGATAAGTAAAACCAAAACGAGTAAACTATTAACAAAAGCGAAACAGTGTACGAGTATGTTGTGTTATACACGTACACGTAACAGTCTGAACCCTTTACTCCATAAATGCGCCTTTCTACGCCTTTGCAAACAGAGTAGACACAGATCAGATAAATATTATATGAGTATTCAGTTTCTGCCAGTGCCAAACATTTCAAGTGTCCATATGCTATCATAAAAATATCTAATCAACATTCACGACGTCATTATTTCTCATATGAATAGTCATGGAGGAACGGGTTGATGCATTATTTCAAAGCCATTCATAACGTTATAAGTCATATTGTCACTTGTTTCCTAACCGTAGTAGCTTCCTATCAGTCAGTATGCAAAACTGCGGATTACTACGGATGAATGAAACATTCAAATATTAGCTCAGGCATTGAGCTGATAAACCTTGATATTATCATTATACATCCCCACAAACAGTTTCCATGTGGCCTCACAGTAACATATGGAGTGAGGATAGTGCAGTCCATTTGATTCAGCCAGGATAGTCTTTATCTTTGTGCACTCTGTAGTTAGTAGATGGATGTTATGAGAGTCTTCTCCACACAAGTACACCAGTCCCGTCTTATCAATCACACAATGACTGGGACATCTCAGTTCATCGTCTCGGTATACTGCTTGTATCTTTCCATCCATGGACAGCTTGATCAAACTGTGATTACCACAGTCAGACACAAAGATGGAGGGTCCATCAGTGTACACACTTACATATCGGGTATCAATGAACAATTTATTGCCTTGATCATCTTTCCCAAAGGTTTGTAGAACATCTCCTTTCATATTTAGTATCTCTACTCTGCTTGGATTGCTCAAAGCTACTACGAGTTTGTCCTGATAGTATGTAATACCATAACACGTCCCCCTAACACTGACTTCTGTGTTAATTACGAGTCTACCCTCACATCCTAGAATCAGGATTTTTCCTGCAAATGGAAGAGTTACAGCAACCTTATCCTTGTCCAGTTTTGTGACAGCCCATGGCAACGTTTCTAATTTTAGTTCAGATACCACCGTTTTATGATCTAAGTCAATCAGTTTCACTGTTTCATTATTGATATCAGTAAGAACCAAATTGTTCTTAGACAGCATAGCAATACCTCTAATAATGCATGTGGCCCTGTTTCCTTTCGTCCTAACATTGATATTAGTCATATCGGCAGCTCTCAACTCCTCTGGTTTCCACACCTTTACTTTCCCCAGACCATCTTTTCCTTTTAAAATCTTCATTAATTCCCCACCTGGCCCAAACACAGAGCGTGAAATACCAATATCTCCCATTTCCTTCAACGTGTCTTCTAGTGGTGTAAGGTCGGTGGTTTTCAGTTTTGTAAACGCCTGACAGTATTTCTTCTTGCTTAATAAGTCCTGGTAGTCTGAGGACAAGGCCTGTAACTCGTCTAGAGTCTGACTGACTTTGCTGCATATTGCTTCCATAGAGTCGATATTCTGGAAGTTTATCTGTTCACATTCTGCTTTCAGTTCGTCCTCAAGTTGATCAAGAGCAGTGTTTATTTCTTTCCTAAATGTAGCTATGCCATGTTTGACTTTCGAGTAGAGGTACGCTGATTGTCCTGTTTTCTCTTTCGATGATTTGATAATACGATCTGATATTTGTATAGACTCATCCAACCGTTGCCTGAAGAGTTTGTACTCTTGACTTTGTTCAAAGTCTGCTGATATTTCTGGTATATAGGCTACATCTTCACATTGTTTATGATTGAGAGTCACACACACACTACATCCTAAAAGTTTGTGGGTGGGGCAAAAATACTTCACAATTTCACCCCTGTGTAATTTGCATAACTCAGTACAGATGTCCTTAACGATTGGCCCTGTCTGGTTCAATGGCATATTCGCTTTATCCAGCAGCTTATGGTGCATTACTACAGTAAGTGATCTGTGGTAACTCAAACACTGAATACATAAATGTTCGCTACAATCCACACAATAACCTTCCGCTTCTGAATGTTTACCTGTGTTTTTACATGGAATACAAACAAGATCAAACTCCGATTCCGACCCCGCCAACAACGAGGTAATGTCTTTACTGTCCGTCATTTTCGAATCTTTCTCTCGCTTTCTCGCAAACATTGTCTACATAATAGCACGATCCTTCAAGTTGAATAGATAATAATAAAATGGCGTCTATATGCTACACACGTTTAACCTTGGGTACATACAACATTTTAAACCTGATAGGGAAATACCCTAACCCTTACCCTGACACATAGATCGAAATGCAACTTGCAGTTAGCTTGTATCATCAAGGTTGAGTGACGGGTAACAACGTTTGTTCAGAATATTTATTATTTGAACTGTTATCAAATAATTCATAAATATCGAGGAATTGTAAGAAATTTAATCGTTTCCCTCTAAACGCATTTTCACGAATTTACAAACAGCGTAAAAACGGATCAGACGGCTCCTAAAGGGGCCGTCTGATCAGGGTCTACGCTGTTTGCCAATAGAATTTGATAGATCCGATTCTTTAATTTGTAAGATGACTACAATGCCCCACCTTCCATATTCTAGTTTGTCCATGAGTTTTCAGTAGGTATTGATATTTGGAAGAAACATAGAACAGGTACAATGATTAAGACTTAAGCTAACGCGGCGTCTAGCGGATGTAAAGGTGTTTAATCCTCTGTATTCTTATCGTGAGCTAGTGTGCACTTACAAACAGCCTGGATCCAGATGATACCAGATGGGTAACTAACAACCAATTAACTCTTTATTCTCAATATAAACACATTAGTGATTACATGATCTCAATAATATTCTATGAGGGATGACGCAATCGATATGGTTTGACATGCACACTCTCTTCTTGTTCAATTGTTAAAGACAAATATTTTACCCGTAGCCTGTTCAATGCTACCAAAATAGAAATTTAAAACATTTTGTTCTGTATTTACCATTTCAACCCCGAACACACATACACTGCCATCTGCAAACAGTCAAGATCTAGATCAGAGAGAGCTCTAAATATAAGGGCTTCTAGAGGAGCCCTGCGATCAGGGTCTGCACTGCTCATTTAAAATCCTCTAGCAAGTTTAAGTATTGCATAGTGAGTGGACTCTATAGTTAAATACCGACGAGCTAGTCCACTCAAATAATTCACGATTGAAAGAGTTAAGCTAAATACCTGACACTGTGATCCACAATTAGACATCTGGGAAAGCACATTACAGCAGAACCAGTCTGAACCCATTACCTCATAGGCTATTTTTAGATATAACCTCTTTGAATAAATCTACCGAAAAGGAGCATTAACTAGAGAAAAGTCAGAGGCCCTGGGTTGGAGTCCCGGTCGAGTCACAACATTTCACCATGTTACATCTGTAAGGCAGGTGAACTTAATGCATGTCAAATACAATGCAGAAATCTCCTATAGGAGCTGTTTGAATGAATGTTAATTAGATTTATTTATCATTCATCATTATTTATCATTCATCCTCTTCATTTATCATTCATTATCATTCATCATCATGTCATTATCATTCATAATAATTTCATCAATCGTCATCATTTCATTTATTATTCATCATCGGTCCCTAACCATTATTTATGATTCATCATATTTTTTTTATTTATTATTCGTCCCCATTTCATTTATCATGCATCATCATTTCATTTTTCATGCATCATCATTTATTTCTAATGGACACTATATGACGTATTCAATATCGCAAAAGAAAGACTTCTTAGTATGAGTCGTTAACCATTTACATGAATATTAATGTAAGAAATAATGACATCATAAATATTCAGTAGGTTATTTTTGGCATATGGATACAGGAATTTCTATCCATGGTAGAAACTGTAGAATCAGATCTATATTGTTTCATAACCAAACAGAGCAGACCCTGATCAGACGGCTCCTAGAGGAGTCCTCTGATCTCGGTCTATTCTGTTTGCAAATTAATAGAAAGGAGTAAAGGGTTAAAGCAGATGGCAGCTTAATGACGGTCAAAAGTAATGTAGAAAGTTCATACAGTAGCTTTAAGATTTCAAGATTCAAGATTCAAAACACTTTATTACTAACGTAAACATTTCTTGTTACATGATACAATTAATTGTATAAGAAATGTATATGTGACAGCAATGTAATATAAATCTTACAAATATAAACAAAGTATGCGTACCTGCAAATATAAAGATTTATGTATAATCATAGAGAAATATATTTCTAAATCTTAACACATTTTGAGACTGGACATAACTGTATATATGATGGAGGAATAGTATAAATTAAATGTATATACATCAAAAGCAAGAGAAGAAGAAAGAAAAGAAAAATGAAAGCGACAAAAGAGAAAAAAGAAGAATGAAGGCGAAAGAAAAAAATAAAGACAGAAAGAAAGAAATTGGTTTTTCCCTGCATTAAGCAACATCCTATACGAGCCATCTGATCAGGGTCTGTTCTGTTTGCTTATAGTTTAATGTAGATCTGATTATATCGTTTCTATTTGAACTTTAATATCCTGTGTACATATCGAGGGCTTGGTGCAAAACTACTCTAACTCCTTCACAAAGTCACAAAGTGAAGGAGTTAGAATAGTTTTGCACCAAGCCCTCGGTATACCATCATAAAACATCAGCTAATAAATATTCATGATGTCATTATTGCTCACATGAAGATTAACCCTTTCCCTGATGAATATTCATGTAAAAAATAATGATGTCGTGAATATTAGTAAGAATTTTTTTATAATGGCATATGAACAAATGACATTTTAGCTCAGGCAGAAGCTGTAGAATCCCATCTATATTACACCATAAGCAAACAGAGCAGACCCTGATCAGACGGCTCCTATGGGAACCGTCTGATCTGGGTCTATACTCTGTTTGCAGATGCGTGATAATGCGCTTACAAAAGGGAAAGGGTTGAGCAGGGAAGGGTGAAGATAAAGTTCTGAAAGTAAGAGATCCTTCGAAAGCAAAAGCAGCAATGCAAAAAAAGAAAATTGGTTTTATTGAGTTTGTTTATGAGCAGTTATTAAAAGTGCAGCACTACTCACACCCTATCATCGGCTTCAGTGGTATTCAATATTTTAGAACTATCAAAACGAATGATCCCGAAGGACCATAAAATATAACAACACTGAGACTGAAGTACGGGGCGACTTTTTACTGCGGCCACAAAAAGCCTATACTGTAAAAGAATTTAAAACTGATAAGCAACTTCAAATGTTTTATTTAAACTTCAGAGTATATGTGTGTTCTTCCTTTCTATCCGCTATCGGAATGTCAAAGGGATTGGAGTATGAGGAAACGCCGAGTAACTCGGCATCTCATCGGCAGCCAAATTGTTTCCATATGTTATCTCGCACATTCGGTGATTATGTTCCAAACCCATAGCTTTTATTCATCATATTTTTTCACCTTCTATAAAATGTAATGCACTGCACAAACTAAAATCGATTCTCTCATGTTGCGTGAATTATTTATTTCGTGCTTAGTATAGCGTGTAATGCGAGCCTTGTCACGTGGTTTGTCATTTATATACTATCCTCGTGTAAATCATTCCCCTGTTCTTTGTTTATTCCAAGTTTCAATACATACCTGCTGAATATCCATGTACAAAATAGTTATAATGAAATGTGAAAGGTGAGCAACTCTAGCCATTTTAGAAGAGTAAAGAAAACAATATTTCAAATGCCATTAGCATACAGAACAGACCCTGATCAGACGGCTCCTATAGGAGCCGTCTGATCTGCGTCTACTCTGTTTGCAAATGCGGGAAAACACGTTAAAATTAAGGAAAGGGTTAAGGGAAAGCCATAACGTAGTAACCAGTGTAGACCCTGATAAATGTAGACCTTTGATAAATTATATACCTGTGTATTCGACCAAATTTTGTTTGCACAATTATTGATTTTGTTTTTAACCCTTTACTCCATATATACGCATTTTTACACCTTTGCAAACAGAGTAGACCCAGATCAGAAGGTTAATATAGCAGCCGTCTGATCAAGGTATGTTCTGTTTCTTATATGGAATAATATAGAGTTTGGTCTACAGTTTCTGATATGGCCAAAGGGCCAAAACTCATCATGTCTTTATAAAAATTGAGCGAAGTGATATCCATGCAATTTTTTTACATGAATATTCATGGAGTAAAGGGTTAAGGAATGGTGATTTTTAGTGCAGTGATAAACCGTATACTAGTTCACTATTCGCAGTGTAGAGAAGGAGTAATTCGAATCACGTGACCTATGGACGTCTCCATGACAGTAGAACCTGTCTTAAGCGGTCTTCAAAAAGAGGTCTAATTATGGATCAGTAAGGCAGGTGGTAGCACATCCTATAGGATTACTTTTGCGCTGCATTAAGCAACCACCCGCATTTAAGACTCATATGTTCAATAAATGAATCACTGCTGAAGATGGGTTCTGCTGTAGACTAACAATACTTGCGAAACAAGTAGTTTATTAGATAATTTAATTTAATAATATTCTCACTTCAAACAGTAGTGCATGACTGTGAGTGAAACTGTCTCCCAAAGTGACCATTATTGGTGGAATAAACAAGGATGTTAATAGAATGCGACACGTGGAAATTATTTATTGCATCTTTAACCTATTTGCTCCCACGATCCCATATATGGGACGTAGGAAAACAGTGAAGACTCTAATAAGACGCCGCATAATGCGGCGTCTGATCACAGTCTACATGGTTTGCTGATAGGAATTTCAATATAAAACGAAACGAAATTGAAAATTTAGGTCTTTAACCCTTAGATAAAACATGGACTAATCCAATATTCATGTATAAACATGAAAGTATCCACTGGGATCAAATGGGTTAATCACTGTTACATGTAGGGTTGGTTTGTACGGTTGCAAACGTATTGTGCTATAAATTGACAGAGATAATTTTGAACATAGAAATAACGGAATAAACCACTATAGAGGTGTGCTCATAAAACATTTGAATATACAAGTACATACATGTACATTGATCTGATTTCCTCCTAAACATCGCGCAACAGCAAACTTGTTAATCTTGTTATAGATTATGGACTAAACCAGGTCATGTTAACTAAAATAAACCATTATCGCTGTCATATTATAGGATAAAGATTACCTCTGCCAACTTTATCGTCTACTAGATATTTATTTTTCTTCATTTTTGTTAAAAGAAACAGTCACAGTAACAAACAGTTTGGATCCTGATGAGACGCCGAGTTACTCGGCTTCTCTTCTGGATCCAAACTGTTGGCAACGAAAGAGTTAATTCAATGCATTTTTGCAGTTCTCTATCGTCACTTTTATTATAACATCCCGACAGAATGGACTTGCTACCAAAAAATAAAACATATCTAATCAGAGCCAGGTAATAGCATGTCGAATAGGCTGTACAAATAGTGAAGGATGCCATGAGCTGTGCATATGCGTTAGGAAAACAAGAGGGTATTGTGGTCCTATCTCGCTCATCAGAGACAGTGGAAATTGATGGTGAAGTACAAGGTAATATTTACATTCGCCCTGCAACGTCCTTATATAACCTTATTCTAAAAAGAAAGTTGCATAACCTCATGAACACCGGAAGCATGTCATTCATTTCTTAAATAGAAGAAATACAATGGAATATAAATATAAGAAATAAATGACATGCTCCCGGTGTTCATGGGTTATGCAACGCATAGCTTTACGAGCAAAGATTCACGTGAAGCCCTTCGGGCTTCACTAACTTTGCTCGTAAAGCTATGCGTTGCATAACCTCATGAACACCGGAAGCACGTCATTCATTTCTTAATTGTGTTAATAATAGGAACATCTACCTAATTGTTTAAAGTTATATTATGTCCATGTTTCGTATAAATCAACGACAAACGTTTTAGACATATTCATATCATAAAACTAATGCTTATTGCCCACTTTCTAACATATTCATATCATAAAACTAATGCTTATTGTCCACTTTCTAACAGTATATATTTTAAGGTAAATTTTAATGGTATCTGAATATTGGCAAATCCTTAGAAATCGCCGACTTTTTAATAGACGGAAAACCTTACCGACTACACGGAAATCAACGGACACGTTCGGTCGATCTCCGATTTCGGAACAGCACTATAAATATTGAGTTCTTTCAACAATGACTGATATGTGTCAGCCGAAATAATAAAAACACGACAAAAGTTTCTGCTGTGCATTGCTTTACCATCATGTACAGTAGGTATTGGAGTCAGGTGGCAGCCAGAGGAGCTTTCTACATGACGTTCATCCTGCATTAACTCATTCTCTCCTAGGCTATTTTTAGATCCAACCTTTTTAATTTAAGTTACCGAAAAGGAGCATTAACTAGGGAAAAGGAAAATTTTAGAATTTTGTAGTTTGAAACCATTGCGATAAATAGAACCTGTAGGAGCAAATGCTCTATTTATCACAATGGTTATCACAATGGAATTTTATAGAGGCGCAAAAATGCGTCACTAGGGGACAATGTGTTAATATAATTAAGCTGCAAACTTTCTAAAAGTATCTAATTTCTTCTCTACTAGAATCCCGGTGTAAAGAGGGTTTACTGTATACATGTACTATGTCCCAAATTTGATCAGTGTGCACTGTATACAAGAGTCCTGGTACCCATTTTCATTCGACCCTTTGAAAGTTTCGGTTTCAGTGTGTAAACAAGCAATAGGAATTCACGCCATTGTCTCAAAAAAACACTGGTTCTCTGTCATCTGAACGTGTTTATTAAGCATGTAACCACAAAATATCTCTTTGCTATATTTCAGTTGCTCCTTTTCCGAAGAGGACTGCATTGTCAACAGAATGTCGCAGATTAGTAAACCTCAACAAACGAAGTTTGGGGGATTGCTTAGGAATGAACTTCTAGGGAATTCTTAGGAACGGACTGGTTGTGAAATGTTTAGAAATTGACTGACTGGAGAATGCTTAGGAATGAACTTGCTGCAGAATGTTTAGGAATGAACAGGCTGTGAAATGTTTAGGAATTGACTGACGGTGAAATGTTTAGGAACGGACTGGCGGTAGTAACGGACTGGCGGTGAAATGTTTAGGAACGGACTGGCGGTGAAATGTTTAGGAACGGGCTGACGGTGAAATGTTTAGGAACGGACTGGCGGTGAAATGTTTAGGAATTTGCTGGCTGGGAACTGCTTAGGAACGGACTGGTGGTGAAATGTTCAGTAATTGGCTGGCTGTGAAATGCTTAGGAATTGGCTGGCTGGGAAATGTTTAGGAATTGACTGGCTGTGAAATGTTTAGGAACGGACTGGCGGTGAAATGTTTAGGAAAGGACTGGCTGTGAAATGTTTAGGAACGGACTGGCGGTGAAATGTTTAGGAATTGACTGGCGGTGAAATGTTTAGGAACGGACTGGCTGTGAAATGTTTAGGAATTGACTGGCGGTGAAATGTTTAGGAATTGACTGGCTGTGAAATGTTTAGGAATTGACTGGCTGTGAAATGTTTAGGAATTGACTGGCTGTGAAATGTTTAGGAACGGACTGGCAGTTAAATGTTTAGGAATTGACTGGCTGAGAAATGCTTAGGAATTGACTGACTGGAGAATGCTTAGGAATGAACTGACTGGAGAATGCTTAGGAATGAATTGGTTGGAGAATGTTTAGGAATGAATTGGTTGGAGAATGTTTAGGATTGTACTGGTTGGGGAATGCTTAGGAATGGACTGCTACGAGAATGCTTAGAAATCGGCTGCATGGGAAATGTATTGGAATTGTCTGCTTTTAGAATGCCAGATCTGACCAGAAAGGATACATATAAAACTCGCTGGGTCAATTTTTGCTTTGTCTCTCAGGGGATTCTCCTGGGGATTCTGTTAATCGAGGATCTGATGATATTGTCCCAATGCCGGTCGGTCTGTTGGTTTATCTTTTCCGTGCTATTTCTCAGCAACTACTCAACAGATTTCAGCGAAACATTAAGCTTTATCACCAGAAGAAGACACGCATATTGTTTCAACGTTTTGGTTGGATGATTTACAATTACAGAGTTATATACCCTTGATTGATCAAAATACAATGTACAATATTACATAAGTTAACAAGCGCTTGCAGGGGCAGCGGGGTGCAGGGCAGGGGGTGCATGGGCAGTGGGCTGTTATTGTTTAATCCAGTTATAGTTATATTTTGTTGATTTTGTTTGTTTTGTTGTGATTCCTTTGTGTTGTTTTCTTTTTATGAGTCTTTATTTACTTGTTTTGTTTGTATATTTGTTGTTGTTTGTTTGATCTGGGGTTCTTGTTGCTTTTTGTTGCCGGTGTGGTATTTTATGTGAGCTTGTTAGTGGTTGCTGTTGTTGTTGTGGTTTTTTTGCGTTTTTTGTTTTTTTGGGTGGGGTTTTTGTGGGGTTCTTGTTGCCGTTTTGTTGTTGTGTCCAGTATCGACAATAAAGGCACAATAATGGTAACTGCTTGCACGCCGACAGCGAATTCATGATTATATATCCAAACATCTGGTCCCAGAGGAGACGGTGAGACAAGGTCCAAACTGACATTCAGGTAACCTGACTTAAACATATAGAATACTGAACCGTGTTTTAGAATTAATGTAGACCACGTTTTTGCTGACGAAAGTTGTTTAGTGTTGACAAGGTCAACATTTTCCATCATGAATATTCATTGTGAGAAATTTTTAATGTATGAATATTGATTAGCTGAAAATATTATAATAGCATCACGCACAAGAGAACGTTTCACCATGGCAGAAGCTGTGGAATCGGGTCTGCAGTAAAACCTGTCTTAAGCGGTCATCAAAAAGGGGTCTAATTATGAGTCTGTAGGCAGGTGGTAGCTTAATACAGGTCAAAAGTAATGCAGAACGCTCATATAGGAGCTTTCTGTATTACTATTGCCCTGTATTAAGCAACAAATGCTTTCAAGACTCATGTGTTCAATAAATGAATAGCCGCTTAAGACAGAATCTACTGTAGCATCACACACAAGCTATAAAATCAGGGCTATATTATTTAACTCATTCTCTCCTATGCTATTTTTAGACCCAAATTCTTTGGATGTATCTTCCGAATAGGAGCATTGACTAGAGGAAAGGAAAAAATTAGAATTTTGTAGTTTGAAACCATTGTGATAAATAGAGAATTTGCTCCTATAGGAGCAAATGCTCTTTTTATCACAATGGTTTCATAAAGTGACGTTTATAGATGCGCAAAAATGCGTCACTAGGGGATAATGTGGTGTTTAACAGCAGACCCTGATCAGACAGCTCCCATCAGGCAGTTATCTGTTCTGGGACTAGTCTGTTTGCAACTTGCAAAGGCGTTAAAAGGTGTTAATATGAGCGAAAGGATTAAAAAAATACCAGTCCAGTGCTGTTGTATTTTTCTGAAGAGGATTGCATTGCCCCCAAAATGTCGAAAACGTCCGAATGCTGTTCATTCTTTTGACATTATTGATCAGCAGAGTTAGCCATTCGTTTATCTATATTTACGCATCCATTTTCATGCATTTGCAAACAGAGTAGACCAAGATCAGACGGCTCCTGTATGAGCTATCTGATCAGGATTTGCTCTCTGTTTGCTGGTGGAATTTGATATATCTGTTTGTTTAGTTTCTAAAATCGCTACAATGTTCCACCTTCCAGTTTCATTATAACTATCTTGCTTATGCATATCCAGCAGGTATTGAAATTTGAAATAGAAATAGAAAAGGTTGATTTTTATACATTACTGTTTAGCAGAGTTAACCCTTCTCATGTTGAACCCTCCAAAAAAGTCTGCCGAAACCATCTGTTAAATTTTACTTCCATCACATTCGTGAGCGAGTGTCCCAAACTGCTTGGATCCTGATGAGACGCCGAGGAACTCGGCGTCTCATCTGGATCACAGCTGTTTGCAGATGCTAGCCGGGTCGCTCTTATCCCGAGAAGTGTTAATGTCCAATATATATGCAGATGTCTGTCGCTGAAAAACACCGAGGTTATCCCAATACTAACCTTTATCGACCGTGACGGTTGCGGATTTTCTCTTTCCATAAATATCTATAAATCAATATAATACTTTCGCATATATACGGTACAAGTCTGAACTAGTATAGTTCTGTCCTGAAAACATAGCATTATATGTTATTTCAACCCTCGCCCAGCGGTGAAAAAAAATCAAGTCTACTCAAATTTGAGTGTGGTGAATTTTTTACTACAGTGAACACTCATTATAACGGAGGTGCCTGTTTCCAGACATTGTTCTGCTATAACGAGGTTGCCGTTATAATGAGTTTAAAAAAGGAACCATATGGCCAGTTTTAAAATGGTACCAACATGTGATCGCTTAATGCAGAACACAAGAAGTGCAAAAAGCTCCGTTTGGGGGCTTTTTGCACTTCTTGTGTTCTGCGTTAAGCGATCGCATGTGTTGACATTGCACCTATTTATTCAGTGGTTGTTTCAAACTTAACGGTAATTTTGTTTCAATGCATACCGCCGGTATAACGAGGGTGCCATTGTAAAGAATGCTGGTATATCGAGGTTTCACTGTACTTTGATTCGATTTTTTCAGAAACTACTGACCGAGCCTCAACCAGAATGGATCCTGACGAGACAGTAAAATATTCTTATGCGGAACCCGAAGAGAGGTCTAATATTGGGTTTTAGAGATAAATTGTGGCTTTATTAAAACCACCATTTACCTTTAAAACCCAATATCAGACCTCTCTTCCTAAGTTTATGCAGGAAAAAGGTTATGCAGAAAGCTCCTATAGGAGCTCTCTGCATTACCTTCGTGTCTGACCAAGGTCTGCTAGGTTTGGTTATGGTATAATATTGATATGATTCTACAGTTTCTGTCGTGGCCATATAATTAATATCCCCGTATCCATGTGCTATATTATAATCTAATTTACATACATGAAGTAATTAATTCTTACAAGAATATTCATGGAGAAAAGGGTTAAGTCTGTCTAAATACCTAAAGTTAACTATGGTAGTTTCTGGAATGCACGAGGCTTGTTTACAGAAACGACGCAGTGACTACGTTTCTGGACTATGAAAATCGAAATACCGTTTAACGTTGTAAATAATTTAATGCGCGAGGCAGAACACAAAGATTCCCGTTCTATATGACAGTACTATATGACAGTACAGTGGCATCAGTTTTAACCCATTTCCTCATATTGAAGCCTTTTGGTGTCTCTGTAAAAGTAATTTTTGAAACCATTGTGATAAATAGAGCATTTATCACAATGGTTTCAAAACTGCACGGTTCTAAAATTCCTCTTTTTCAAGTAAAATGCACATTTTCAGTAGATTTACTCGAAGAGGTAGTGTCTAAAAACAACCTATAAGTGAAAATATTAACTATTTGGATGCAGAAAATGAGCTAGATGCCATTTGAAAAGTATAGACCCAGATTGAATGGCTCTTAGATGAATCCTCTGGTCAGGTTCTGCACTGTCTGCATTTCACATTAGTGTAGACAAAGTTTAGCTTTTCTTACTTAATGCACTCTATAGTAAACCTTTTAATCCATAAATACACCTGTCTTTGCAAACAGAGTAGACCAAGATCAGATAGCTCCTGCCAGGGTCTGCCTATTGCTTATATTCTATAGTTTCTGTCATGATAAATAACTCTGTTCATAGTACCATTATAAAAAGTCCATTAATTAATATTCATGATGTCATTATTTCTTGTGTGAATATTCACGGCGTTAAAGGTTAAATTAATATCGATGGTCATTTTACTTTGAATGAAAATCAGCTTTGATGGATGTAAGCTACTGTTTAACCCTTCGCTTGCTGAATTTTAAACTACATTTCTCCTTCTTTACCAATGTCCTGTTGTGTAATTACATATATCTTCACTGTGTACAAGTATTTCGCTGTGCAATCACTGCTGCGGAGTGCACTGGTTGCACAATCAACTTGTAAATAGTAAATAGTGCAGGAGCTGTCTCATCTGGGTCTTCACTATTTACAGGTAGGTATATTGACGTGAATAGCAAGCGAAGGGTCAAAACGTCGGAATGCTGAACCCTTTTCCTGTTCTATGTTTATTTCGAATTTCAATATCTACTGAATATTCATAGACAAAATCGTTTTAATGAAATATGGAAGGTGGAACAGTGTAGCCATTTTAGAAAAAGATCTTTCAAATTCCATTAGCAAACAGAGCAGACCCTGATCAGACGGCTCCTCTTTTTGCAAATGCGTGAAAACACGTTTATATGAGGGAAAGGGTTTTGCCCTGCATTGAGCAACAATGTTTTAAGATTCCTTTCAATAAATAATAAATGGTCAATATATGATGGTATTAAAATTTCGTCTAGTCTATGAATATTGAAATGCAGTACTCTCATTATTTAACACATTATCTCCTAGTGACGCAATTTTGCGCATCTATAGATGAAACCATAGGAGCAAATGCTCTATTTATCACAATGGTTTCAAACTACAAATTCTATTTTTTTCCCTTTCCTCTAGTTAATACTCCTTTTTTGGTAGATACATTCAAAGAGGTTGGGTCTAAAAGTACCCTAGGGGAGAATGAGTTAAGGATCACTTAACCCATTCCCTCATATTGACGACTTTTGACGACTCTGTAAAAGTCACTTTGTGAAACCATTGTGATAAATAGAGCATTTGCTCCTATAGGAGCAAATGCTCAATTTATCACAATGGTTTCAAACTACGAAATTCTTAAAAAATCCTTTTCTCTAGTCAATGCTCCTTTTCGGTAGATTTATTTAAAGAGGTGGGATCTAAAAATAGCCTATGAGGTAATGGGTTAAGTAGTGTGCAGTCAGATACCCCTTTACATAATGAACATTCAATTAAGAAATAATGGCATGTGAACAGTGATGTTTTCGCCTATACAAAAACTCTATAAACAGAAATATTATATTCCATAGCAAACTGATAAGAGCTATTTTATAGGAAATGTCTTCTAATCTGGATCTACTATGTTGGCAACTCTAAAACAGTAGAACCCCTCTATATCGGAATTTATTTTATTAAAGAACAGTATAGGACTTTTCAGGCAGGTGGCTGCTTAATGCAGAGTGAAAGTCATGCAGAAAGCTCCATTTGGGAGCTTTCTGCATAATCTTTCATCCTGGATTAAGCTGCCCCCTGTCTACAAGACCATTTGAGATACTAATGTGTAACGTTCAGTTAACACTTTATCCCCTAGTGACGCATTTTTGTGCATCTATAAAAGTCACTTTAAGAAACCATTGTGATAAATAGAGCATTTGCTCCTATAAGAGCAAATGCTCCATTTATCACAAAGGTTTCAAACTACAAAATTCTAAATTTTTCCTTTCCTCTAGTTAATGCTCCTTTTCGGTAGATACATTCAAAGAGGTTGGGTCTAAAAATAGCCTAGGAGAGAATGAGTTAAGGAGGGTTCAATTCTAGAGAAGTGTTGCATAGCATCCGTTTCCAAATCTATCTATTGTAACTAACGTTATGCGAACATTTACCTAATAAGTATAAAAGTAATAAATAATGACAGATTTAGCATATGTTTTATAAAATCAGATCTACATAAAGTTCACGAGCAAACGGGACAGGCTCTGATCAGTACTCTAACGCAAAGGCATTCATCCATTCTCTCCTGGAATACTTTTAAAGTCTTTGAATAAATCTAGTGAAAAGGAGCATTAACTAGAAATTAAGGATTTTTAAAAATAACTATAAATTTTTTTATAGTTTTGAAACCTGTGATAAAAAGAATGTTTCTTCCTAAAGAGCAAATGTTCTATTTATCACAGTGGTTTCAAAAATGACTTTCACAGAGGCGACAAAAGGAGAGAATGTGTTAAAAGGCATATATAGGGAGTAAATTTTATGGAGTGTCTTAACATGCTTCAGATTCAAGACCGAGTGCAGGCAGGCCGCAGAGAGGTTTCACTGTACAATAAAACCTGTCTACAGCGACCAGTAAAATTAGGTTTTAATTCTAGGTAATTGACCCTTTACTCTATGAATATTCATGCAAGAAATAATTACATCATGCATATTAATATAATTGTTATAATAGCAGATGGACACATTTTTGGCCGTTACTGAAACTATAGTATCATATCTATATTATTTCATAAGCAAATGGAGTAGACCCTGATCAAACACCTAAGAAGCCATCTGATCGGGTCTACGGTTTACAGAGCCATTCTTCTTCTTAGTCCTGTTCACTCCGTACGCAGGATAGGGCCAATTGCAAAGGCATAGAAAAGCCTGGAGTAAAGGAGTAAAAGTTTATAGAGTAAAGGATTAACCCTTTCCGTTCCATGTCTATTCAAAATTTCAATACCTAATATTCATGGACAAAATAGTTATAATGAAATATCAAAGGTGGAACATTGTAGCCATTTTAGAAAGCAAAGAAACAGATCTATCAAATTCTAGTAGCAAACAGAGCAGACTCTGATCAGACGGCTCCCCTGTTTGCAAATGCGTTTATATGAGGGAAAGGGTTAATGCAGGAAGAAAGTCCCTGTTCTATATTTATTCCAAATCTCAATACCTACTGAATATTCATTGACAAAATAGAAATATTGAAGATGGAACATTGTAGCCATTTTGGAAAGTAAAGAAACTGATCTGATCTATCAAATTCCATTATCAAACGGAGCAGACCCTGATCAGACGGCTCCTACAGGAGTCGTCTGATCTGGGTAATCTCTGTTTGCAAAATGCGTGAAAATGCGTTAATACAAGACCACAACAGTTGGATTCTTAACCCTTTCCCTCATAGAGGGAAAGGGTTAAGAAACCAACTGTTCTTATCAACCTGCACATGTATTCACTGTATGATCAATCATTATAGACAGGGTTCTATTGTATCTGAAAACGGGTCATGAGGTCAAGAAACAACACCAGGCTATCTTATCAGTAATTCATGTATACATTTATTTTCAATGATAAATCCTGTGATGCCAGTGACCACGGATCACTTGGCCAACACGCTACAGTCATTCTATAAACAAATTATTATTTCCCCCCACACCAATTACATGTGACCCCCCAACACTGATATCTCTCGTAACATAAAGCAGTCAGTTGTACCATGCAGGTTTGTTTCAAAGCATGTCTTAACACTTTCCCCTATGTAAGCGCATTTTCACGCATCTGCAAACAGTAGATCCAGATCAGACGGCTCCTATAAAAGCTGTCTGATCAGGGTCTGCTGTGTTTGCTTATAGTGATATATAGATTTGAATTTACAGCTTGTGCCTGAGCCAAAATGTCCTGTGTTCATATGCCATTATAATATCAGCAATTGAATGCAGCTCAACTGTTAAACACCATTAATATTCATGAAAGAAATAAAGATTGTTTGTTTGTTGTTTTGGTAAGAAATAAAGTATATATGAATGTAAAGAAATAATGTATATATGAATCAAAGAACTCAATTTCTATAATGGCATATGAACAAGATTTGGCCACGGCAGAAATTGTAAAATCAGGTCTATAGAATTCCATAAGCAAACAAAGCAGACTCTGATCAGACAGCTCCTACAGAAGCCATCTAACCTGAGTCTACTCCGCTTGCAAAGGCGTTAAAAGGCATATATATGGAGTAAATGGTTAATTCTGGTCATTCAAACAAATGGTAGCTTAATACAGGCCAAAAGTAATGCAGAAAGCTCCAATAGGAGCTTTCTGCATTACTTTTGCCCTGCATTAAGCAACCACCTGCTTTTCGACTCTTATGCTCATCAAATAAGTGGCCCCTTAAAGCAGGTTTTACTGTAAAGGTGGCAAAATCTCTACTAAATTTAATCATGAATATGTTTTTATCCAATTCACTACAGCTACAACAATCAAGAACCCGCCAAGGGTTCAATTGCAACATTTTGAAAACTTAACCCTTCCCCTGTTCAATATTCATGTAAGAAATAATGACAAAATGAATATTTATTAGCTCAATTTTTACAATGAAAACTTTTCGATGGAATTTTTTGTTTTGACAAAAACTGTAGAATCAGATCTATACCATCTCCAAAGCCAACAAAGCAGACTCTGATCAAATAGATCCTATAGGAGCCGTCTGATCTGGGTTTACTCTTGTTTGCAAAAATATGAGAGAAAAGTTTTACACTATTTTGCAGCAGAATTTTTTTTTTCAGAAGACCAATTTGCATGTCAAACGGTCAGCTAAACAGTTGTGCAGTTACTCAGCTGCCTCCTGGGGCAATTAACTATTTGGTGAGGTTTGAACAATTTGCCATAAACATTTAATTAAAACTGCTTTGCCTCAAGCCCTCTTTGTTGATTTGCAGATATCCACTGTACTACATGCATTTCATTTTGTAGATTTCACCTGCTCCTTGAAGCAATTTTAGATTTTACTGTTTTCATCTCCATGAATATACATGTATTAAATTAGTACATAATGACTGATTTTTTAATGCCATATGAGCAAGGTAATTTTTGGTACAGACAAAAACAGTAGAATCAGGTCATATCATTTCATATGCAAATAGGGAAGCCCCTGATCAGAAGGCTCCTTTAGGAGCAGATACTGATGAGATGACTCCTATAGGAGCCATCAGATCTGGGTCTACTCTGCAAAGGTGTAGAACGGCGTATTTAAGGAGTAAAGGGTTAATCATTATTTTGCACACTATGTGTTATACTGTTGGTATTTTTGCAAACAGTTTGGATCCAGATGAGACAAGTAAATCAGCATCTCATAAGTACCCAAACTGACTGACATGTTGACTATATTGTCTATAAAAACGAATATAGCATGTTTAACCCATTCCCTAGAAGGCTAATTTTAGGCCCACTCTCTTTGAATAAATCTACCGAAAAAGGAGCATTTACTAGAGGAATGGAAAATTCAACAATTGTGTAGTTTTGAAACAGGCGTCAATATGATGGAATGGATAAACCCTTTCCTTCATATAAACTCTCTTTCACACCTATACACCTTTCACAAGCAAACAGAGCAGACCCTGTTTGCTTATGAAATTATACTGCATCAGACTACACAGTTTCTACCAATACCAAAACCTCTTGTGTACATACATGTAAGCTGTTATAACAAAATAGCTCATAAATATTCACGACATCATTATTTCTTACATGAATATTGAACAGGTCTAGTTTTGGTCTAGCAGGTCTAACTTTGAGCAGACACAGGCTAAGCCTGCAGTTGACCGAGACACAATTTAATGCATTTCCAAACAAAGCAGAGCCAGACTAGACAGTTCCTGCAGAAGAGGTCTAATCCAACTCCACTGAGTGTGTCAACCCTTACAGTGTGGGACACGAGTCACTAATGTCATTTGCAAACAGTATAGACCCAGACGAGAGGGAGCCCTCTCATCAGGGTCTGCATTGTTTGTCATGTTACATTTTTCTTTAGAAAAATCCCTAAATATTCGCAATAAGCTTGACCTGTTTGAATTTTGGAATAGTCCATTTGAAATTTCAGCATTGTAAGGGTTAATGGAATAATATAAGAACAGATTCTGCCATGGCCCAAAATCTCAGGTTGATGTCAGTGCATAATTTTCCACAGTTATTCTTACATGAAAATTATAATTAGGTAAAGGGTTAACCCTTTCCCTGTTCAATATTCATTTAAGAGAAAATGACAATGGATATTTATCAGCAGAATTTTTATAATATAATCAGATCTACATGTGCCAAAATCAATCAGAGCAGACCCTGATCAGATGATTCCAATAGGAGTCTTCTGATCTGGGTCCTGTCTGTCTGCAAATGCCTGAAAACTTGTTTATATAAGGGAAAGAGTTAATAGGCCATGATCAACAATCTTATTAGAAATGTACACTCGGATTAGTATCTGTATCTTTAGCGGACCAAAACATCACATGGGATCCTTGGTCTATATTGTTTGCAATGTCCATGTAGCCACTGAGCTGTGGATTTTCAAATCCAAATTTCTTATTCAAGCAAAATCTCTATCAGATAAGATGCTTAATCCTTTCCTCCATAAAAACACCTTTCTATGCCTCTGTAATAGTCACTTCTTGAAACCATTGTGATGAATAGAGCATTTGCTTCATAGGAGCAAATGCTTTATTTATCACAATGGTTTCAATACTATGCAATTCTAATATTTTCCTTTTCTCTGGCAAATGCTCCTTTGCAGAGATTTATTCAAAGAGGTCGAGTCTAAATACAGCACATGGAGGAATGGGTTAAAATATTTTCAAGAATAATTTGTTTTATTTCTCCACCGAACCCCATGTTGTGACCACTCTTTAGAATTGTCTTTTCTAGACATGGGTGGAGAAATTATGACAATTTAATATTTGAGTATGCACCTTTATCTACTGCTCTTTTATTACATGAAGAATTGACTTGGAGAGTCAGTACCAACAAGATGGAATTTGGCAAATACTTACTTTAGCTGTGAATTCAACTCATGGATAAGTATACCAAACTTGAGTCCAAGGTTATAAAACTTCTATGTCCGAGATCTTTCTCAAGTAACTGATTAGTCAGATTCTGAGCAAGCTAAGAATCTGACCAATCAGATGCTTGAGAATGATCTCAAGACTCTAGCAACATTGAGGCCAGAGCTACATGTATAGGTGTGCATTCAAATACTTAAATCATCATTTTGTTCACCAACCCTATGATGTGACCACTCTTTAGAATCGTCTAGACGACGATTCTAAAGAGTGGTCACATCATACGATTGGTGGAGAAATAAAGGATTTATACTTGAAAATAATTTAATTTAAGTATCTTATCTGGAGCTCTGTTATTTGATACGCAAACAGACCGAACCCTAATCGGACAACTACTGTTTGCAAAGTAGAAAAAGGGCAATATTTATAGGAAAGATATAACTAATCAATTGCAAGAATTCAGTTGATTCTCATTATAGGCTGTCTTTTATGAATGTGCATTAAGTAAAGGGTTAAAAACATCAAACCATAAATCATTTCAAATCTATTTGAAAACCATACAACCCCAAATTTCCAATTCAACTAGTCAGGATCTGCAGTGAACACTCTCAAGACCGGATTCAAATGTAGCAGCATATCTTCGTTCACACCGTTTGCAAGTCCATCACCCTTTTCTTACCCTTTCCTTGTTCAATATTCAGTAAATAAATGACATCATGAATATTTATAAGCTGAATTTTCATATTGACCTATGTACGCATGAATTTTTTGTATTAGTAGAAAATGTATTATTTCATTCGCAAACAGAGCACACCCTGATCAGAGCTCTTATTGGAACTGTCTGATATGGGTCTACTGTGTTTGGAAATGTGTGGAAATGCAGTAAAACCTCTCTATAATGGCCACTAAAATGCATCAGGTATTTTGTGTTAAAGACAGGTGGCTGCTTAAAGCAAGATGAAAGTAAAACAGAACGCTCCTATAGGAGCGTTCTGTTTTACTTTCACCTTGTTTTAATCAGCCACCTGCCCTAGATACCAATCAATTAACACAATTTTGTGGCCGTTATAGAGTTTTTTACTGTGCATTTATAAATATGAAGGTAAGGGTTAACCTGATAGTGAGTTTTTTCAAAATGTATCCAGAAGTTGGATTGCTCTATTCAAACAGAGAACTGGCACTGTGCTAACAGAGCAGACCCTAATCAGCTTCCATGCAGGATATACGGCATCTGATCCAGGTCTACAAAGAAGCAGATCAGTCAATAGCATATCCACTGCAAACAGTTCAAATTGTAATCAGATGTACCGCATTACAGACCAATTCATTGCAGATTTTGTTCTATATTTCATTAAATTTATGAATATAATTTCACCCTTTCCTTGATATAAACGCATTTGCAAACAGAGTAGACTCAGATCAAATGGCTCATTCAGGAACCATCTGATCAGGGTCTGCTCTGTTTACCTATAAAATTAATATAGATTCAATTCTAATTTCTACAACGGCAAAACTTTCTGTGTTCATATACAATGTAACTTCATACGCCAATATAAAAAGTAATCCAATTAATATTCAAATGTCATTTTTTAAATGAATAATGAGGGAAAGGGTTAATTATAATAGAGCCCCAATAGAGCATTACAAAGGCTAGAGCAGTAGTTTACGGGCGTACATGTACAGTTAAATCTAAATTATTCTAAATTTTACTATAGAAGCATTTATACCATTTTAGGCAGGTGGCTGCTACATGCATGGTAAAAGTCATGCAGAAAGCTCTCAGAGGAGCTTTCTGCATGACTTTCAACCTGCATTAAGCTGCCACCTGTCTTAAAGATTGATAATGACAACATATTTTAGTGTTGGAATAATCAAGATTTTACTGTATTAAGAAAATCTAAATACTTGAACTGAACTTTGATATCTCAAAACTCGGGATTTCTCAAACTCGGATAACTCAAACTAAAATTTCGGTCCTTCCAAAACTTAAAATAAAGAATTATTCTAAAATGTATCACTATGCAGTTCTAGAAACATGTGACAGCTTAATACAGTTTTAAAGTAATTTACTGAAAGCTCCCGCAGGAGCTTCAGCATTACTTTGACCTGCATTAAGCATCATCCAGATCAGAAATTGGATGACTCGAACCTGTCATGTAAAAAATAATGACATCATGAATATTCATTACCGGTAGCTTAATTTTTATAATGCATGTTTGTTTTGGTATTTTAAGAAACTGTAGTCACATTTACTATAACCCACTTAGGCTATTTTTAGACCTAACCTCTGAATTAAATCTACTAAAAAGGAGCATCAACTGGAGAAAAGGAATTTTTCAAAATTGTGTAGTTTTGAAACCATTGTAATAAATAGAGCATTTGCTCCTGTGGAGCAAATGCTCTATTTATCACAATGGTTTCATAAAATGACTTTTACAGAGGCGTCAATATGCGGGAATGGGATAATCTCATGAGAAAACAAAGTAGACCTTGATCAGACGACTCCTATAGGAGCCGTCTGATCTGGGTCTGCTTTGTTTGCAAAGGCATATAATGAGATATTTATTTGGAGTAAAGGGTTAAAACAAGACAAACTGCATACTACAACTGCTGTGTTGGGATCTCTTGCCACAGTTTATCACAAGGTCACAATCTAACACATCCCTATCCCCCAACAACCCAGTCCCCCCCCCCCCCCCCCCATATCTAATAGCTTGTAGTCTTATTATAATAGCACAAAGAAGTCTGTAAAAATCAATTTGTTGAAGTCTTTTTGTCATATCTACACAGATTATATAAACCTAAAAACACATGTGGATTTATCACAAGGAAGTTGCTTTCTTTTCGTCGTTTCTTTTTTTCCCATGTCAAAAAAAAAGAGACCCAAGTCTATATAAATGTTCTTAACTGGCAGGAACACATCAACGTTGTCAATATGCTTGGCCAGTGTGACTGAACCAACTGTGTCATATGCCAATACACACACACACTGAAGTTTGTGCATATATAAAACAATATTCAGAAGTTTTTTCTATGTATCTGATTCTCGATATTTGAGCATTGGGCACTAAAATTCACTAGCCACACACAGGTCTTATCAAAGCCTTGTTTCTGGTCATCAGTACCTTGTATGATGTGTCCTCATACTGCAGCTTTTCCATTCATCATGTAAATGTTCCAACTCCATTTTCAGTTTTCCCAGCAAAACCTCTGAAACGCGAGTCTCCTTCAAGCTATAAGAGCTGCACATATCACCAGCATACGACGACAAACATTTCACTTCCTGTATTTTTCGTCCGTTCCAAGCTGCCCGTCGTCCAAAACATAGCACGTCTTTTATTTATGTTTCCTACATCACAACAGACGTCAGTAGGTTCATGGATGTAGTGGCGCACATTTTCTGTTTATCACATGTATCACTTCAAATTTGAAAGCACAGAAATAGTTTTTAACTGTTACTTATTCAGCTGATTTGAGTTTTTTCCGAGAACCAGCTCTTTATAGTATTTCATTTAAAGTTTAAATACCTCGAAACCGAAAATAAAAATCTTTGGTCCATCTACATCTGTTAAAGGGAGGTAACTTAGTGTAAAGGGCAAACACTCTTTCATTTATTGAATGACTGGAGAAATGAGATTTGAAAAAACAGGCAGAAAAATTACACAATTGATCATAGGGATCATATAAGGAGACTGATTATACATGAAAATTAAGAAAGGGAGAAAATACGAGTAATTACTAAATGTTATATACTATGCTAGAATGATGCACAGACAAAATTTCTGCGTGAATGAGCTAGTTCTGTATATATCGAGATGAAAAATGCAAGGAAAAAAAAAATATATGAAATTGATTGAAGCCTATTTTACAAATTAATGATTCATTTGCACATAGAAGCTGGTAGGTCAACTTAGAACCTGTCCTTACAGCCTTTATCCCTGTTTCTCTGCTTTTCCTCTCACACAGGCCAATCAACCCTGTATTTTATTTGTTGTTTTTCCCCCCCCCGACGTGTCCTCTATGCACTATGTACAAAAAATTACTTGTCCAACATGTATCAATCAACCCAGATTGTGTGATAAAGGTCTGCGAAAAAAAAGAGAGTCTAGGGTGTATTTCAAAGACGATGTTCCTACCACAGTTGATTTCTACACAAAGGAAACTCCACACCAGATATAGTACAATAAAAGTAAAAATGCGACAAGTCTGCAACTATCAACATCAACAACTCCCTATGGAAACGGATGAAAACGTGTTATGACAAAGGTATAACTAGGTCTACGTCTCTCTACAAGAATTCACATCAGTCTCCACTCCCAGTAAGCTTGCCCTCTTGTCCTCTAGTTCGGTCTCGGACCACCTCTTCCAGCCTGGAAAATCAAAAAATAATTTCATGAATATTATTCAAGATATTTGTATATTGACCAGAGAAACATGGAAATTACTTTGCAATTTCAGAAACAAATCATATATTTAATTTTATATCCCATAAGCAAACTGAGTAGACCCTGATCAGACAGCTCCTACAGCAGCCGTCTGATCTAGATCTACTCTGTTTGAAAAGGTGCCAAAAGTTGTCTTAACAAGAGAAAGGGTTTAGGCTAACCCTTTGCTGCATTTTACTTAACCCTTTCCCTGATATTGATGCCTTTTGGTGCATCTGTGAAAGTAATTCACTGAAACCATTGTGATAAATAGAGCGTTTGCTCCTTAGGAGCAAATGCTCTATTTATCACAATGGTTTCAATACTATACACTTCTAAAATTTTCCTTTTCCCTAGTAAATGCCCCTTTTCAGTAGATTATTTCAAAGAGATTGGGTCCAAATATAGCCTATGAGGTAATGGGTTAATAAATATTCATGTGAGAAATAACACTTTCATGAAAATTAATTGGCTGAAATGATAACATAGAACTCTTGGTCTGAAAATACTTTCAACAAGATGTCAAACAACCAATTCTGTGCAGATCTGGGTCCATCCTTATAAAGCTTTTAGTTGAGTCTGAGTTTCGTTCTCAAGCTTTTGATTGGTCAGATTTGAGTTCTCAAACTTTTTATAAGCATGGACCCAGGTGAGAAAGTCATCTTTCAAGCCAAATGAAAAATTCGCTCTGAAAATCAGCTCAGTAGAGAATATACATGCCTGATTTAGAACAAGGAACTTTCTGACCATGGCAGAGTCTGTAGATTCAGATTTACGTTATTTTTAAGCAAACAGAACAAATTCTGGTTTGACAGCTCGTGTCTGATCTTGGTCTACTCTGTTTGCAAATGAATTATATGGGCTAGACAACCTTTGAATCTTAACAAGCGTATAGTCATCTACAGCTGAACAACACAGATCTACATATAGAGTAGAAGCCTTTTATTTAGAAATGATATCACGAATATTAATTAGATCAATTTTTATCGGTCACATGATTAATTTGAACTGGTCTAATTACCGTAATTGACTAATATCTATTAAAGATCTATTTCAGCTTCCATTTGATGTTTATGCATAACAGTACACAAAATCTATCAGTATTTTACCTTTGCCAGATATACCTTCAATGATCGGAAGTTTACAGGAATTGACATGAGCTTCAGATAAAGGTGCATACCTAGATACGAAAATCATCATTTCTCCACCAAAACCTATACTGCGACACTCTTTAAAATCGTTCTATAGAGTGGTCACAGTATAGGGTTTGGTGGAGAAATAAAGCTATCCTTTTATTAATCTTATCTGGACCTCTGATTAACATTACTTTTTGAATGAATCTATATAGTAAATTAGTAATAGAATATTAATGTTAGTAATTTTGTCTAGGAATATTGGATTGGATCCACATACATAGTTTTAAATGTCAATCCTGTAGGAGCACACCTGATTCCTATGGGGAAAATACAAAAATTAAGGTCTGATAGAATTAAGCAATAAACGTGAAACTTCGTACAAGAACAATGATTCTTATGATATAAGTATGTAACTTCACTCATACATAATATCATAAAGGCTTCATCTGAACAGTTCTGTAAACATACAGGTCGATTCTGGTTGATTACAGTAATCAGGCTGATTCTGGTTAACCATGTGAACAAATTTTAATACTGGCCTATATGAATTTGGGAACTACAGAAACTCTATAGCAGAAACTCTAGAACCAGGGTCCAAGGTTATATAAGAGTCTGAGATCATTCTCAAGCATCTGATTGGTCAGATTCTAAGCTTGCGCAGAATCTGACCAATAAGATACTTAAGAATGGTTTAAGAGTCAAGCAAAAAGTTTTATATAACCTTGGACCAGATCTATACAATTATTCCATATCAAACACAGCAGACCCTGATTAGACAGCTCCCGCAGGGTCTGATTGATCTGGTTCCACTCGGTTTGCAACAGATTCAAAAGGAGAAGATATTCAAAGTTTTCACTACATGTTTCTAAAGAAAACTGGCCACCCCTAGGGTGGGGCCAATTTTAACCCCAAGGGCATAATTTATATATCTGTTGTAGAGGACCTGAACATGATGCTATGTGCCAAATATGAAAGCTGAGAACCTTCAGATTTCAGGAGAAGATTTTCAAAGGATTCACTATATGTTTCTATTGAAAACTTCCCACCCCTGGGATGGGGCATGATTTAAATAACTTCTTCAGTTTCAGGAGAAGATTATCAAAATGTTCACTATATGTTTCTATATAAAACAAGGCACTCCTGGGACGGGGCCAATTTTGACCCAAGGGAGTGAAGGGACATAATTCATTCATAACTTTTGTAGAGCACCAACAGATGATGCTATACATGCAAAAGATGAAAGCTGAGAACCCTGTAGATTCAGAGGAGAAGATTTTTAAAGGTTCAAATTGTTGACGACTGATGACGTACGCCAGACGAGGGACATCATGAAATCACAAAAACTCACTTTGTGCCACGGTGAGCTAAAAAGGCATATCTAGAGAGTAAAGGGTAAAAACTGATATCCACCAATTTCACATATGCACTTTAACCCTTTACTCCATTTATAAATACGCATTTCCATGCCTTTGCAAACAACAGACCCAGATCAGACGGCACCTATAACAGTAGCTCATGATATAATAGAGATAGAGGATCTGTTGCGAGTTGTCTTTTAAGATCACATGTTCCTAAACGAGCCTTAGAAAATGTCATTAACCCTTTCCTTCATATAAACGTGTTTTCACGCATTTGCAAACAGAGAAGACCCAGATCAGACGGCTCCTAGAGGAGCCGTCTGATCAGGGTCTGCTCTGTTTGCCCATGGAATTTGATATATCTGTTTCTTTACTTTCTAAAATGTCTACAATTTCCACTTTCCATATTTCTTTATAACTATTCTGTTAATGAATATTCATTAGGTACTGAAAATTGGCCGAAATACAGAATAGGGAAAGGGTATTAAAGCGAGCCTTGGCGAGCTTAATAACATTTTCTTGGCGAGTTAAGGAACATGTGGTCTTAAAAGACAACGAGCATCAGATTCTTTTTCTCACATATCAAAAAGGGGCATTTTCGCCTTTTAAATGACATGTAAACATCGGATTCTATGGTTTGACGTCATATATATGTTCTAAAGTGATCTTACACGTGTTACAGATAAGGAAATCTTAACCCGTTGCTCTAACTCAGAGATAAGGGAAGGTATGTGAAAAATATGATTCTGCAGTTTCTGCCATGACCATGTGGTATTATAACAATCTAATTAATATTTCTGAACCCTTTACCGTATAGGCTATTTTTAGATCCAACCTCTTTGAATAAATCTACCCAAAAGGATCATTAACTAGAGAAAAGGAAAATTTTAGAATTTTGTAGTTTGAAACCTTTGTGATAAATAGAGCATTTGCTCCTATAGGAGCAAATGCTCTATTTATCACAATGGTTTCACAAAGTGACTTCTACAGAGTCGTCAAAAGTCGTCAATATGCGGGAAAGGGTTAAATGAATATTCATGGAGTAAAGGCTTATCAATGTAGAGGGTCATTTTTCTCATACATATTTGCAAAATCAGCCTCATCCCTGACTGTGACAGTTTTGAAGAAAAAAAATCAATCAGGGCTCAAGCTAGAGGGTGATTTAGGAGAATTTCTGCTGTGACTTCTTCCGGTTTTGAGCTGATGGAGATGTTTAACCCTTTCCCTCATATAAACGTGTTTTCACGCATTTGCAAACAGAGTAGACCCAGATCAGACGGCTCCTAGAGGAGCCGTCTGATCAGGGTCTGCTCTGTTTGCCCATGGAATTTGATAGATCGGTTTCTTTGCTTCCTAAAATGCCTACAATGTTCTACAATGTATTAAAGCGAGCCTTGGCGAGCTTAATAACATTTTCTTGGCGAGTTAAGGAACATGTGGTCTTAAAAGACAACGAGCATCAGATTCTTTTTCTCACATATCAAAAAGGGGCATTTTCGCCTTTTAAATGACATGTAAACATCGGATTCTATGGTTTGACGTCATATATATGTTCTAAAGTGATCTTACACGTGTTACAGATAAGGAAATCTTAACCCGTTGCTCTAACTCAGAGATAAGGGAAGGTATGTGAAAAATATGATTCTGCAGTTTCTGCCATGACCATGTGGTATTATAACAATCTAATTAATATTTCTGAACCCTTTACCGTATAGGCTATTTTTAGATCCAACCTCTTTGAATAAATCTACCCAAAAGGATCATTAACTAGAGAAAAGGAAAATTTTAGAATTTTGTAGTTTGAAACCTTTGTGATAAATAGAGCATTTGCTCCTATAGGAGCAAATGCTCTATTTATCACAATGGTTTCACAAAGTGACTTCTACAGAGTCGTCAAAAGTCGTCAATATGCGGGAAAGGGTTAAATGAATATTCATGGAGTAAAGGCTTATCAATGTAGAGGGTCATTTTTCTCATACATATTTGCAAAATCAGCCTCATCCCTGACTGTGACAGTTTTGAAGAAAAAAAATCAATCAGGGCTCAAGCTAGAGGGTGATTTAGGAGAATTTCTGCTGTGACTTCTTCCGGTTTTGAGCTGATGGAGATGTTTAACCCTTTCCCTCATATAAACGTGTTTTCACGCATTTGCAAACAGAGTAGACCCAGATCAGACGGCTCCTAGAGGAGCCGTCTGATCAGGGTCTGCTCTGTTTGCCCATGGAATTTGATAGATCGGTTTCTTTGCTTCCTAAAATGCCTACAATGTTCTACCTTCCACATTTCTTTACAACTATTTTATCAATGAGTATTCAGTAGGTATTGACTTTTGGAATAAACATAGAACAGGGAAAGGGTTAAATACATAAAACATAATAATTATACAGAGATACAAAATCAATTAAATCATGACCAAAACTTCTCCCTGAATCCCACTAAACTTCTCCCAGATGGAGAGCTCCAGTTCGAGCCCGAATCAATATTATCAATACATGTCACTCAGTTGACTATCGATTCTGATGATGATCTGAAATGTCAATATACATGTACTGTACATGAAGCAAAGGGTCATTCATCTGCTACTTCCACTGCTACTCATATACATGTAGCACCACCTGTAGGAGCTGTCTGATCAGGGTCTGCTACATTTGCTTAACCCTTTCCCTGTTCTATGTTTATTTCAAACTTCAATACCTATTGAATATTCATGAATAAAGTAGTTATAATGAAATTTGGAAGGTGGAACTTTTTTGCCATTTTCAGGGGTGAGAATGGCCGTTGGTGAAAAAAGAGGAAAATTGGCAGGGGTCAAGGGGGCCGCCTAGGCCCCTTGCGGGACATGGGCAGCGCCCATGTGGGGGGCTCAGGGGGGCAAAGCCCCCGAAGCAAAATGAAATATAGCTTTCCTGAGCACTTCAGGAGCCTTCTCCAGCATTTTCACTTGGGTCTGTCATTCATGTGTTTTTTTACAATTATACTTGAGTTGCATGCCATACACCATGAGCTGTGTTTCAAACAAACCAGTTGTAGAACATGTCCATACAATTTACATTCAGTTTATTATTGGATCCATTCAACATTGCCAGATTAATTTCTTGTCAAACACAAGCAATTAAAACTCACACGTTTTAAAAATGAAATCAAATGGAACTCTGTGATCACAGATAAAGATACAAAATTTGATTTAAAGTTGGCATGGTATTGTAACAGTTAACTTTCTAGACAAAATTCACCAAAGTTCACATTACAGTCACAATTTCTAGTCAAAGTTCACAATCAAACTCCGATTCTGATTACTTTTTTATGTCAATAAACCATCTTCTAATTCATTAAACTGGTTTATTAAAAACAAAATATAACTTTTCTGAATCGATACATCTTGACCAGTTCCTTTAACATTACCTAGCTATTGACAGTCAACTTTCTGGTGAATACTTGACATTACAGGTTTTTACCTGTGACTGGAAATCCGCTGTTTCAATAACTGGACAGGTTTATTGCTTTTCAGAAGGTTCTTATATGCTACGCAGTCGCGTTTTCCATATTTCATTTGTTTGGAACAAAGTTTACACAAGGTTCCCTCGTCCGAAGTTTACTTTCAGTTTCACGAAATCGTCGCCAATGATCACATTTCTTGTTTCTTTACCAAATGTCAACGTAATTTCTTTCTCTAGCCATCTTGGGTAGAACTTGTTTTCCACACTGTTATCGTAATCTCTGCCTATGCTTCTCATTTTTGTCTTAAATTCAGATTAATTGATAGTACAGATACAGAATTTCATATCACGGACGCCATCTTGGAAATGTTGAACGAACACTGCATAATACGAGCGTTTTGATTGGCTGTAGGACAAGAGTCTCGTTATTCGATTTGCTGAACCGAAATCTCGCTGTTAACGTGATATAAACGTTGTTAACGCGGATTTACTTGGAATAGTGAAAGAATATATCGGCAAATAATAATTTCCTGAATTTCCTGAATTTCCTAAACAGAGCAGACCCTGATCAGACGGCTCCTCTAGGAGCTGTATGATCTGGGTCTACTCTGTTTGCAAATGCGTGAAAACACGTTTATATTAGGGAAAGGGTTAAATGGAAAGTAGAGAGGTTTGATTCTTCAGTCTACCATGCCAATAAAGTTCTCTATTCCTATATATTCCATAATAAAACATGAGCTAATTAAATATACATGGAATGATGTCATAATTTCTTACATGAATACTCATGAAGTGAAGGACCTGCAGGTTTCTATTTTTTGACAGAATGAATGTGAACTTACTCTTATTAACACTTTCATACAATAATATACACATTTGCCAACTAGGCCAAGATCAGACAGCTCATTAATGTTTCCCCCCCCCCCCCCCCCCACACACACACACCTTACCTTACCTTAAAAATGTTCATGTAAAAAATAATCGCCATGAATAACAACATTATAATTTATACATGTGAATACAGAAACATTTGGTGATGGCAGACACTGTATGTGAAGAATTAGATTAATATTCCATGAGCAAACAGAGCAGATTGATCAGACTCTTTATAGGAGCCATCTGGTCAAGGCCTGCTCTGTTAACTTATGGAATAATAAATCTGATTATAGTTTCTGGCTTTCTGCCAAAGCTGAAATTTCTGACATTTATTTGCTACCACAAAAATTGATATAACCTACATGTACACCCAGGATGTCATGATTTCTAACATGAATATTCATGAACCTTAATCTCATGTTTATTCATACATTTAGACGAAATCATGAATATTAATTGACTAAATTTTATGTTGGCATACATATGGACAGAGCTACAGATAAAGACACTTACTCAAATACTAAAATCCTCATTTCTCCACCAAACCCTACATGTTGTGACCACTCTTTAGAATCGTCTCTTTGATTCTAAAGAGTGGTCACAACATTGGGTTTGGTGGAGAAATAAAGAAGTTACATCTGAAAATGTTTTAATTTACACATTTATCCTATCTGGACCTCTGTATGGACAAGTGAATTTTGGGAGAAAAACTAGAATCAGATCCATAAAATTCCATAAATCTATAAGCAAACAGAGCAGACAGATCCATGGCTCAAGCTGTCTCATCAAGAAGTTCCGTGGTATTGAGCGAGAAGTTTTGGTCCTGATTTTGTATCTCCTTACATGTATATGTTCTATATATATTATAACTTCTCCCTCAACTCATAACAGGGAGAAGTCAGCAGGGTTAGGGAGACTTTTTTCCCAAATCGCTCTCTTGCGTGAGCCCTGCATTCAGGGTCTGCTCTGCAGAGGTGTTAAAAATTAAAAGGCATAGATCTATGGTTGAAACAAGCATACAGTAAAACTTCTCTATAACAACCACTAAATTACATTAAGTATTTTGTGTTAAAGGCAGGTGGATGCTTAAAGCAAGGTGAAAGTAAAACAGAATGCTTCTATAGGAGCGTTGTTTTACTTTCACCTTGCTTTAAGCAACCACCTGCCCCAAATACCAACTAATTTAACACAATTTAGTGGTTGTTATAGAGAGATTTTACTGTATGAGTTTTTCTCGGACTTTGCCAAAAGACTTACAATGTAGTGTTCATTTGATTGACTTCTTGTGCTTCATCCTACAATACATGTGGGCAACGTGTATTAAAGTCTTTGGCTAATTAAAATTTAAAACATTTTCCTTGTTGACTATTCATACATGTAAGGATTAACAAAACATCATGAATATTTATCAGCTGAATTTTTATCAGCTGAACAAATAGAAGAGCTAACAGGAGGACCATGATGGCCCTGATATCGCTCACCAGACAATCAGGAGACCTGAACAAGATGCTTTGTGCCACATATGAAAGCTAAGAACCTTTCAGTTTCAGGAGAAGATTTTTAAAGTTTTCACTATGTTTCTAAAGACAAGAGTGTTCAGAGGAACACACATGTCACCTGCTCACAACTGACACAAAAACTGTTAATATATGCTGGAGTGCTAAAATCCGAACAAAAGGGAACAACTCAAAAAGTATTGCATGCAGAGTGATGGACCTTAGTTACATCAATGGTCCTCAATGAGAGGAAGACACGTGTGAAATTTGAAATCTCTATAACGATTAGTTTAGAAATGACAGCCAAAAACAGAAAGTGTGACAGACAAAGTGTGACGGACGAACGGACAGACGACAGACGGAAAAGTGATCCCTAAGTGACACACTGCCCCTCAGCAGGCGACACAGAAACTGGCCATCCCAGGGGCATAATTTATATAACTTTTGTAGAGGACCTGAACATAATACTATGGCCACCCCAGGGGCATAATTTATATAACTTTTGTAGAGGACCTGAACATAATACTATGTGCCAAATATGAAAGCTGAGAACCTACCAGTTTCAAAAGAGAAGATTTTCAACGCTTTCACTGTTTCTATACAAAACAAGGCACCCCTGAGACGGGGCCAATTATGACCCCAGGGGAGTAATTTATATAACTTTTGTAGAGGACCTGAACATGATGCTATGTGCCAAAGATGGCAGCTGAGAGCTCTGTAGATTCAGGAGATTTTTAAATAAAGGTTCAAATTGTTGATGACGCACAACACATGTATGCGCACTCTGATGGATATCAGGTGATCACAAAAGCTCACCTTGAACACTTTGTGCTCTAGTGAGCTAAAAATGCAGCCTGACCTAGTTATAAAACCATCATGACCAAATTTCAAACCAGATCTCGATTCCATTTACAAATGAAAACATGTCAAGGCGATTTTATTGCAATACATGTAAACCTTTGTTCGATGAAACAAAAATAAAAGACACCAATTTGATAGCTTAACCCCATATTCATGAAAGAAAAAATGATATCTTGAATATTAATTAGTTGGGGTTTTTTCCCATATTAATGCATATACACCTAGAGGAAGTGTTGGTCATAACAGAAACTACAATCATACAGACCTGAACATGATGCTCTGTGTCAAATATGAAAGCTGAGCGCCTTCTAGTTTCAGAGGACAGGGTTACAGATAAGGGGAGTATTGGAGTATTTACCCAATTAAAATTGTGGAAAAAGCAATTGTTTTTCAAAACAATGAGTAACAGAAAGCAAATAAATATAGCAAAAAGCAATCAAAATTTAGAATACCTATTAAGAATATGAATAATACCCAATTACAAAAATTGTCAATACCCAATAAAAATTGCAAAAACCCAATTCTGTAAAAAATCAAGGAGTAAATACCCAATTGCATCAAAACCTTATCTGTAACCCTGGAGGAGAAGATTTTCAAAGATTTCACTATATGTTTCTATTGAAAAATGCCCACCCCTGGGGCGGGGCCAATTTTGACCCCAGGGGCATAATTTATATAACTTTTGTAGAGGACCTGAACATGATGATCTGTGCCAAATATGCAAGCTGAGAGCCTTCCAGTTTCAGAGGAGAAGATTTTCAAAGATTTCACTATTTGTTTCCATTGAAAACTGGCCACCCCTGGGGCGGGGCCAATTTTGACCCCAGGGCCATAATTTATATAACTTTTGTAGAGGACCTGAACATGATGCTCTGTGCCAAATATGAAAGATGAGAACCTTTCAGTTTCAGAGGAGAAGATTTTCAAAGATTTCACTATTTGTTTCTATTCTGAAAACTACCCACCCCTGGGATGGGGCCAATTTTGACCCCAGGGTCAAAATTAATACAACTTTTGTAGAGGACCTGAACATGATGCTCTGTGCCAAATATGAAAGCTGAGCGCCTTCTAGTTACAGAGGAGAAGATTTTCAAAGATTTCACTATATGTTTCTATTGAAAAATGCCCACCCCTGGGGCGGGGCCAATTTTGACCCTAGGGGCATAATTTATATAACTTTTGTAGAGGACCTGAACATGATGATCTGTGCCAAATATGCAAGCTGAGAGCCTTCCAGTTTCAGAGGAGAAGATTTTCAAAGATTTCACTATTTGTTTCCATTGAAAACTGGCCACCCCTGGGGCGGGGCCAATTTTGACCCCAGGGCCATAATTTATATAACTTTTGTAGAAGACCTGAACATGATGCTCTGTGCCAAATATGAAAGATGAGAGCCTTTCAGTTTCAGAGGAGAAGATTTTCAAAGATTTCACTATTTGTTTCTATTGAAAACTTCCCACCCCCGGGGCGGGGTCAATTTTGACCCCAGGGTCATAATTTATATAACTTTTGTAGAGGACCTGAACATGATGCTATGTGCCAAATATGAAAGCTGAGAACCTTCTGGTTTCAGAGAAGATTTTCAAAGTTTTACTATATGTTTCTATTGAAAACTTTCAACCCCTGGGGCGGGGCCAATTTTGACCCCAGGGGCATTATTTATATAACTTTTGTAGAGGACCTATAGGTGATGCTATGTACCAAAGATGAAAGCTGAGAAACCTGTAGATTCAGAGGAGAAGATTTTTAAAGGTTCAAATTGTTGACGCAGGACGACGCACGACGACGGACATCAGGCGATCACAAAAGCTCACCCTGAGCACTTTGTGCTCTGGTGAGCTAAAAATATACAGCGTTATATTGAAATGATTTCTTAGGCAAAAGGATAGAGCAGGCAGGCATGGATTTTCCATGGCAAACAGTGCAGACCCGGATCAGGGAGCTCCAATAGGAGCTCTCCCATCTGGGTCTACACTGTTTGCAAATGCAACAATAGTTGTGACTGGCAGGCTATGGGTTAATATCAACAAGCCTTGAACAAGGGAATAATTTACAATGTAGAAATAATAGAATCACATCAATAGCATTCCATTTATAAACAGGGCAAACCATAATCAGATAGTTTCTAAATTTTAAAAGAGCTGATCTGGGTCAACTCTGTTGGCACATATTACACAGGTAAAGTTTTAACAAAGAGGTAATTATTTTTAATTAACGTTCACTCCAATTCTCACTATCAGTGACACAGACTTCTTTCATCAAAGTATAACAACCACGTGTGCACAAA
Source organism: Azorinus chamasolen (assembly GCA_963576725.1). Lineage (NCBI taxonomy): Eukaryota > Metazoa > Mollusca > Bivalvia > Cardiida > Solecurtidae > Azorinus > Azorinus chamasolen. The sequence goes on from OY755252.1 coordinate 58,495,708, forward strand.
AAATCTTCTACAATTTTAACACTCAAAAGGAGATAGATGATATTAAGCGCATTGATAATAATACAGAACAATTTTTTTACAAAACAAGGGCATCCACAAATGATTTTTGACCAATCAATGCAATAAAAGGTTAAGCAAATGTGTAACATTCAATTTAAATGATTGAGGTATAGACCGTCCCAACAGGGATATATTCTAGTTAAATCTAAAGTAAAACATCTCTCAAGACTTGTTGAATGAAAAAATAACTTTTTACAAAACAGTATGTTTGCTTCAACAATTGTCCTGTACCATAAATTGTGTTAATTAGTTGGTATTTATGGCAGGTGGCTGCTGAAAACACTAGGTGAAAGTAAAACAAAATGCTTCTATAGGAGCGTTTTGTTTTACTTTCACCTTGCTTTAAGCAGCCATCTGCTTTTAACACAAAATACTTGATGTAATTTAGTGGCCGTTATAGAGAGGTTTTAATGTATTAACTGTATTTGAACATACACATTTCTAAGCATAAACATTTTCAGCGGACGGTCCAGATAAGATGCACAAATTTAAACATTTTCAAGAATAGCTCCTTTGTTTCTCCACCAAACCCTATACTGTGACGATTCTAAAGCGTGGTCACAGTATACATGTACATGTAGGGTTTGGTGTAGAAATGACGATTTTAGTATTTGGGTACACACCTTTATCTGTAGCTCTGTATTTTAACATTTAAAACATGTACTTTGTAATTAAAACACATTCATTAACCCTTTGCTTGTTGAATATTCATGTAAGAAATGACGACATAAATATTAAACAATTGAATAATTTTCCCTGCAGAATGTGTAGAATCATATCTACATAAATTCATATGCAGACTGAGCAGACAGTGATCAGAAGGCTCCGATAGGAACCATCTGATCTTGGTCTACTGTTTGCGAACCATGAAAAGGCACTTTAATGAAAGAAAGGGTTCACTAATCATTTGGTCTTGAAGAACTGAAATAGAAAATTAAATATGGTACCAGCATCCCCTTTGTTCAATCATGCATTTATATTTTCAAATACGCACCGTCTGTGGCCTTGGCTTTGGCGGTGGGGGCTGGTTGTCCTCCTCTTGGCGCTTCTCGTAATGTCCAAAGTCATCAAAGATTGATGTCGAGTGCTTATAATTGTGAATTATTTTTAACACCTGCTTTCCTTTCTCTGGTGGGACTTCCTGGGTGTCGCGAGAGTTTGTCACTGGCTTATTCTCATTGTTTTCCAAGCGGATATGCCGCAGCTGACTGTTGGGCACGTCTTTCACATAAATCCACTTCACGTCGATACGACCTTTCCACTTGTCCTGCGCCCAGACGTCCGAGCTTGTGCTGTAGTCCACCCCGGACATCATCTGGGCCATTCCACAGAAGTGACCTGAACCGTTCACACTATACAACAGATACACCGTACCCTTTGATTCACGTTCCTTGTAAGCAGCATCCAATCTTTTATTCCCATGCTCAGTGGAGCACCAGATGCTGTACTTGATTGAACGGTGAATATCGTCCTCCGAGTAACTCTTAATGATGAAGTAACGAGCCCCTTTAGTGTTCACAGCGAAATCTTTTGGGTTGTACTGATTTGCAGATTTCAGTTTTTCTAAAACGGGATGGGCAGGGTTACCAGGAGCTCCATTAGCTGGAGTACTTATTGGAGACAAACCAGAACTGCCTGACGCTGCAGCGGGAGGGGGATTAGAGTTACCAGTACTATTTCCCCCATTGTAAGATGCTACACCCCGTGAGGAGCGAGGGGCACTCCAGTTCCTTGCTTGTTGAGGGGGCTGCCTTCCAGCAGCAGAGTTCTTATTGCTATCCCATGTTCCAATGTCTAAATTCTGTCTTGCTGGATTCACTGGAGCACGAGGAATAGATCTGGGCTTCTGCGGCTGAGGCCTGGCAGGCTGACTAGCAATGGCCGCCCAAGATGTCTTTTTCGGTGCTTGAGATGAACCAGAGTTCTGCACATTTCCTCCTTGCATTGAAGGGTCCATACTTGCATGTCCCATATCATTGGGAGCCCCGTCCATTTGATTTTCCATAGAAATATTCATCACTTTAAGTCCTTGTTCAACACTATTCATGGCCGGGTCACGCTCTACTTCCCCGTTCATTGCAGCATATGGGTCCGCCGGTACCATGTTGTCCGTTCTATAATAGTCCTCAGTTGGGTATCCCCTTGCATCTTTTCTTCCCTGTCCATGTGCTGTAGCACCTTGTCCCCCCCAACTGTATTCACTTGGCTGATATTCACCCCAGAACTGAGGATAACCAAACCCACTGAACATGCCATTATAGTCATATCCCCCCACAGCTGAGAACATTGAAGTGTCACCACCATTTGACCAAGCACCATCACCAATTCCTTGTCCAAGATACGGAAACGACATAGAAGGGTTATAGTAATTCGGCATAAATGGATCCGTTATTGGGCTTGACATTGTTCCTGGTCCGTATCCCTGAAATTGAGCAAGAAAATTGAGTTTAATCAGTGCAAATGAACCTTCATAATAAAGTATTTCAGCAATTTGAGGCTGTAAACATTAACCCTTCTCTTGCTGAATTTTAAAACACATTTCTCCTTCTTTACCCACGCCCCGTTGTATAATTACATATATATTCACTTTGTACAAGTATTTCGCTGTGCAATCACTGCTGTGGAGTGCACTGGTTGCACAATCAATTTGTAAATTGTGCAGACCCTGATGAGACAGCTCCTGCAGGAGCTGTCTCATCTGGGTCTTCACTATTTACAGGTATGTATATTGATGCGAATAGCAAGCGAAGGGTTAAACAATGAATTTAAACCCTTTCCTTAATACCTACACTTTTCTCAACCTTTGTCAACAGAGCAGACTCAGATCAAATGACTACTGCAGAGTTGCATCTAGTTTTTCGCACCTAATGCAGAGAGAATGTGCATGCTTTTCAAATGAATATGTGACAGATTGTACATTCAGCCTAGTTTGAAAAAGTTCAATTCTTTTCTAACTCACAAGTGAATTTGTAAGTAGATCCCCATATATTAGATATCTGCAGCAATGTAATATATTTACCAAACTGTGTCATTAGTATCGACATTTGGTAAATTTCAATTTATATGCAGTTCACTTCCTAAAAAGCCATCTGACTGGGATCTACACCGTTTCAAATGCACTGCATGAAAAGTCGTTTCTTAGAATCTATCAGGTACAGGTTTATAACACATCAAACAATTGAATTTGATATGTTTCTTTGCTTTCTTAAATGTCTACAATGTTCCACCTTCCATATTTCTTTATAACTATTTTGTAAATGAATACTCGGTAGGTATTGAAATTTGGAATAAACATAGAACAGGGAAAGGGTTAAACTATATTGTTCACCACAATCTTACAACTAAACTAATCAATCAATGCACAGTTAACTTCCTTGTTTGACATGACACACATGTAGTTGGTGTACCATCCTGACAAAATCCTTTGCTTTCACAAATCATTACATAAAGGTCCTCAACACTTCCTTATAGGACCTAGATGGTGTTCTTTTCATTGATCTCTGCAGGCTAAATCAGGGCTGGAAAAATTCTTAAACTTTTAACTCTTCCTGTCAGCTGCTTAACCCTTTCCCTTTTCAAGCTGCTTAGTATGATTTTACTGATAAATTATGTTAAAATTTCTGATATTCTACTCGTCCTGCACAAGTTACTCGTCATGGCAAGGGGATGAGTGGAATTTTCTAGGCCTGTAAAAAATTGTTGTCTGCAACAATTCTCAAAGTCAGTGTACTGAATAAGAAATGGCTGAACAGGGGAGGGGGTCCAACGACTTTTCAACTTTTATTTATTTAAATTATTTCTTGACGAATTTGAACTGGCCAAAATCTAGTTCGAAGAAGCCTTTTTGGTCGCCTCTTATTGAGAACACTGAATGTTTTCATATTTCCTCCAAACCTTAATTTACTAAAGCCATTAACTGAATTTCAATGTACACTAATAACTCCAAATACATACTACTGGTCCAGATAAGATGGGTAAACTAAAAAATTTGGAAGAACGACTTCTTTATTTCTCCGCCACACCCTATGCTGTGACCACTTTTTAGAATCGTCTCGAAGAGTGGTCACAGCATAGGGTGTGGCGGAAAAAGAAGTTATTTTTCCAATTTTTTTAATAGTGTTTGGTGCAGAAAAGACGATTTCGGCACCTTTATCTGTTGCTCTGAGACTATCGAAAAAAAATGATTTATACATTACAAAATCAGCAGCACGTCGGCCGCGTCCCCGGGGATGCAGCTGTCCATAATCTAAGGGTTCTTGGGCTTCAATATTGAGTCAGGGATGCAGCATCCTGCATTAATGGAAACCCTGAGCATGCAAAATTCTAAAGAACTCCTTTTCAGTGCTTTAGGAATGACTGCATGACCTTGCAATTTGGAAATACATCAGCAATTCCTTTGACTTTGGAACACTTAAACTACCAAAAACACAAATCTTAAAGTTTTTATTTATAGTTTTCAAACTGGGAATCAGTTAATATATCTAAGCCAAATTATGCATGTATTTCCACAAAGCTAGACGGCTTAAATTTCTGCATCATAAAGTATATAATATACAAGTATTAACCCATTCCTGCATAGGCTATTTTTTTTTATATCCAACCTCTTTGAAATTCAGAATAAATCTACTAAAAAGGATAATTTACGAGAGAAAAGGAAATTTTCAGAATTGTGTAGTTTTGAAACCATTTTGATAAATAGAGCATTTGCTCCTTTGGAGCAAATGCTCCATCACAATGGTTTCACAAAGTGGCGTCAATATGCAGAAATGGGTTATGGCTCACTCAAGCACAGACTTGAACCATAGATACTTCTTGCCAGCATATAACCAGTCAACATCGACCTCTCATTATGTTACCTGAATTGGAGGTTGTTGTTGTTGTTGCTGTTGCTGAAGGTAGGGGTCAAATTCTTCGTCTTTTACTCCATCACGAATGGCGCCATTTGTTACTAAAATAAAGAAGCAAAAAAATAGTAGAAAATGAGTTAAGTTGAGGAATAGGAGTAAGGAGAGAATTTAGAGAGAAACAGAAGAACATTAGTTGATTTTTAAAAGCGTAAACATCTGCTTAACCCATTACCTCATGGACTATTTTTAGATCAAACCTATTAATAAATCTACCGAAAAGGAGCATTAACTAGAGAAAAGGGAAATTTTAGAAAAGGAATTTTTTTAGAATTGTGTAATTTTGAATCCATTGTGATAGATTTGATACTATGGAACAAATGATCTATTTATCACAGTGATTTCATAAAGTGACTTTTACAGAGGCATATTTATGGAGGACAGGGTTAATCTGTGTTTTATAACTTTTCCTCATAATGCCCATGCCCTGGCATTTCAAAGTTCCCCCCCCCCCAAAAAAAAAATACAGTGTCCAGCTGTGCTGACAATTGATTCCCCAAAGTGCTCTTGCAGTGTCCAGTTAGGGTCCTTGGCCATATGAGTTAAAGTTATGCAATTATACCTTGATCCTCTTTGATAGTAGCCCGCCTTATCAGTTTGTGTATTAGATGCCAGAGCTCAGCACCCAAAATACACAGCAAGGGGTTAATGGGTCAACATTTCTTTCAAAATGCAATTAAAGGTAGTTTAACCCTTTACTCCATAAATGCGCCTTTTAACTCATTATCTCCTACTGACGCATTTTTGCGCCTCTGTCAGTCATTTTTAGGCATTTCAAAGCTCCTTACACAAGTGACACCCCCCCCTCTTATATACACAGTATCAAGCTGTGCTCCTGCAGTGTCCAGTCAGGGTCCAAAGGAGCAAATGCTCTATTTATCACAACATGACAAGGTGCCGGTTAAAAGGGATTTTATGCAAGAATTTATTACACGAGCTGCATGCAGCGCAAACGTTCATCTGATTTGGTACTTGTCCACTGCATTTACTTTTAATCAGCTACATCAAAGTTTTTTGCACGCTGCCACCGACGGCAACGGCAACGCCAACATTTATGACAATGCCTACAAAATTACAATAGCTTGACATTTTTCTTTATATACAGACAAGCTAATAAATAATGGTACATAAACGAGGGAACATTTGACCATACCAGAAACTGTAGAATCCTTTCTATAACAGTTCCATGAGCAATTTGATCAGACCTCTCCTACAGAGCAGTGACATCTGGGTCTACTCTCCTGGCAAAGGCTTCCCTATGAGGTAATGGGCTAAACTTTTAAACCAGGTCCATCAGTATTTACCTCCTCTCTAGTATTCATTTGCACTAGATGGCAAAAGATGGACAATAAACATCCAACAAACATGTCTTGTACAAAACAACAATGAAATCACCCCCCCCTCCCCCCCCCCCCCCCCCCCCCCCTGAAAACACACACCAAAAAAAAATATTTTTGGCGTTTCATCCATTTTTCTTCACAAGCAAAACACAAAATACACGCCATGTCATGTGAAACTGTCAGCACATTTTGCAGAATCAATAGCACATTTTACAGCGAGGTTGTTGCGTATACACGGGACAATTTGTTCCAATTTGTTTTTGTTACCATTAAACGAACAAACATGGAAAATGAGGCCAACGAACGATTTACGTAAAATACACACCTTGGTTTGGCTGACCCTTTCCTCTCTGCGAACAGGACAGCATATGAAATAGAAAAGGAGACAATAAGTGTATGACATTGAGAGTATTTGTACTTAGTTATAGAGGTCATGCATTTGCAAACGACCGATCGAAAGCTGATCACGCCTGTCCGCCATATTTACCTGATCGACACTCGTAGACATTCCACACTATTAGTCCTCCGAAAGGTGTTTATATAAGTCTAAAATAGTCTTATAAAGTCTATATGGGGTTTGGCTAACGCCGGGTTGTAACCAATTGAATATTTCGTTCGCCTGTATCACAAAATTCACTGAAATCCACACGAGAAATAATCTTATTCCATGAAACAATGGCGGCGGATATGCATGTGCCTCGCTCCCGCGTGTGACCACGTGACTTAGTGTTGACGTCACCACTCACAAAATGTCATTCAAGTAGCAAAGAAAGCAAAGTAGATATAGATCTACGCACGACTGTACGCTGTCACCCTCATGTGAATTGTTTATATGATCAATAGTTAAAATAAATAATAACTTGGATGAATATTTAATTATATATAACCCTAATAAGTAAGTTGTAACAGTTAATTATCTAACAGACCCCGGCCTTTATTAAAAAAAATCAGGGCTCACCATTTCTAAATGCATTCTTGTTATTATTAAACATAGGCCTAGATATAGATCTAGAACCACAAAATACCATAAACACCTTGTATTAGGATTAAGCACCCTTCCACATTTATGTATAGTTCGTTTACCTAGATGACTGAATTACGCCGGACAATTTCACTGATTAAACTTTTCCCTTTTCTAAGTTTAGTACAAATTTCAATACCGACTGAATATTCATTGACAAAATAGTTATAGATCTAAAGAATTATGGAAGGTGAAACATTGTAGACATTTTAGAAAGCAAAGAAACAGATCTAGCAAATGCTATAAGCAAACAGAGTAGACCCTGATCAGACGGCTCCTCTAGGAGCCGTCTGATCTGGGTCTACTCTGTTTGCAAATGCGTGAAAACACGTTTATATGAGGAAAATACCCACAGGTAACCAAAGGTAAATCCAGTAAACTACGTGTCACATTGGTTCATCGATGGTCTCTCTCAATTATAAGTGAGTGAGTGAGTTGGGTTTTACGTCTGACCAATAGTATTTCAGTTGTTTGCAGACGGCATCCGCATGAGACAAGTTATAGTGCTGCCTCACTGGAATACCCCTGTCGCAGGTAGGCCTACATGGCAAGGGCACCCATCCAGTCACATTATCCTGACACCGGGCCGACCAGTCCTAGAACTATACCTTTAATGTCGAGCGTTGACAAGGGAGCTACTAGTACCAACTTTTAACGACTTTTGGTCTGTCGCGGCCGGGGATCGAACCCACGACCTTCCGTACCGCAGGCGGACGCTCTACCAATTATGAACTGACCCATGTACGGGAATTTAGACAGGCACCGTTTGATTTATCATTTATTTTAGGCTTATAACTGCAGCAGAAGTGTGATTCAGAGTTGTTTTCCCTTCAAAAAATCAACCACATCCTTTAATTGTAAGTCCTTATGCTCTGAACCCCCTTTCCCCGCCCAATATTCATGTAAGAAATAATGACATCATGAATATTAATTGGCTAACACTAATTTAAAGTCAGTATTCATTAGGTGCACGTGCATGTATTTTGCGCGGTTTTACTTTTCTTTAACCCTTTACTCAATGAATATGCATGCAAGAAATAATGGCATCGCCAGAGCTACATATAAGGGTGCGTACCCAAATACTAAAATCGTCATTTCTCCACCAAACCCTATACTGTGACCACTCTTTAGAATCGTCTCTTCGATTAACCCTTTGCTCCATAAATACGCCGCTTTACTCGTTTACTCGCTTCGGACGAGACCATAAACCGAGGTCCGATGTATTGAGTGCTTTACACTGGGCATCTAAAAGAACCAGAGAAACTCAGTCGATAATAAGAGTAGGGCATCGCGCCCGGGTTTCTCTGTATCCTCTCCCCTCTCTCTGGAGCGTCCAATTAGCCCATAGTGAGCAGAAACGGGCGTTAACACAAACCAACAAACAGAGTAGACACATGAGTTATCTGATCTGGATGTATTCTGTTTGTAATGAACATTTTACTCCATAAATACGCCTTTCTATACCTTTACAAACCTGTAGGAGCCGTCTGATCTGGGTCTGCTCTGTTTGCAAATGGAATAATATAGATCTGATTCTACAGAGTTTGCTATAGCCAAACTTGTCCATGTGTCATTCTAAAAATTCAGCAAATTACTAGCTATGACGTCATGATTTCTTATATATGGTTGACATACATGCAAGGTTACCCTTTACCTGATATAAACGATTCTCGACAATGTTTTGCAAACAGTGTAGTCCCAGAACAGTCAGCCTATTAACCCTTAGCTCCATAAATACGCCATTTTATGTCTTTGCAAACATAGAACACCCAGACTATACGGACACTGTAGGAGCCGTCTTGTCCAGGGGCGGATCCAGGATTTAAGATTAGGGAGGGGCGTAGAAATGTTTTTGAATTGATAGTGTGTCTGTAATACAAGTTGAAAAAGAGCTTACTTGGGTGAGGGAAATAAAAACACTCCTACTGAATCATTGTTTTATTGATTTGTTAGTAGATACAGTAAAACCTATCTATAATGACCACTAAATTACATCAATTATTTTGAATTAAAGGCAGGTGTCTGCTTAAAGAAAGGTAAAAGTAAAACAGAACGCTCCTATAGGAGCGTTCTGTTTAACTTTCACGTTGGTTTAAGCAGCCACCTGCTCTAAATACCAACTAATTAACACAATTTAGTGGTCGTTATAGAGAGGTTTTACTGTACATATAGATCTAAACTATTACTTAAAAAAATGTTTTGGCAATTTTAGAGGGGCGTACGCCGGCTCCGCCCACTCTAAATACGCGCCTTTGTTTGCTTATGAACTAATATAGATTTGATTATACACAGTTTCTGTCCAACTGTCCATTGTTAATTCATTTGCTCCCACGATCCCATATATGGGACGTAGGCAAACAGTGTAGACTCTGATCAGACGCCGCATAATGCGGCGTCTGATCACAGTCTACACTGTTTGCTGGGAGCAAATGTGTTAATAATGCCATACAAATCTAGCTAAAATATACATGTATTCTTGAAGTAAATATTTTCCTATGAATATTAATGATGGAAGAAAGTTAAGATCGTTTATTAAAGAGTTCTGAGACTAACATGACACTTGGAAAATGAATGGGAAGAAAAACAATGCAGACCATGATCAGAGGGTTCCTTCAGTGTTCCTGTGATCTGGGTCTACATTATTTGTCAGTGTCTCTTTTAGGCACATTTGGCACATAAGATAAATGTTTGATTATAATAAAAATATTTTGATGAAACTTGAATACATGTACATGTACAGTAAAACCCTCTTAACCCTTTCCCTCATACAAACGTGTTTTCACCCATTTGCAACAGAGTAGACCCAGATCAGACGGCTCCTAGAGGAGCCGTCTGATCAAGGTCTGCTCTGTTTGCTTATGGAATTTGATGGATCTGTTTCTATACTTGCTAAAATGGCTACAAAGTTCCACCCTCCATGTTTCATTATAACAAATTTGTACATGAATATTCAGCAGGTATTGAAATTTGAAATAAACAAAGAACAGGGAAAGGGCAAGCACCAATACTGGTCTTAACCCTTTACTCCATGAATATTCATATTAGAAATAATGACGTCATGAATATTAATTACATGTAGATTAATTTGTTGCCTATAGAATCATGTCTATATTATATCATAGGCAAACAGAGCAGACCCTGATCAGACGGCTCCTATATATAGGAGGCGTATTTATGGAGTAAAGGGTTAACCCTTTACTCCATGAATATTCATGAAAGAAATACATGTAATGACACCATGAATATCACTGAGTTGATTTTTTATAATGATATATGAATTCAGATTTTGTTTTTCCAAATTGTAGAATCAGACTTACATATTTCATAAGCTAATAGAGCGGACCCTGACCAGACGGCTTCTACAGGAGCGGTCTGATCTTGGTCTTCTCTGTTTGCAAAGGCGTAGAAAAGCATATTTATGTAGTCTTTAAAGATAGGCGTTAGCTTAATGCAGGATGAAAGTCATGCAGAAAGCTCCTTTGGGAGCTTTCTGTATGACTTTCAACCTGCATTAAGTAACAACCTGCCTACAAATACGTATTTTTCCTAAATAAAATAAACTCCGGTTTAGAGGAGTTTTACTGTACCGTTTTTAATTCAAGTAGAGAAACAAACGCATACATGTACTTCGTCCAGGCAGGTGTTAACATAATATAACCCTTTAATCCATGAATATTCAAGTAAGAAATAATGACGTCATGAATATTAACTCTATTTCCATAATGCAACATGAAAACATCAACTTTTGGCAATGACAGAAGCTGCAACACCAGATCTTAATGATTTCAGAATCAGGCAAGCAGACGAGGATTAGACGGTCCCTATCGAGGTCGTCTTATCTGGATCTACTCTGTTTGCAAAGGCAATAAAAGGTATATGTGCCGAGTTTAACCCTTACAACGCTGATGTTTCAAATGGACTATTCCAACATTCCAACAGGTCAATCGTATGGTGAATATTTAGGGATTTTTCTAAAGAAAAGTGTAACATGACAAACAGTGCAGACCCTGATGAGAGTGTTCCTCTAGGAGACCTCTCATCCGGGTCTGCACTGTTTGCAAAGAACATTAGTGACTCTTGTCCCGGACTGTAAGTGTTAAGACAATTTAAATCATTAATGATTTCATTCAAGAGAGTCGTTTTGAATTAGATCATGGTTTAGAGTCGACATGTTGAATAAATCTAATTACCAATATCTGAACGACGAACCGTGATATCCAACAAGTCTGTAATAAGCAATATATACCTACATAATGTAATCTTGTTTGCGGTTAACCATTTCACTCATGAATATTCATGTGAGAAACAATTGCTGTATGAATATTAATTAGCTGAAAAGTATATGTACATGTATTGTTACTATTTAATGGCATCGTGAGCCAGAATATTTTTACCATGACAGAAATTGTAGTCATTTAAGTAAACAGGAACAGATCTTGACCAAACGGCTCCCATAGGAGTGGTCTGATATGGATCACTCTGTTTGCAAAAGCACCAAAAGGCATCTCCATAAGGGTAAGGTTTGAGCTAGGCGGAGAACGTGTCTTTCTCTGCGAAAATCAATTAATTTGGCTTTATTCTTCTGCACTTCTGTGATTGCGTTTTGAAGCCTGTTCTTATTTTCACTCGTACTCTCAAATCCATGGACCGATTTCGGATCATTTCTTTTATGGATCTTTTCTTGGATGTTGTCGTTTAGGGAATAATTATTTCTTAATAGTTAACTTGAAAGAGTTCCGTACGTCGTTGTATCGCAAAGTTGCATTCAAATCATCGTCAAATTCGAAGAAGTAACCTTGTTTATGCTTGTAAATCGGACGGATTTTATTTTCAAAATTATCTTGTGTGGGTTTTTCAATTTCAGCAGGGTCCAGTTTGATGTTCACATGTGTATACTCCTCAAAGTCAGTTCGACATCGCTATGAGAAAACAATGATGCACGGCAGTTACTTCCCTGATGCAATGTTTATGAGGCTAATGTTCTAAGGGAGGTAATTATTCCACGATTATCACAGTAGTTTTGTAGGAGTTATTTCCCTTAAACATTAACAAGCAATGTTTCGATGCTGTCGCTCCAGTGATGCATCTGTGGTCACATATGCAAACAGTTTAGATCCAGATAAGACATCGAGTAACTGGGCATTTAATCAGGATAAAAACTGTTCGATATTTTTTCTGAACGATAATGGAAGATAAGATAAGTTTTGTTGACTGCAATGCATAGCAGCGAAAGAGTTAATATTCCGTATTTTGCCATCTAGGGTTAATGGACCTTAACCATTTCCCTGTTCTATGTTTATTCCAAATTTCAATACCTACTGAATATTCATGGACAAAATAGTTATAATGAAATATGGAAGGTGGAACATTGCAGCCATTTAGAAAGTCAAGAATCAGTCCTATAGGAGCCGTTTGATCTGGATCTACCTGTTCGCAGATGCGTGAAAGGGGTCTATATGAAGGAAATGGTTAAGAAGTTGAAAATTGATACAGAAGAATCCATTTTGAATTTCCTGGATTTTTTTTAAAATACAGAATGGGGTACAAGTTGAATTTTAATCCACGCACATTCACAGTATCCTGACGAAATGCACAATGGAATCAACAATATATAGATCAAATAAATTAATGAATTAATAACCCCGAATATCACCATTAAAGGAATGTTTTGTGTTTATTTTTCTGTGAAAATAAACGGTTTAAGGGAGATAACTCTAACTAAACATTGGATGATTGCTGTAGGAGTTTTTCCCCATGCACTATAAAAATTCTGCACCGTTTGGCCCAATCAGCCATCACGCAAGATGGTTTTTGAATGGGTTCTACACTGCACGTTACTCGTCAGAAATTTTCCCCTGGAACTTCTAACAGTACAGTCTCAATTCAGATAATCTAAGCGATTCACAATTGTCCGAATATCCGTGTGTCCCTTTCCAGTGACTTTTCATTTAGTAACAAGAGACATGTGCTGCGCAAACACGCTCTCGTCTGATTTGGTGGTTGTCCAGCAAAAATAAAGGGCCATAATTCCAAAATTTTGAAATCAAGAGTTATGGTTCTTTTGTAGGGGCCTTCTCAATGAGATCTACCAACCAAAGAAGTTTTCGGTTAATACCTTATAATTATTGCTTAGTAATGAGCTACATTAAAGTTTCTGCATGCCTACAACTACGACCCAGTGATCACAATAGCTCAACTTTTCTTCGAAACAGACAAGCTAAAAAGCATGGTTTCTTTTTTCCAAGGCACAACTATTTTGACATGGGAATAAGGCTACATTTGTTCTTCTCTCTCTCTCTCTCTCTGAAAAAGAAAGACAAACATTTCATTTGTTTGTTTATTTTCTAAACAATTTACATATTTACCATAACATATACATGTACATTGTAATAGTAAAACTTATCAGCCAGGACCCTTCTCTTGCTGAATTTTAAAATACATTTCTCCTTCTTTACCCATGCCCTGTTGTATAATTACATATATATCTTCACTGTGTACAGGTATTTCCCTGTGCAATCACTGCTGTGAAATGCACTGGTTTCACAATCAACTTGTAAATAGTGCAGACCCTGAGGATGTCTCATCTGGGTCTTCACTATTTACAGGTAAGTATATTGATGTGAACAGCAAGCGAAGGGTTAAGTCTTCTGGACGTTCTTTATTTAACCTCTAACCTTTACCTAATCAATATTCATGAAGATATAATGAATATTTATTAGATGAATTTTCATAAAGGTACATAAATACATGAATTTTGGGAATTTGGCAGAAAATGCAGTCAGATCCATATAATTTCATAAGCAAACAGAACAGATCCTGCTCAGATGACTCCTACTGGAGCCATTTGATCTGGGTCTACTCTGTTTGCAAAGGCTATCAGGGAAAGGCTTAAATCAGCATCATAAAACCACAAGCTTCAAAACCATTGATTTTCATTAACCAAATTAACTCTAGTTGATCTAGACAAATTAACCCTTTCCCTGTTCTATATTTAGCCCAAATTTTAATACCTACTCTATATTCATATACAACATAGTTATAATGAAACATGTAAGGTGGAATGTTGTAGCCATTTTAGAAACTACAGAAACATATACATGTATATCAAATTCCATTAGCAAACAGAACAGACCCTGATTAGACGGCTCCTCCAAGAGCCGTCTGATCTGGGTCTTTTCTGTTTGCCAATGCGTGAAAACAGGTTTATATGAGGGAAAGGGTTAATATGCATGTTTTCCTTTTACTTTATGTACAAAATAATCACATCATCAATTAAATGAAATTTCTGTAATGGTATATGAACACATGAAATGTTTGCCACTGCTGAAACTGTAGAATCAGATTTAAGTCATCCCATAAGCAATTGGAGCAGACCCTGATATGATGGCTCATATAAAAGCCATCCAGTCTGGATCTTCTTTGTTTGCAAAACATGTTAACCCATCCCCTCATAGACTATTTTTAGATCCAAACCTCTTTGAATAAATCTACCGAAAAGGAGCATTTATTATAGCAAAAGGATTTTTTTTAGAATTGTGTAGTATTGAAACCATTGTGTTAAATAGAGCATTTGCTCCTATGGAGCAAATGCTCTATTTATCACAATGCTTTCAAGAAGTGACTATTACAGTGGCGTAGAAAGGCCCATTTATGGAGGAAAGGGTTAATAGGTGAGCCCATCACGCATTTGCAAACAGAGCAGACCCATATAAGGGGTTGAACATCCAGTTTCATCTTTCATGTTGTTTTGTTTACTCTTGAACAATTAGACATAGTTCACTTTCATATCAGCTATACATGTACTGCGTTACGTCTTTCTTTGTTTAAATTTGCAGAGACGCACAGATACACAGACAGACAATTTGACAAACAAAGCCAAAACTTTTCCCTCTGCTTATGGTGGGGGAAAAAAGCCATTTTACTTGGATTTCTTAACCCTTTACTCCATATAATATTATATCAATCTTTCTACAACATTTGCAAACGGAGTAGACCCAGATCAGTCCTATAGGAGCCTTCTGATCAGGGTCTGCTCAGTTTACTAATGACATAATATAGATATGATTCTAGTTTCTGCCACAGTAAATTAAGCCTGTTTCCATGCGATATTATAACAATTAATCAACAATCTAATTAATATTCATGATTTCATTATTTCTTACATGAATATTCATAGAATAAAGGGTTAAATGCACTTTGTACAGTAAAACCTCTCTCTAACGGCCACTAATTTGTGTTAATTAGTTGGTATTTAGGGCAGGTGGTTGCTTAAAGGAAGGTGAAAGTAAAACAGAACGCTCCTATAGGAGCATTCTGTTTTACTTTCACCTTGCTTTAAGCAGCCACCTGCCTTTAACACAAAATACTTGATGTAATTTAATAGCCGTTATAGAGAGGTTTTACTGTATTTACAGCTCTGAGGGACTAGACCTGATCAGGGTTTACACTGTTGGTCAGGCTGGATAAAACTGAGCATGCTGATGAATATTCAGAGGCATAGATAAAATGTGTAAGTGTAACTTAACCCATTACTCCATGAATATTCATGTCAAAACTGCTGACATCATGAATATCAATTAGATTATGTTTTAAAATAGCAAATTAACACATGAGAATTTAGCAAAAACAGAATCTGTAGCATCAGATCTATATAATTCCATTAGCAAACAGAGCAGACCCTGATCAAGCAGACCCTGATCAGATAGCTCCTGATCTGGGTCTACTATGTTTGCAAAGGTGTAGTGAGGCATATTTATGGAGTAAAAAGTTCTAAAGACTATTTCTTTATTTCTCCACCAAACCTTAAGTTGTGACCACTCTTTAGAACCACCTAGAAAATGAGTTAATTCTAAAGAGTTGTCACAACCATGATTTCTTTATGTCTTCAGTAAACCATACGTTGTGACCACTTCTTAGAATTGTCTCAAAGAGATGGTCCTTAAAAGCAGGCACATCATTTTTAGTGGAGAAAATGATCATTTTAGCACATGTATTTGGAATACATGTCCCTTATCTAAGAGTTAACCCATTCCCTCATATTGACGACTTTTGACGACTCTGTAAAAGTCACTTTGTGAAACCATTGTAATAAATAGAGCATTTGCTCCTATAGGAGCAAATGCTCAATTTATCACAATGGTTTCAAGCTAAAAAATTCTAAAATGTTCCTTTTCTCTAATTAATGCTCCTTTTCGGTAGATTTGTTCAAAGCGGTTAGATCTAAAAATAACCTATGAGGTAATGGGTTAAAGACTGTGATCAGATGACACATTAGATAGCAGATATGGTTCTACTCTCTGCAGAAATAATAGAAAAAGAACAGAACCCCATTTTTCTTCATAGATTGACTCATCTATATAAACTTTGTGTCTACCACATTACGTCACTTATATCAAAATGATCATCACTTGCAAAGGTCATTTCTCCATGTCCAATAGACCACTGGCACAATCCTTCAATGTGACATGAATTACGATACCCTAAAAACCTAAAGTATTTGGACATCCCAGATCAAACGGCTCCTAAAGGAGCCGTTTGATCAGGGTCTACACCATTTGCTACTATGTCTGATTTAAAGTTTTATCAAATGGTGCCAAATTGGATTACATGTATTCAGTTTAACCCTTTCCTCCATAGGTTATTTTCAGACCCAACCTCTCTGAATTAATCTACCGAAAAGGAGCATTAACTAGAAAAAAGGAAAATTTGAGAATTTTGTAGTTTGAAACCATTGTGATAAATAAAGCATTTGCTCCTATAGGAGCAAATGCTCTATTTATCACAATGGTTTCAAGAAGTTACTTTTACAGAGGCGTAGAAAGGCATATTTATAGAGGAAAGGGTTAACAAGAAGGTGGAAATTGGAGATTCTGATTTGGTGTCCAAATACAAAAGGTAATTATGATAGCTGTATGTGGCTCAATGCTGCGATCCAACATGATAACAAATGGTGATGCTCTTTCAATGGCCGTTTCATCTTGCATCAAACACAATCACTGGAACAAGGTTAAGGAAATGACGATATAAAAGCTGTGCAAAAAGAAATCAAGACAGAGTAAACTAGAACTATCCTTAAAGGTGATGAATTCCCCTCACATGGCAGCCTTGATTGCAAAAAATATTCAAAGTTTAAAGGGAGATAATTCTGCAATGCCTGGCGATAAACACAAGAAAAGTGCATCTTACACATCTACTATTTGTGTTCAGTATGTATTTCAAATATAAAAAACAAGAGGGCCATTCTGGCCCTGACATCGCTCACCAGACAATCAGAGGAGAAGATTTTCAAAGTTTTCACTATATGTTTCTATTGAAAACTTAACACCCCAAGGGCGGTGCCAATTTTGACCCCAGGGACACAATTTATATAACTTTTGTAGAGGACCTGAACATGATGCTGAAAGAATGTAGTGAAAAAATGGATAGAGCATAGACCACTGGAACTTGTATTAATTCTTTGGATGCTAGAGGCGGATTCTCCCACCACTAATGACCTATGCAAACAGTCTGGATCCATAATGTGGGGCCTGATCTGATATCCAAATTGTTTGTAAATGAGACTGAACTTCTGAGAAACTTAGAAAGAATGTGTGTAGTGGGATTCTCCCACCACTAATGACCTATGCAAACAGTTTGGATCCAGATCAGGGCCAATCTAATGTGGGGCCTGATCTGATATCCAAACTGTTTGTCAATGAGACTGAACTTCTGAAAAACTTAGAAAGAAAGTGTGTAGTTAGGATAACTTATGAATTTGCTGCAGACAACAATTTAGCAGATGACAAAATTACCCAGCATGCAAAGAGTTAAGCTGAAATTCACAACAGATATGCTCTATATTGATATCTGGTAGCTTAATGCAGGGCATAGGTATGAAAAAAAAGCTTTCAGAGTGTTCTGCATAATGAGAACTATCCACAGTTTTCTCAATCTTAAATGAGTGTGTGTTATTTATCTAAACACAATTTCTACTCTACTGATCAGGCTAAGGGTGATTATATAAGAACTCACACTGATTGGTCTCAGCTCTGCAGGCTGATATATTAAGGAGAAACCTTTAGACTGTCGTTTCTGCCGTGAAGAAGACTGTACACACAGGGCAGGGCCAATTTTAACCCAAGAACTATGATACTTATAAAAACCCATAAAGTAAATCTATACACCAAATATCTAAGCTCTGGGACATGTAGTTTCTGACAAGAATATTTTTAAAGTTTTTCCTATGCATAACTAGTGACCCCATGGGCTGTTTAAGCAGTCAGCTACCAAAAACTGGCAATCCCTGGGGTTGGACCAATTTTGACCCTAGGGGCATAATTTATATAACTTTTGTAGAAGCCCTGAAGTTGAAGCTATGTGCCAAATATGAAAGCTGAGGACCTTCTAGTTATAGAGGAGATGATTTTCAAAGTTTTCACTATATGTTTCTATTGAAAACTGAAAACCCCTGGGGCAGGGCCAATTTTGACCCCAGGGGTATAATTTATATAACTTTTGTAGAGGACCTACAGATGATGCTATTGCCAAAGATGAAAGCTGAGAACCATGTAGATTCAGAGGAGAAGATTTTTAAAGGTTCAAATTGTTGACGACTGACGACACACGACACACGACGCACGCCGACGGACGACAGACATCAGGCAATCACAAAAGCTCACCCTGAGCACTTTGTGCTCTGGTGAGCTAAAAACACTTTCAAATTGAAGGAGTTTGTGACACCAACTACCCATGTTTCATGCCAAAATGACAAATTACACACTGTACTCAAAAGTTCAATGGGATGTAATACTGCAATGCCTGGCGCTAAACACATGGGAACTGTGTCTTGCACATGTACTATTCATGGTTATTATGTATGCCAAATATAAATTCAATAACTTTCAAATTGAAGGAGGAGTTTCCTATGATAAAGGACTGCAGTTTCGATAGTATAATGTCCATGGGACATGGATGCCGTCACGTTGCCATATTCACTAACAAACAGTGTGTAACTCTTTCTACAAGTCTCATACATATATTTCTGTCAGAAAATGATCACAACTGAAATTCCTTATTTTACACATATCTATCACTTCTTACCCAACAAACAAAAGAACAAAAAGAGCCAAAATTCTGTCAAGAATGATCACAGGTAAAATTTCTTTCTTTGTGCAAAACCCCACATGAATTTTGTTCCTTTATTTAAATTTCTCAAAAAAACTTTTTTAAATGACCCAGATCAGAAATGACCCAGATCAGAAAGCTCCTAGTTGAACCCTCTGATCAGGGTCTGTTCTCTTTGCCATTCAAAATCCTCTTGCATACTTAACCCTTTACTGTATAAATACATATTTCTATGCTTTTGCAAACAGAGTAGACCCAGATCAGATGGCTCCAGTCGGCGCTGTCTGATCAGGACCTGCTGTTTGCTTATAATGAAATAATACAGATATGATTCTACAGTTTCTACTAAAGCCAAAATTCCTCGGGTTTATGTGCATTCATAAAAATATTCCAGTTAATATTTTCTCACATGAATATTCATGGAGTAAAGGATTAAGCCTTTCATATTGAGTGGACGCTAAAGTTAAACACTGATTGACCGTTACCTTTGAATATGTAGCATTTAACCCTTTCCCTGTTCTGTATTTCGGCCAAATTTCAATACCTACTGAAAATTCATTAACAAAATAGTTACAAAGAAATATGGAAGGTGGAACATTGTAGACATTTTAGAAAGCAAAGAAACAGATCTATCAATTTTAGCAAACAGAGCAGACCCTGATCAGACAGCTCCTCTAGGAGCCGTCTGATCTGGGTCTACTCTGTTTGCACATGCGTGAAAACACATATATATGAGGGAAAGGTTTAAAGGGATAATGGGGTAGAAATTCGACACACAAGTTTTTGTATAAGATGAGTTCAGTATACAGTTGAACTTCAATATCTTGAACTCTGAATAACTTAACCCTTTCCCTCATATAAACGTGTTTTCACGCATTTGCAAACAGAGTAGACCCAGATCAGACGGCTCCTAGAGGAGCCGTCTGATCAGGGTCTACTCTGTTTGCTAATAGAAATTGAAAGATCTGTTTCATTGCTTTCTAAAATGTCTACAATGTTCAACCTTCCATATTTCTTTATAACTATTTTGTTAATGAATATTCAGTAGGTATGGAAATTTGGCCTAAATACAGAACAGGGAAAGGGTTAAACATCTGGATACATTCGGTAAATGTTCGGTAAATGTTCGGTCCTTCAGATATCTTGAACTCTGTTAACTTCTGGATAACTTCGGTAAACGTTCGGTCCTTCCAAAATATACAATACAGAATTGTTCTAAAATGTCTGACTATGCATATGCCATATCTAGTAACATATATGATAGCTTAAGCAGGTTGAAAGTAATGTTGACAGCTCCTAGTAATCTTTCAGCATTACTTTAGACCTCCATTAGCTGTGAACTAGAGAAATTATTCAGATTAGAAATCGGATGACTGAAATTCCGTTATCTCAAAGAAATTTGTATGGTCCCTTGAAGTTTGAGATATTAAAGTTCAATTTTAGAGGACAAACATCTTAAGACAGCTAATGCAAAAACAAAACGAAAGGGGATAATTCTGTCAAATAATATTTCAATTAAAATTCCTTTGTGTACAATCTTCTCATCAATGTTGTTCATCTGTGAAAGTTTCCCTACAACAATTCTAAACATTTATTCTCCATAATCCAAGTGCACTACATGTATTTTACATACTGATAAAAACATTGACCCTTTCCCTCATATAAATGCCTTTTCATGCATTTGCAAACAGAGTAGATCCTGATAAGACAGCTCCTAGGCTATTGGAGCTGTCTGATCCAGATCTGCTCTGTTTGCTAGATAGATCTTTTTCTTCTCTTTCTCAAATGCTACAATCTTCCATATTTCATTATAATTAAATGATCACACAAAGCCATGACCTAAAAACTGCACCAGTAAAGTTTTCAATGATTCAAAGGATACTTCTTTTAGTTCTCTTTTTGTACATGATTCGATACCCACATTCTCGACATCGAATTGGATCCCTCGCCTTAATCTCATTTTCCATGTGGCATTCTGAAACAAATAGATAGCAATGTCATCCACATCTACAATAACTAAGGCCCTTTGGCTGTATATTAACCCTTTCCCTCATAGAAACATGTTTTCACGCATTTGCAAACAGAGTAGACCCAGATCAGACAGCTCCTAGAGGAGCCGTCTGATCAGGGTCTGCTCTGTTTGCTTATGGAATTTGAAAGATCTGTGTCTTTACTTTCTAAAATAGCTACAATGTACCACCTTCCATATTTTATTATAACTGTTTTGTTCATGAATGTACAATAGGTATTATAATTTGGACTAAACATAGAACAGGGAAAGGGTTAACTCTTTACTTCATGAATATTGCTGTAAGAAATAATTACATGAATATTTACTAAATGAGGTAATGGACTAACCCATTCCCGCATATATATTGAAAAAGTAACTTTATGAAAACATTGTGATAAACAGAGTATTTGCTCCAAAGGAGAAAATGTCCTATTTATCACAATTGTTTCAAAACAACATCATTCTAAAAAAAAATGTTTTTCTTGTAAATGCTCCTTTTTGGTAGATTTATTCAAAGTGGTTGGATCTAAAAATAGCCTATGAGGGAAGGATTAAAAGGAAATACAAGTAAAATAATGAATTTGATGTTTGAAGCAGATGAAAAGTTTTTGGCACACACCTGCTAAGCCCGCTACATAACATTTTACGTATTAGTTAGTGTCTATTAAGTGTGGATTTAATGATTTTAAATGCCGAAGCGCAGCGAGCGTTAGCGAGCGAGCAAGGCATTTAAAGTCATTAAATTCGCACTTAATAGACACTAACTGATATAGTGTTTAGCCTAGTTTTTGGACAGGATTAAAAGTGGGCGGAGTGAAGCTGGAATTGGTCGCGTGCGTTGCTAGGAGCAACAGCCGAAACCGTGTGTTGAACAAATGTGTCAGTCGTTCAGAAAGATGGCAGAAATGAAGCCGACGTTCGACCTTCTTGGGGACCATGACGTTATTTTTTACGGACGATGCATTTCAAGATAGCTGTCTAACACAATTGTTAAATGTGCAGACACAAACGTTGTTAAAACCCGAATTAGTTAAGATATTTCATTGAGTCGATTTTTCAAGCGCTGTGCTCTTAAAAAAGAAAGCCAATGCAACAAAATGCTTTAAAAATAAAATTCAGTTTTAAATACAGACGTAGACTACATATGCTATTTAACCCTTTACGCAATAGGTACTTATTTTAACGCCTTTAATTATTCTTCCACTCAATAAACTAGTTCCACTTTATACCGTCATGAGTAGGCATCGTAAGAAATATTTCCTATATCCTAGCTGACGGTAGTTTTAAGCAGGCTGAAATTAAAGCAGAATGCTCCTAAAGTCTGCTTTAAGCAACCGTCTGTCTTCAATATTGAAACAAACTATGGAGGAAAGGGTTAGATCTAACCCACAGCTGGTAATTTTATCATATTTTATTATTTCAGGGTCTGGACGAGAGACCAGATACATAAAAGACAGGAATGACCATATGTAATGTTTAACAGTCAGGGGCGTAGCTAGCCCTCTATTCATGTGGATTCATAATTTTGTCAGCCTCTCCCGCCATCACATCCACCCACGCATCCCCCGCCCCACCGACCCTCTCCAGAAAAAATAGAAAAAATGTGTTGTATTCTGGGCATTCTGGTGCGCTTTATTTAGTACGGAAATTCAACAAAGGAAGGCTTTAAGCCTTAATAGGCCTATCAAAGAAATACGAACCCCGTTTTTCGAACAAAGGTCTTTTTCAGTCATTTTTCCATGTATGAATGCATTTCCTATGTTCATATACATGTATGTGACATAAAACATTGCTAGTCCAAACTGACATTTAGTGACATTGTAGAGCTCGTGCAGTTCTTCACCCTCCTCATAATACTGAACTGTCTCTCAGCTGAGGTTGTTGAGACCAGCATAGTGATAAGCACCTGACATATGAAAATGTCTGTCCAGAGATTTGTTTGTGTCTTTTGATGTTGCACTCAGGTCAGAAGGTTTTGTTTCTTTCGAATATCAACTTTCTCTCCAGCGGACATTTTAGCTTTCACGATATCCAATGAAGTCGTGACAAGATGCACCAAGCTTGGTATCTTTCGGAGCAGGTGTCAGTTCATGGACAATACTTAGAATCAGATATAATGTACTCTGCTTTGAATCTGTCTTTGAAGATTACATGCGATCTTCCATTCTACAACCAGCCAGTTAAGGAACGGATAGTATATTGCCCGTTTCCAGTATTCCGATACGGTATCTGTAGACACTTTGCCAGGGTAACGCTCTTGGCTTTGAAGGCTCTGCGTTAGAAATATTCGGCCATGGCCAGTTTTGCAGTACAGCTCATCACACAAAACGGAAGGTTGCTTTAAGAACCTGGCTCTCCCTGACAGCCTTAACTAAGTCGATTTTATACCCTTAAGCACGAACTCAACAACTACCAGAGAGACGATATTTAAAGTAGAACCCAAGGATGCAAAATTTATAGCTACGCACATTGGCGTCTCCTCGCTCTAGCTCCTTGAGGACATTTACTACAGTGGTGTATGCGTCTTTAACTTGTAGATGGAGTTCGCATGACTGGTCAGAGACTGACCAGAGACTCTTCAAGCGGATTCGCTTGTTCAGTTCTTCTCTAGCAACAGCGTCGTTTCCCATCTCTTCCCGAAACGCAAGTAGAAGTTTTGCAGACTACTTGAATGTAAAACAGATTTGCTGCACTGACTTTGTCCAGGATGTTTCTAACAAGTGCTATCTTTGCAGGCATGCACAATGGAAAGATTCAAAATATGCAATTCGCACATTGTTTGTGGAACTAGCTGCTGTACCCGAGTTTGTACTCCACAATGACACCCCGGAACATGACTGACGCTATCATAATTCTGGTCACCATGGCCCTCAATAAAATAATTGAACAGAGCTTCTCCAGCAGTTGACTCTTGAATCACCACGAATGTCATTTTCTGACCCAGAATATTATCACACACACATTGGTACACATGTGATAAACAGTAAACCCTTTCTCGATTGTTATTTCGGCGGGTATAGTACACAAAGGCTATTTAATAAAGAAGAGGATAGAAACGTTGTATACCAGTACGTTGGCTGATTTTTCATAAAAAATTTTTATATTTTTTATAAATTTATTTTTTGGTCAGAATTATGTGGATTCAGCTGCGTACTCGCGTATAGGCGGCTACGCGCCTGACAGTGAATCGTTGTGCAATAGCCATTCAACGGCAAAACAATGAAATCTCTATAGACAGGTGGCTGCTTAATACAGACAAAGGTAGTTCAGAACGCCTCGAGGGAGCATTCTACATTACATTTGTCCTGCATTTAGCATTCACTTGTCTAATAACTAAATAGGGTCTTCTTTTTTGATGTTTTAATGCTTTGTTTTTTTTCTTCCTTTTTCGAATCTCAGTACATGTAGATTTACCAATAAAATGTTTGAGTTGCATCAATTTACCTCATTTCTTAGTCTCTGCTTGGTATTCTACACAGAACATGTATACACATGTGTATTTGACGCTCGCGCTGTTACATGGTGGGACGAGCTAAGCACTGTACGTCACAGGATGTACTCGCGCATGCGCTGGGGACAGCCGACTTAATCGCTAAGTCAGCTATTAGTGCCTGACTATATGAAATTAATCTTGGGGAAATTCAAATTTTCCAGCATTGTGATTGGCCCAAAAAGTAGGTTAAACACTATATCATGGATATGCCATTTATCGCCTCTGCAAACAGAGTAGACCCAGATTTGATGGCTCTGTTTACTTATGAAATGATATATATCTGATTCTGACCAAAATTTCCTATTTCATATACATGTATATATATTACTGATTATTACAGTTCATGCAATTGATATTCATCACTATTTCTTACATGGAATAAAGGGTTAACATTCTTTAACCCGTTCATATATAATGTGAACCCTTTTTCACGCATTTGCAAACAGAGTAGAACAAGATCTATCTGATCAGGGTCTGCTTCGTTTGTTTTTGACATGATAAACTAGATCTGATTCTACAGTTTTTGTCAAAGCCAAAACAAAACTTGAAAATTTTACATTATAAAAATTTATTTAATAAATATTCGTGACATCATTTTTTCTAATACAGCTGAACTTCGATAACTCGAACTTAAAGGGACTGTATAAATTAGTTCGAGATAAGAGGAGTTTGAGTCATCAAATTTCTAATCTAAACGATTTCTCAAGGCCACAGCGTAATACAGAGCTTTCAGCATTACTTTATACCTGTATTAAGCTGTCACATGTATTTCTATATTTCTGTAGCGATACATTTTACAGCAATTCTGTATTGTAAGTTTTGGAAGGACTGATGTTTTTGTTCGAGTTATCCGAATTCGAGATATCGAAGTTCAACTTGTTAGAAAAAGTTAGAGAGATTACCTCCACAAATATAGATCATAGTCTGCTGTTTCACTGGTGCTACATCTGCCTCTGGCCTTGGTGTCTCCATGGCAACTGAAAACTACTGGAAAGAAATAAGAAATATCTGTAAGTCATGAGTGTTTCAACAATGCGATGTGTATATCCTTTACCCATTACAAGCACTTTTTCATGCCTTTGCAAAAACCTCTTGTGTTCATTATATACCATTTATTAAAATTAAGCTAATTAATATTTAAGATGTAATTATTTCTAACATGAATATTC
Organism: Azorinus chamasolen; assembly: GCA_963576725.1. Lineage (NCBI taxonomy): Eukaryota > Metazoa > Mollusca > Bivalvia > Cardiida > Solecurtidae > Azorinus > Azorinus chamasolen. The sequence continues at coordinate 58,521,808 of OY755252.1, forward strand.
AATCATATGGTAAAGGATTTAAATAACAAATTTAAATTGATGCCATTCAATTTAAAATTATTAAGTATCTTTTAAGCCTTTCCCTGATATAAATGCTTTTTCACACATCTGCAAACAGAGTAGACCTGTAGGAGACATCTGATCAAAGTCTGCTCTGTTTGCTGATGAAACTGTTACAGAAAAGTTACAGATCTGACACTATAGTTTCTACCCATACCTGTGTACATATACCATTCTTTACTGGAAAGTTCAACAGAAAAAGGGTTAACCCTCTCTGCTCAATATCCATGTAAGAAAAAATGACACCATGAATATTTATTAGCTCAATTCTTATAACGTAAATTTTTTGACTGTTTTGACTTGAACAAAAACCGTAGAATCAGATCTATATCATGTCAAAAGCAAACAGATCAGATCTATATTCAGACAGCTCGAATAGAGGCTGTCTGATCCGAGTCTACTCTTGTTTGCAAAAACATGAAAAAGTGTTTACATGAAACAAAGGGTTTAAACAATTGGCACATTTTCAGTGTCAAGTCAATTAAGAAACTGGACTAAATTTAAGGCAAAACAAATCGAGGGCTTGGTGCAAAACTATACTAACTTCATCACTTTGTGAAGGAGTTAGAATAGTTTTGCTCAAAGTCCTCGAAATACAAATATGGTCCTTCTGCCACTACATAATCTCATAAACAAATATTAAAATAACAAATACTTTACGTATGTGATATAAAACAATGCACAACAACAGATTGCTCTATTAAACTAAAGTTCAGTGAAAGCAAATAGAATAAACGCGAAAACTAGTGACAATTACCAAACAATCTTAATTATAATACCAAGAATATCAAAAGATTTGTATAGTCGGATATAGAGAGATATTTCTTAAAATAAACAGTAGTTAAAAGGGTTTACTTTAATTTCTTAAATATGCAAAAGCTCGATTTAACCACACTTGTTCCTTTCACCAGTTTCTCGTAAGCGGTTACTTAGAAATATCACACATTCGTGAATTTAACTTGAAACTTTGTCGTACTTTCAAAATATTCAAATACGAAATATTATGAGATATTACATTTAATATATTAAATTTAATCGCTTTAAGGCAGGATATTTATCTGGAAAATATAATCGGAAATGAATATGAGTGTAGCGTGTAAATCTTACCAAGTATTTTTTCTCTCGCACGCCTGAAAGACCACGAGACCAAATTGAACCGATTTCATTGGTTGATTGAAAAGCGGACAATTTTGAATGTAAACATTGATGTCAAAAGTGACAACGAAAAAATATTTGTAAAATACTATATTTGATGTGTATACGAGAAAATCTACCAACTTTTTGCGTCAATCATATCACAAATACATCACCAGGTAAGTAATTTCAAAATCTTATGTGTTCATTTTCTAATTTTTGTTTTTGAAAATTTTGAGCGCTTAGTGCGCTTCACAAGACAAAAACGCCCTTTCCCGCCTATGCCGGTTAAGGGATTTTAACAAGTCTGGAAGAAAAGAAGGGTTGTTTAAATCGATCGTAAGCAAGGTAAAGAAGCCATTAGTGTTTAAGCATTAACAAATCAATTACAATAACTTATCTTGATACATTTTATATAATATATTTTCGTCATAATTTATTTTTTGACGGGTTATTCATCGCATGTATCGGATCATCGAGGGTGTGATGTTTGTACAGTACAGTATGTATGAAAGTATTACTGGTGTGTCAGATCTGTTTAGATTTCAAAATGAACATATAAAGTTTGATCATTGATTCAAATCAATATTTGCAGTTTTAGATACCCTCAGAAGTTCAGAACTTGCGCATGGAAAGGGGATCCACATGTCATAGAATTATGATAGAATGTGCATCATTGCATATTTGACACATTTTTAGTTTCATTAAGATCTTGCACCACTAAGCATCCAGCTAGATAGGATTTTATATATTGAATAGGCGCCAGTCCATAGCTCTCAATGTTGAGTGTACTGTATACACAAAGAAGAAATTCTTTCTTGTCTTAAAAAAATTAGGTCAAAATTTATTTACTCAAATCAAATGAATATTCATGTGAGACATTATGTGTATAAATATCATTTAGCTAAATGTTATAATAGCATCAAGAGCAAATATTTTTTTATTATGGCAGATGCTGTATAATCTTCATCTTCTGAATATTTATAATGTTAACTTTTCCAGGATATTTTTTTTGGCCGTGACCAAAACTAAAATCAGACACATTATCATGTCAAAGGTAAACAGAGCAGACCCTGGTCAGATGGCTCCTATAGAAGACACCTGACCTGGGTCTACCCTGTTTGCAAAAGCATTAAAATGTGTTATAAAATGATGGAAAGGATCTGGTAAAATTAAATACCGTTTAGCCCCTTCCTCTCAAAAATGAAATGAAAAAAACCCCAATGCAAATAATATATAAACCTTTTATTTGTACTCTAGACAACTTCTTACTGGTTTCAGATGACAAGGAGCGTCATGGAAGTGGATGCTAACAGGGATGCTGGAACAATGGATAGGCTGCATGTTGTTCAGGATGAAAAAGGCCGTTCATTTAGTACAAGCACACCCTTTGTACATAGCAGCGATGGTGGCAATAAGAATGTTCGTTCTATGTCACTCAGTATCATATCTTCATCGTATGATGACAGTGGTCTGGGAATCTCAATATCCGACAGCTGTGCAACAAGTTTCGCAGAAATTTCAAGGACATCTGTTGCATTAGATTCTGTTTGCACCACTCCAAAACTAAGCTATGACATTCCCCAAATCACATACAAAAGAACACATGAAGCTCCAGGAAGTCCTGTGTCCAGGTGGAGCTACCTCACTAGACGAAGTCTGGATTCCAGTTTTGGAGATGATGCTGAAGAGACAGCAGATTTCAGTAATGCCAGTTTGAATTCTAGTCGCAGTAGCTGTGCAAGGAAGCTTAACTTAGATTTAGACCTTGATGCAGACAGTGATGAAGATCTTTGTAATGACACAGGATTCCATCAAACTAGTGTCCTTGATTCAGATCTCAGTTGCATGCAACAACAATCAGAAGTGCCATATAGTCTTACACCTTTTAAACCAAATTTTAATGAATCTCTTTTAGTGGAGCAGTTCAATGACATTTTACTTAAGTTTTCACCTCAAGAAGGAGACCGATTGATCGGGAGAAAGATGGGGAAAGAAAAGGTTGACATCATAGCAGAGCTGGATCAACGAAATGTCATGTGCTTGTCAACGATTCTCAGCTACCTCGAGCCAGAGGATTTATGCAGGTACTTAACCAAGCCTGTGCTTAACCCTTTAGTTTACTCCATGAATATTTATGTAAGAAATAATGACATCATGAATATTAATTAGCTGATTGTTTATCAAGGCATAATATCGAGGGTTTGGTGCAAAACTATTCTAACTCCTTCACAAAGTGAAGGAGTTAGAACAGTTTTGCATCAAACCCTCGAATTATGTACACAGGATATTTTATAATTTTTGGCATTGGTAGAAACTTTTGAGTCAGATTAATTATAATTTCATAAGCATTAAGCAAACAAAGTAGACCCTGATCAAACAGCTCATATCGGAGTTGTCTGATCTGGGTCTACTCTGTTTAGAAGACATTTAAAACAATTTTAATGGTGGAAAGGGTTTTTAGCCCTTGACTTCATAGATAACCTTTTAATCCCTTTGAAAGTAGAGTAGACTCAGCTCTGATAGCCCTTGTTGGACTTGAAGCTGATTAAGATCAGGGTCTCAGTCTGCTCTGTTTGATTAATAATATTGAATTAATCCAAATTTTGTCATTGGTATCTATGCAGTAAAGGGTTATATATATGATTGCTATATTACATCATGTTGCTTTATTTTTAAAACTTTAGCCTCCATATTCATAATTCATGTCAAATTATGATAAACCCATGATATATGAAACATAGTGTGTCTGTATCTATACGTCATAGAATCCTATAAAGGCTTTAAAGTGACTCGATTCCTTTCCTTGTTATGCACATAAAAATTATGTCATTGTGTACAATACATGCTAAGTCTTTAAAGATGAACTAAAATGCATGATTGAAATAGGAAAGGCAGGAGTACTTAGCGAAATCTAATTTTGGATGACTTGTCCGTTTTTGCCAAAAGCTATTTTCTTCTTGTCTGTATGATGACTTAATAACAAAAACCTATAAAATTTCACTTGTCCATTATGGCTTTGGGACAACACAGACAATACGGACGTTTGATTTTGCCACCCCTGAAAGGTGTTTAATTTTCTTTGCAGAATGTGTTTAGTCAGTCATCAGTGGGAAAATGTCTGCAATAAGGACATCTCCGCTCGACGAAAACGAAAGAAATATGTACGAGAGAAGAAAAGCTACCTGGAGGAAATGGGAAAGGTACAAAACATTGTTGCACAGAAAACCGTAAAATTATTTTGTATATATGGTCACTCTGGATATACCGGTCTGTATAATCTCTAATAAACAACCCCAGGGCATAACATTTTTGGAAAGGAGCTTCATGCGTTTTGTACACAGATGGTTGCTGACCGTTCAATGCTTTATATATAGCCCTTTCCCTCATGTTAAATAAACGGCATTAAACCCCTTTTCACACATTTGCAAACAGAGTAGGCCCATACCAGACAGCTCCTATAGGAGCCATCTCATCAGGATCTGCTCTGTTTGCAAATGGATGGAATTTCCATTGTGGCAGATGGTCTGAGAAAGGGTCCAAATCATTTGTAAATATGTTAACAGGTAAGGCTCGTATTGGGGTATTTACCCAATTAAAATTGTGGAAAAAGCAATTGTTTTTCACAATAAGGAGTAACAAAAAACAAAGAAATCTAGCCAAAAAACAAAGAATTTTTTGAACACTTAATCAGAATATGAATACTATCCAATTACGAAAACTGCCAATAGCCAATAAAAATTGCAAATACCCAATTCTGTAAAAAAATCATGGGGTAAATACCTAATTACATCAAAACTATTTGTAACCCTGAACAGGTACTCTTTGTCCCTGGTTATATTACGTGTATTTTAAGGGACACACTAACAGAAGTGAGACATATCTTTTCTATAGAAAAGAAATTGAAGAAAGAATATTCTTCTTCGGTAATTGAAATGGATAAGAATTATGGCAAATGAACTGATACAGAGCAACAAACCCTTTCCCTATTCAGTGTTCATTCCAAATTCCAATACCTACTAAATATTCATAGATAAAATGATTATAATGAAATATGGAAGATGGAAAATTGTAGCCATTTTAGAAAGTAAAGACACAGATCTTTGAAATTCTATTAGCAAACAGAGTAGACCCTGATCAGACGGCTCCTTTAGGAGTCGTCTGATCTGGGTCTACTCTGTTTGCAAATGCGTTAAAACACCTTTATAAATGAGAGGAAAGGGATAAATGTGTGATTTGACATGTATGCTAAAATTGCCATTTCTCCACCAAACCTTATGTTGTGACCACTCTTTAGAATTATCTCTTCATTTTTGTCATGACTGCAACTGCAGAATTAGCTAGAGTACATTAATCAACATGTATGCGAACAGAACAGACTCAGATCATACAGCTCTTAAAGAAGCCAGCCATCTGATACCATCTAGGTCTACTCAGACCCTGCAAAGGCAACGCAGGGTCACCTGTGTCTCTATTAACCCATTCCCTCATATTGACGGCTTTTAATGACTCTGTAAGAGTCACTTTGTGAAACCAATGTGATAATTAGAGCATTAATTCTTGCTTCTATAGGAGCAAATGCTCTATTTATCACAATGGACTCAATATGAAATTCTAAAAAAAAAATCCTTTTCTCTAGTTAATGCTCCTTTTCGGTACACTTATTCAAAGAAGGTGTATCTAAAAATAGCCTATGAGGTAATGGGTTTAGTAGAAGGTTAACCCTATATTCAATGAAATGCCTTTGCAAACAGCAGACCCAGGGTTTTCTGTAGTTTCTGCTATGGTCAAAAATTCCTGTGTCCATATGCTATTTTAGCAATGCAGTTAATTAAATAAATATTCACAATGTCACTATTTTTTACATGAATATTCATGTAGTAAAGGGTTAAACAAGTTTATTTTGTTAATTTCTTGATTTGTTCCTCCAGGAAAATACTAAAAAGAAGCAACCTGAGGCCCAAGTGCGTAGTGTAACGGGTGCTGGCATACTTCAGTCACTAACCACAGTCCAGCTGCTCAGTGACACTCCAGTGTGCCCAGAGCCCCGGGAGAAAAAGCAGAGGACTACAACAGATCTCTTCCTCAAGGTGAGAAAACAGAATAGATACTTCCATGCAAGAGGTGGATTTATTATGACCTAGGCTATATGCAAACAATTTGGATCCAGATGGAATTTCTGTTAACATGGCATCTCGGGGCTTTTTTTTTCACTATTTTGGGAAGATGGCTCATGCCCCTGAAATTGGGAATTCTGATTTGGGATTTTTTTTTAACTGTAAGAAGATTTCGTCAAACTTCCTCCTACAAATGTCAAATTGCAAACACAATAGACACAGCCAGGCTAAAATTTATAAACAAACAGCAAACCCAGATCAGACAGCACCTGTGTGCTGTTTATGAATTTTATAAGTTTTGTTTGACTGAATTTTTTTTTACTGTAAACCATTTTTTGGTAATTTTCCAGTCATAGTTGGGTTCTGATTCTACTGTTTCTGCTTTAACGTGTTAATATGCAGTTTTATAAATTTATTAATTACAATGATGTAATAATTTCTAATATGAACCTTCATGGAGTAAATGCTTAAGACTTAAATTAAAATTTAGTTTGTTTGCCCTTTACCAACCCACCCATTTTTCCCCCGCTGACTAAAAAAAAATTATTGCCAAATTTGTGAGAATATTTATTTTATTTCCGTCCGCCTCTGATCAGACGTGAATACTAGGTGGGTTAAGACATTGATGATACTACAATTTAAGCTTAACAAATGAGATAAGATGTTATAGTTGTACTCAAGATGCATACATAAGGTACTATTGCTATGGAGCTAAAACAGTTTTATAAATACATTAATATAGACAGGGTCCGAATTTAAACTGGCATACTGGCAAAATGCAAGTAAAATTTCAAAATTGCAAGTACCAAAATTTGGTACTTGCAATTTTTTGCCAGTGCAACTTTTAAGAAAAGGATTATAAATAATGCATAGTAATATTGAAAATGCGAGTTGAAATTTGTTTTGGCCAGTTTATTTTTTTGCAACTGGCAAAATAATGCCAGTGAGTTTTTAGCTTAAATTCGGACCCTGATAGAGTACAATTTTGCAGAATAAAATAACATAATTTTCCTACCTACTTTAAAATCTAGGGTCGATAAAGGGCAAACAAACAATTTTTTAATTGTGGCCTAAATACACTTTTCTAAACCTTTCAGGAGGCGAGCAAGTTAAAGAATGATGAGATCCTCCAGAAGTGCCCACGTTGCTGTAAGCCCGCCAAAGTATCCCCAGTCCAAGAAAAGGGAGAGTGCCAAAACCCAGACTGCTGTTACACATACTGTACAAAGTGCATGCATACATTTCACGGAAGCAAAGACTGTGCCCCATTATCATCAAAGCGGACAAAAACTGACTCCATAGGCTCAAAAAAGAGTAAAAAGAATCTTAAGCGACTTTGATGATTTTTTTAAAATGTAGGTGCTTGTGTGCCTTGGTATATATTTACATGACTGTGATAATCATGACAAGAAATGGGAAGTTGACAGAAATGTTGCACAGGACTGGGAGAAAATGGCACATGTTTTGACAAATGTTGACCTCCGCCAGTTCCAGTATTATTAATGCCCTGGTCTCATGAAATTGGCTGAAAGGGATGTTGGGAGGGGGGGGGGGGAGGGATGTCAAGAATGGGCTGGCACAGTGACTGCCACATTGATGTGAGACACAACTAGCGACAAAAGGTACTTCTGAACATTCAAACACTAGTTGCAGACCAGCTAATGCAGCGCCTGATCAGGATACATTTGGAATTGACATTTCTAGATAAATAATGCAGACCCAGGTCCCGAAGGAGCAGTTTTATCAGGGTCACTTTTTACTACTCTATCAGTCTAATAATACATTTGAAGTTATCCAAATAATGCCATCAGTGCCCAGTGTCTCCAACACATTTAACCCTTTCCCTGTCCTATGTTTATTACAAATTTCAATACCTACTGAATATTCATGGACAAAATAAATAAAATGAAATATGGAAGGTTGAACATTGTAGCTATTTTAGAAAGTAAAGATACAGATCTGTCAAACTCCATTAGCAAACAGAGCAGACCCTGATCAGAGGGCTCCTCTAGGAGCCGTCTGATCTGGGTCTTCTCTGTTTGCAGATGCGTAAAAACATGGTTATATTAGGGAAAGGGTTAATCAGGTTCTGCAGTCACTTGACCACAGTTAGTGTCAATTTTTGTCCACCATCGCTGTACATGCAGCACCAGATTAGAGAAATACTCATTACTCAATCCAAATTTCATTTTACATCTATGGTAGAACTTGGGTCTTAAGCAGCCATCAAAAAGAGGTCTAATAATGGATCTGTAAGGCAGATGGTAGCTTAATGCATGTAAATTCACGAGTCCTCTGCATTACTTTCACCAGGTGCATTAAGCAACCACCTGCTTTTTAAGACTTTGTTCAATAAATGAATAGCCGATTAACCCTTTCCTTCATCATAAATGCCTCTTCACGCTTCTGCAAACATAGTAGATCCAGATCAGACAACTCCCAGAGGAGCAGTCTGATCAAAGTCTGCTGATTGCTGATGGAATTTGATGGGTGTTTCTTTAGTTTCTAAAATGGCTACATCGTTCCACCATCGATATTTCATTATAACTTTTGTCCATGGATATTCAGTAGGTATTGAAATTTTAAGTGGGCAGAGCAGGGAAAGGGTTAAGACAGGTTCTACTGTACTGCTGTAATTTTACAGCCGATTCATTTTAGTGCACAGCTGCCTGTGAGTTTTCTGATGAGTATCAGTAAATTTGGGTTTGGTGGAGAAAAGGAAATTTGAACCCTTTCCTTCATATAAACATTGTTTTTACATATTTGCAAACAGAGTAGACCCAGATCAGACGGTTTCTATAGGAGCTGTCTGATCAGGGTCTGTTTTGTTTGCTATTAATAGAATTTGATAGATCAGGTTCTTTATTTTCTACATGGCTACGGTGTCGCACCTTCCATATTTCAGTTCATTATAACTGTTTTTTCCATGAGGTATTGAAATTTGAAATACAGAACGGAAAAGGTTAACACTCAACTCAATGAATATTCATATCAAAATTATGATTGTGAATTTAACTGAATTTTTTAACCCATTCCCTCATTGATGACTCTGTAAAAGTCAGTTTGTGAAACCATTGTGATAAACAGCATTTGCTCCTCTAGGAGCAAATGCTCTATTTATCACAATGGTTTCAAACTAAAAAAAATCTTTGTCTCTAGTAACACAATAATCTAAAATTCTCCTTTTCTATAGTTAATGATCCATTTCGGTAGATTAATTCAGAGGTTTATCATGATTCTAATCTGGTGCTACGTCATGTGTTCCACACTTAATGCAACATTTCATACAGGCAGACCACGGGGCACAGTATTCAAAACAAGATGGTGGTTTATGGGGAAAACATTTGTCAAAACAGAATGTGTGACTCAAGCTTGAGAGTAGTAGGTGTGCAACATTTCGTGTCAGACTAGTCAATTCAAAGATATATGTCATCTTTGATTTCTCATCTACAATGATCTGGAGCAAATTGCCATGGGATAATGTTGATAATCAGAGACGTGTATTTCATTTCTCATCTCATTCCAAAGGAATTTGCTCAAATCTTAGAATTTCGATAAAAAATGTTTTTTGCTTTTTGGAGCACCGTTTTCAAGGCTGTACTTTATAAGAATTAATTTAATTATTGTATTGAAAATAAGGAAAATTATTGCAGTGGAAGCAGATAATCATATCTGCAACATGCGCAAACAGAGCAGACCCTGATTGGACAAGTCCTACAGAAGTTATCTGATTATGATCTATTGAATGTTTGCAAAGGCGTAAAAAGACCTCTTTAACCCTTTCCCTGTTCAATACTTATTCTAATTTTCAATACCTACTGAATATTCATGGACAAAATAGTTATAATGAAATATTGTAGGTGGAAAATTATAGCCAGCTAGAAACTAAAGAAACAGGTCTATTAAATTCCATTAGCAAACAGAGCAGACCCTGATCAGACTGCTCCTATAGGAGCCGTCTGATCTGGGTCTTCTCTGTTTGCAGATGCGTGAAAATGTGATTATATGAGGGAAAGGGTTAACAAACTCCTATTCTTTTTAATTGCCTGTCAGAGTACCTGCAGTACAGTAGAGCCTGCCTTAAGCGGTCATTCATTTATTGAGTGAGTTCATTAATTAATAAAAGGAGTCTTAATAAGCAGGTGGTTGCTTAATGCAGGGCAAAAGTAATGCAGAAAGCTCCTATAGGAGCTTTCTGCATTACTGTTGACCTTTATTAAGCTACCACCTGTTTACAAACCCATAAAATCGACCTCATTTGATGACGGTTTAAGGCAGATTGTATTGTATAGGGTTTTCAAAGATCTTTTCTAGCTATCCGACTGTCTAAAACAGCGTATATACAGTAGTATATATTATGCCAATTGTAAATACTAGTATTGCAGCTGGTGATTGTTGTAACGAGTGTTCAGACGTTTATCAAATTTATGCATTTATTTTTTTTTGCATTGATATGTGTTCAATTTTTATACCAAATATATGAATAGATTTATTTTGATTTTTATATGAGTTTTGTTTCTGTTATAGAGTGCCTAATAATAAATTACACCCCACCCAACAAAGTTGCTTGAGGTACAAGTTTTTGACCAATCAGTCCGTCTAACATAATACATTGTTGCTCATCAAGCACTTTCATTTCTTGACCAATTTATCTCAAATTTGATTAAAATTGCAATGAATAAAAACTTTGATGATTTCGATTCTCAGGAGTCTGTCATGGGGAACCACTTATTTATGCCCCAAGATCAGATCTGGGAGGGCATATTGTTTTTGTTTGTCTGTCCGTTTGTTTGTCACCAACATTGGTCATAACTTTTATAAGCCAGTAGAGATAGAGACTTGATATTTGGCATGCATATGTAACTCATAAAGCCACACATTTTGAAGGGTGAAATGTCAAGGTCAGAGGTCAAATATATGTCAAATCGCCACCTTTAACATTGGCCATAACTTTTGAACCAGTAGAGATAGAGACTTGATATTTGGCATACATTTGTCTCGTGAAGCTGCACATTTTGATGGTTAACATGTCAAGGTCACCCTTAAGGGTCAAAGGTCAAATTTTTTTTTTGGGGGGGGGGGGGGGTCATAGTGTTTCCCACATATCTTGTTTTCTCTGACAATATGGCTGTGTTGGATATGTGAGTTTGCTCACTAAAAATTTAAGTCTTGTGACTGTTACCTAGGCTAACAGGAAACCTGAATATTACCGAGATTAAAGCTACAAAAATACTCATTAACCCTTTCCTCCATAGGCTATTTTTAGACCCAACCTCTTTGAATAAATCTATAGGAGCAAATGCTCTATTTATCACAATGGTTTCAACCGGTGACTTCTACAGAGGCGTTGAAAGGCGTATTTATGGAGGAAAGGGTTAAGTTTGCAGTAAAAACACTCGGGAGTATTGCCGAGCCCTTGGTGGTGTTGTGTCACAACACATAATGGTACAAGTTCAGGGGCAGATAACTCCTGTATGAGTCCTTAGAAACAGAAAATAATTATGTTATGCACAGTTACATTTAAAAAAGACCATGTGTAGAAACTTTCATAGAAAACTGTAAAAGTAGTTTGTACCACAACTTCATAGATACCCCAATGCATCAGTAAATCATTATATCCAAGTTCATGGGCAGCTAACTCCATATACACTAGAAACAGGCAAAACAAATAATTATTTAACCCTTTCCTACATGAATATTCATGTAAGGAATAATCACATTGTGAATATTAATTAGATTAATTTTTATACGCCTGTCTTCGTACGTCCGTATTATGTTGTGGCGCTGTCCTTGAACTTTTCCTTGTCCGCTCAAAAAAATGTAATCCAATCCTTTTTAAATTTCGTCAGCAAGTATATTGTCATAATGTTTCAGTCAAGTTTGATAACCAGCCAGATTGCCCTGAGCACTCCAGAATTATCTCCCCTTACCTTATGAATTTTTGCTTGTCCGCTCTTGAACTCAATCTTAATCAAATTCTTTTCAAATTTGGTCAGCATGTATATTTCCATAATGTCTTAGTCAAGTTCGATAAATAGCAAGATTGCCCTTGACACTCCACAATTATTTCCTCTTTCTTTATGCACCCGATATGGAGTATTTCAACTTCAAGACATATGACTGCGTATATTGTGACATTTTGGCACTCTTGCTATAACAGCACATGAACTTGATTCCGGTCATGGCAGAAACTGTACAATTTGTCAATCATATGTATGGTATATCATAAGCAAACAGAGCAGACCCTGATCAGATGGCTCCTAGGATTTTGGGAGACCCATCTACCCATGTTACATGCTACTATGACAAAAATCTACAATCTTGGTCATTATAGCACATACCAAAAATAGTCAATAACTTTCAAACTGAAGGAGGAGTTTGCGACACCAAGTTGGCAACTACCCATGTTTAAATGCGGACGGACCACCTGACTGACAGTGATTCCAGTACACCACCTCAAACTTTGTTTGCTGTGGGTATAATGACTTTTGATAGTATTAAATACTATTTTCCATTGGCATTTGCTGAAGGTAGCTTACTCCTTAAGTTACATAATATCCAAACATGGCTCTTTAAACCTCCATGAATACTAAATAGATAATGTTTTTATAATGGCATGTGAAAATGGAAATATATTTTAGCCTTGGCAGAAAGCATAAAATCAGATCTATATTATTCCATAAGCAAACAGCAGAAACTGGGTGGCTCTTAGGGAGGCTGTTTAATCTGGGTCTACTCTTTTTTGCAACAGCGTACAGTAAAACCTCTCTAAAACGGCCACTAAATTGTGTTAATTAGTTGGTATTTATGGCAGGTGGATGTTTAAAGCAAGGTGAAAGTAAAACAACGCTCCTATAGGAGTGTCCTGTTTTACTTTCAACTTGCTTTAAGTAGCCACCTGCCTTTAACAACTTTAACAAAAAATACTTGATATAATTTAGTGTCCATTATAGAGAGGTTTAACTGTATCTTATTTACTCCTTCCTTTATAGATACGCCTTTCTACGTCCTTTATAGATACGCCTTTCTACGTCTCTGTAATAGTCACTTCTTGAAACCATGGTGATAAATAGAGCATTTGCTAGCAGCTCCATAGGAGCAAATGCTCTATTTATCACAATGGTTTCAATAATACACAATTCTGACATTTTCCTTTTCTCTACTAAATGCTCCTTTTCGGTAGATTTATTCAAAGAGGTTGGATCTAAAATTAGCCTATGAGGGAATGGGTTAGGTAAAGGGATAAATCATTAATTTCGGCAAAACCAGACACACAGACTACCTATTGCAGTGCTGATGTACATCTTAGTACTTACAAGACAAAAAACTTTCACCTGTTAATACTTTATTTCCATAAATATTCTCTTCTATGCCTTTGCAAACAGAACAGACCCAGATCAGATGGCTCCTGTAGGAGCCATCTGATCAGAGTCTCTTCTGTTTGCTTAGTGCTTACATTCCCTCATAGGCATTTTTTAGACCCAACCTCTTGGACTGAATCTGCAGAAAAGGAGCAGTTACTACAGAAAAGGAAACCTTAAGAATTGTCTAGTTTTGAAACCATTGTGATACATAGAGCATTTGCTCCTATAGGAGCAAATGCTCTATGTATCACAATGGTTTCATAATTTGATAAAGTGACTTTTACAGAGGCGTCAATATGGGGGAATGGGTTAAAACATAATATACAATGTAGATCTAGTTCTACACAATCACTTGGTTAAGTATTCATATGTGCATGTATTTTTTACAAATACTACTTCTTACATGAATAGTCATGGAGTAAAGGGTTAAAATATTTCTTCAAACCTCCAGAATATGATATTGTTTTTCTATTGAAAGCAGACACTGGACTTTAATGTAAAATTACTCAATAATTTATATTCATGAAACGCAACAGGCACGGTAAAATGTTATTGCCATTACTTTAAATTTGATTATAAAATATAAGACGTTTTTTTAATAATTATCTACATATCAAAATGTGAATCTTTAATTTTTGTCTTGGCATAAAAATCAAGAGCAGGAAAATCTGGGGTGAAACTAACTTGTTTCCTATACAGTTAGCTGCGAGATTCCCTCTAGATTTACCCGCTCTTGAATTTAAGGCGGAGACAAAAATTAAAGAGTCAAATATTGATATGCAGTTGAACTTCAATATCTTTGACTCGGATAACTCGAACTCCGGGATAACTCGAACTAAAATTTCAGTCCTTCCAAAATTTACAATACAGAATTGTTCTAAAATGTATTACTACAGATATCTAGAAATACATGTGACAGCTTAATGCAGGTCAAAAGTAATGCTGAAAACTCCTACAGGAGCTTTCAGCATTACTTTAGACCTGCATTAAGCTGTGAACATGAGATATTGGTCAGATTATAAATCGGATGACTCGAATGTATGGTCCCTTGAAGCTTGAGATATTGAAGTTCAAGTGTGCATACATTTTTATTAAACCTCAAATTCTATAATACGAATGCCTGTGGAAATTGTAAATTTTGAGCATCCTTATGTGTTTCATGTTTGTAATTTATTCAGTAATTCAGATCACGGTCTATACCAGAGGTCCAGATCAGATGCGTAAATTTAAACATTTTCAGTAATAGCTCTTTTATTTCTCCACCAAACCCTAAACTGTGACTACTCTTTAGAATCGTCTATTCATATTGTCAATGTTTCATAATGAAGATAATATTCCAAAGAGGGAATTGATATACACAAATACTTGAATAGCTCTGATCTAAAATTTCGACCACTAAGGGCCTTTTTCGAAGATTTTTATGTCAAAATACACTTCATGATAATCTTTGAAAAAGGCCCTTAGTGGTCGAAATATAAGATCAGATTTCTTAAAATATTTCTTACATGAACATTCATAAAGATGTACTCTGTTAATATTTTCACCAAGTTTGCGTAACAAAATAACATCAGAATCCTGAACTGTGTCGCTTGAAACTATTCAAACTAGCTTGATGCTAAAGTACATAGTAAGGAAATAGTTGTTTGTATAACAAAAGAGCATTTTTATTACATCATAAACAAACAAAACACATCCGCTTTACACTTGAACATGCTGTAAAATCAATTATTTGTACCTGACTTACCCAATGCAGAACAACAGATAGAGGTGCATACTCAAATACTAACATAATCATTTCTCCAACAAACCCTATGTTGTGACCACTCCTTAGGATCGTCTCTCCAAGATGATTCTAAAGACTTAAGAGTGGTCACAACATGGGGTTTGGTGGAGAAATATAGAAGTTATTCTTGAAAATGTTTTAATTTACGCATCTTATCTGGACTGCAGTGGCCATATAGGTGTACATATAGGTAAAGTTTTAGACAGTAGACATTCTCTTTTCATGTTTTACAAATCTGATTGACCAATACCAGCAGCTGCTATGAAAACTAATTTATATTCATAGTGATGTCCTGAAATGGGAGATTGAACCAACGTGTCCATTGATGTCTATGCAATCGACAAAAATTTCCACCTCTTAAAAAGTGGGCAGCTTTAGCAGCATTCATATACCATTAACAAATTGCCTCCTAGTGACGCATTTTGGCGCTGGTATAAAACCATTTTGATAAATAGAGCATTTGCTCCTATGGAGCAAATGCTCTATTTATCACAATGGTTTCAAAACTACACAATGCTAAAGATTTCATTTTCTCTAGTAAATGCTCCTTTTCAGTAGATTTACTTAGATTTATTCAAAGAGGTTGGATCTAAAACAAGTCTAAAGGTTAATATTGAGCTGTATAAACTACTCCAAAATAGGCTGTAAGGATTATTATAATCATATGAATATGTGAACAACTTTTAGTGTTGGTTCATTTATATGATACATTTGGCAGAATATAACTTAATAAGTAACTGTTTAACAATTATCAGCTAAATCCTGTCCATTGTAATGATGTTTGGTGTATCTTTCCGTCATTATCGATAGAACACATCACTGCAGTCTTTTTGACATTTGACGCCAGTCTCCCCATGGTTATGACATCCAGGCCCGACATCTGCTGGTCATGATCTATGCATATAGCGACGTAGAATGAATGGTATCTTGCCGGATCCCCTGAAATCAGAGCACTACAGTAAAACCTCTAAAGAGCATATACTTATTGAATTGCTGTAGGTGTACAGAGTTCCAGATAAGATGCATAAATTAAAACATTTTTACAAATAACTTCTTTATTTCTCCATTAAACCCTATGTTGTGACCACTCTTTAGAATCGTCTCAATGAGACGATTCTAAAGAGTGGTCACAATATAGGGTTTGTTGGAAAAATGATTTTAATAGTATTTTGAGTACACACTTTTATTTGTTACTCAGGGTGTAGTACAAGCAAGTTAGGGTTTGGCCATGATTCTGCAGTTTCCGCCACAGCCAAAAAAATCCTTTATTCATATAAAGCTGAACTTCGATATCTCGAACTTCAAGGAACCATACAAATTAGCTTGAGATAACATGTTCGAGTTATCCGATTTATAATTTGACTAATATCTCAAGATCGGAGCTTAATGCAGGTCTAAAGTAATGCTGAAAGCTCCTGTAGGAGCTTTCAGCATTACTTTAGACCTGCATTAAGCTGTCACATATGTTTCTAGATATGTGTAGTGATACATTTTAGAACAATTCTGTATTGTAAATTTTGGAAGGGCCGAACTTTTAGTTCGAGTTATCCAGAAGTTCAAGTTATTCGAGTTCAACTGGACCATGATAAATATTCAGCTAATAAATATTCGTGAAGTCATTTTTTCGATCATTAATATTCATCAGATATAGGGTTCAGATCCCGTACTCAATAACATACCTGGATAGACTAGAAAGTCTCCACCAAATTTGCTTCCTGACGTCAAATAAAAACCTTTCTCCCAGAAGTCACGGAACACTTTGTACCGCAACGTCTCTTTTGGGGTCTGGGGATAACTCCAGTCAATTACCTTGCATGTAGTGCTCTCCCTTGGCAGAGCCACTACAAGATAAAAAGAACAAACCTAGTTACAGTAAAAACCTCTCTAAACAGGAATTCTAGTAGAGAAGAATTAGTATACTTTTAGGCAGGTGGTTGCTTAACAAAAACTGCAGAATATCATATCTTTATCATGTCAACAGCAAACAGAGCAAACCCTGGTTAGACGGCTCCTATAGGTGCCATCTGATCTGAGTCTTCACTGTTTGCAAATTCATGAAAAGGTGTTTATATGAGGGAAAGGGTTAAATGGAAATTTAAGGTTTCATTTTCAAACTGTTGACCCAGACCAGCCTATGCACAAACAATAGTGGTCGGGCACAACTTATTTTGACTAAAGTCACGTGTCTATATAGATACAGGTATTTAATAAAAATTATTCTTGTCAAACCAGTGTGGCTGACAGCCAGACAACAAAGTGTATGGTCCAGGGTCTAAACTGTTTGTTTCTTATCAGCAGCTTTACCCGTATAAAGTTGAATTTTCAAATGGACTATTCCAAAATTCAAACAGGTCAAGCTTACAGTGAATATTTACTTATTTAGGGATTAAAAGATTAACATGGCAAACAGTGCAGACCCTGACGAGAGGGTCAGGGCTCCTCTAGGATCCCTCTCATCTAGGTCTTCACTGTTTGCAATGGACATACATTAATGAACTTAACAACAATGAAGATAAAATCAAGGAGAAACACTATGCCCGCTACAGTTGTTTTGACCTATATTTTATACCTCTGACCTTGACATTGATATGATACCACTTGAAAATTGCATGTTCATGATATGGGTATGCATGTCAACACATGAAGTCTCTTTCTGAATCTCATATATTGATGTTATACATATACATGTAATTAAAAGTTATGGGCAAGGAAAAAAGTTTACAAATTTGACCGTGAAGTCTGAAACTGACCACAACATGGCTTCACTGAAAAGTTGAAGTTTAATGAGATGAATATACATGCCTACCTCTAATAGTTTAAAAAGTTATGGTCGATGTTAATGTCTTGAGCAATGCTAAAGAGTGGTCACAACTTTGATGGAGAAACAGAGAATTGTTATTGTAAATATGTTTAACCCTTTATTCCATAAAGACGCTTTTTGACCATAACACCTTTGCAAACAGAGTAGATTCAGATCAGAAGGTTCATATAAGAGCTGTCTGATCTGGGTCTGCTCCTCTTGCTTATGGAATAATATAGATCTATTTCTACAGTTTCTGCCATGGTAATAAATCCCTTGATACTATCATAAACAACCAGCTAATTACTATCTGTCATTTATTTTTGACATGAATAATCATCAAGTAAATAGTTAACCCATCCCCTGTTCTACATTTATTCCAAATTTCAATAGCTAAAAGAAAAATTGAAGGCAGAACGCTGTAGCCGTTTTAGAAACTAAAGAAGCATATCTTTCAAATTCCATTAGCAAACAGAGCAGACCCAGATCAGACGGCTCCTATGGGAGCCGTCTGATCTGGATCTACTTCTGTTTGCAAATGCGTGAAAACATGTTTATATGAAGGAACGCGTTTTAGATGATGCTCACCTAAAGGCATCTC
Source organism: Azorinus chamasolen (assembly GCA_963576725.1). Lineage (NCBI taxonomy): Eukaryota > Metazoa > Mollusca > Bivalvia > Cardiida > Solecurtidae > Azorinus > Azorinus chamasolen. The sequence continues at coordinate 58,540,667 of OY755252.1, forward strand.
AACCAAAGCCAAATCCTCTTTAATGGCAGGCACCTCTTTGTTTTCAAATTCTTCAGTGATTTCTTTCTCAAGCTGTGCCTCATCAATATCCACTGGTTTGCCCTCTTGTTCCAGCATCTTTCTCTTTTTGGCCATCTTTCCTTCAATTATTCTTGGCAGATTTCTCTTCAACTCTTCTGTTCTTTCTTTCCTATATAGTTCTACCTAAAATAAAATTATACCTCTATACAACAACCAATCAATTTGATATTAACCCTTTACTCCATAACTACGCTTTTCTACGACTTTGCAAACAGAGTAGACCCAGGTCAGACAGCTCCTAAAGGAGCTGTCTGATCAGGGTCTGCTCTGTTTGCTTAAGAAGTTGTTGTTTATCGTTGCACAATGAGGTCCATGACTTCCTTCTAAGCAGTTGACTTAGTTTTATAGGAAGTAATACAGATGTGATTCTACAGTTTCTGCCATGACCAAAAATGCCTGTGTTCATGTTTCATTATAAAACAAGAGATGTCACGGTCACGTGACAAATGCCCCCCAAAATTGTACCCTGTGACCTTGACCTTTGACCCATGGACCAGGGAGTTGACACATCGTCTTTGTGTGGTGAACATTTGTGCCAGGTTCCTTTGAAATCCATTCACAGAAAAACAAGTAATTGTAACCTGTGACCTTGACCTTTGACATATGGACCAGGGAGCTGAACACGACACTTTGTCTTTGTGTGGTGAACATTTGTGGCAAGTTATATTGAAATCCATTGATAGATGAAGAAGTTACAGACCGGACACGAAATTTGTGACAAAGTAATTGTACACTGTGACCTTGACCTTTGACCCATGGACCAGGGAGTTGAACGCGACACATCGTCTTTGTGTGGTGAACATTTGTGGCAAGTTATATTGAAATCCATTGATAGATGAAGAAGTTACAGACCGGACACGAAATTTGTGACAAAGTAATTGTACACTGTGACCTTGACCTTTGACCCATGGAACAGGGAGTTGAACGCGACACATCGTCTTTGTGTGGTGAACATTTGTGGCAAGTTAAATTGAGATCCATTGATAGATGAAGAAGTTACAGACCGGACACGAAATTTGTGACAAAGTAATTGTACCCTGTGACCTTGACCTTTGACCCATGGACCAGGGAGTTGAACGCGACACATCGTCTCTGTCTGGTGAACATTTGTGGCAAGTTATATTGAAATCCATCAATAGATGAAGAAGTTACAGACCGGACACGAAATTTGTGACAAAGTAATTGTACCCTGTGACCTTGACCTTTGACCCATGGACCAGGGAGTTGAATGCGACACATCGTCTCTGTCTGGTGAACATTTGTGGCAATTTATATTGAAATCCATCAATAGATGAAGAAGTTACAGACCGGACACAAATTTGGGACGGATGGAAGGACAGACGGACGGACGGACGGACAGATGGAAGGACGGACAATGCGATTACTATATGCCCGCCTTTGGGGGGCATAAAAAATAAACATATTAATATTCATGATGTCATAATTTCTTACATTAATTTTCATGGAGTAAAGAGTTAAAGGCATGTGGCAGCTTAAAAATGTCTGCTCTGGAGAAGTACTCAAAGGAGCTTTCTGCATTACTTTCATTCTGCATTTAGCACCATATGCCTTTAAAGAAACTAGTATTATTTAACAACCCATGAATATTTATGTCAGAAATAGTGACAGTATAAATATCAATTACATGTACATGATTTTTTATATTGGTGTGTGAACAAGGGGAAATTTGGCCATAGCAAAAACTGGAATCAAATCAGTATGATTCTATAAACAAACAGCTTCTGGGTCAACTCAGTTTGCAAAGGTGTTAAAAAGGTGTTATGGTTTTGTGGTTGCTGTAGAGAGGTTCTGCAGTATCTGTGAATGTAACTGTGATAACTGTTGCAAACAGTTGTGTAACTGTGATAACCGTTGCAAACTGTTTTATGTAGATTTATAAGATGCCAAATACAGTTGACCTTCGATGTCTCTAACTTCCAGGGACCATACAAATTAGCTTGAGACAACAGAAGTTCGAGTCATCAGATTTCTAATCTGTATAATTTCTCAAGGTCACAGCTTAATGCAGGTCTAAAGCAATGCTGAAAGCTTCTGTAGAAGCTTTCAGCATTACTTTAGACCTGCATTAAGTTGTCACATGTGTTTCTAGATATGCGCAGTGTTATTATTTAGAACGATTCTGTACAGAGAATTTTAGAAGGACTGATCTTTTACCTCGAGTTATCCAAAAGTTCAAGTTATCCGAGTTTGAGACATCCGAGTTAATGACAGTTTCGATCCTGATGAGACCCCATATTACGTAGCATCTCATTTGGATCCAAATTATTTGCAAACATTATCATCAATGAGTAAAGAATTAAACCAACAAACCTGTTCCTCATAGCTTTGCTTCTGTGACTGATAAAAGCTTTTGATATCGTCTTGGCAAGGTTCACAGAAAATGTCTTCAACCACTTCTGCCACGCCTATAACAACAAAAATAAATAAATTTTAGTTTGGCGTTATTGCTTTTAAGTTTTAACCCATTACTTAATTCTTTTTCATGAAATAAAATGACATCATAAGTATTAATTAGATTATTTTTTATAAACAGGACATTTTAACTACGACAGAAATTGTAAAATCAGTTCTACGTTTTTGTATTTCCATAACCCTTTCCCATATAAATGTGTTTTCACGCATTTGCAAACAGAGTAGACCCAGATCAGACGGTTCCTAGGAAAGCCGTCTGATCAGCGTCTGCTCTATTTGCTTATAGAATTTGATAGATCTGTTTTTTTGCTTTCTAAAATGTCTACAATGTTCCACTTTCCATATTTCTTTATATCCATTTTGCTAATGAATATTCAGTAGGTATTGAAATTTGGCCTAAATACAGAACAGGGAAAGGGATAAGCAGTCACACTAGACCCTGATAAGATGGTTCCTACAAGAGTCATCTGATCTGGGTCTGCTCTGTTAGCAAAGGCGTTAGCAGGTGTATGACAGTATCTGTGAAGTACTAGTAAGCACTTCAGTACAAAGTTTCCGAAATGATTATAAACTTACAGTTCATCTCTAGGGGAAAGTTTCCCCTAGAGATGAACTGTAAGTTTATAATCATTTACTATCAAATTTGTAGAATAATTACAAGACAGATTTATAAGTGGCTTTACCACCTAACAACTCTAACCAGATTAAGTGAGTGACAGTTTATTGGAAAGAAATATAAGACTTTTAACCCATTACCCCATAAGCTATTTTTAGATCCAACCTCTTTAAATAAATCTACCAAAAAGGAGCATTTACTCGAAAAAAGGAAAACTTTAGAATTGTGTATGTACAATGTAGTTTAGAAACTATTGTGATAATCATAAATAGAGCAATTGCTCCGATGAAGCAAATACTCTATTCATCACAATGGTTTCAAAAAGTGACATTTACAAAGGTGTTAAAAGGCGTCAATATGAGGGAATGGGTTAAAGACGAAGGAAATATAAACAAAATGTACTTCAAAGGACTGAAAATTCAACTTTGAAATTAAATAAGTTTGAAACCAATCCATTGAGATTGACTGGTAACTTCAAACTGTATAGAAATTCAGTTTAACCCTTTCCCTGTTCTATGTTTATTTCAAATTTCAATACCTAATGAATATTCATTAACAAAATTGTTATAAAGAAATATGCAAGGTGGAACATTGTAGACATTTTAGAAAGCAAAGAAACAGACCTATCAAATTCTGTTAGCAAACAGAGTAGACCCTGATCAGACGGCTCCTCTAGGAGCCGTCTGATCTGGGTCTACTCTGTTTGCAGATGCGTGAAAACACGTTTATATGAGGGAAATGGAAATATCAAGGACCAAACAAATATATCGAAATAACCCAGAGCGAATTTGAAATACGAAAGTCTTTTAGGAGCAGTTTATCTGGGTCTGCACTGGTCTCAACCATTTGCCTAGAAGTTTGTCTATTCAAATTCTTAGGATTATCAGGGGGTGACTTTGCTACTCAACAAAAATCTAAACTTACATATACATTCTGATTTCAAATTAACCCTTTCCTTCATATAAACGCCTTGTCACACTTTTGCAAACAGAGTAAACCTTGATCAGATGACTCCTATAGGAGTCATCTGATCAGGGTCTGCTCTGTTTGCTTATGAAATCATAAAAGATCCAAACAAAATTAAATTCCTACAGTAGACAATGAAGAGTTACAGGTTTGGTGGAGAAATAAGAACTTTTGCATCAAAAAAATATTCCCCTCCTGTTTTGAACTCTGTATTATTTCTCACCTTTTTCTACCAGCAATGTGACTTCTTCTAGTGACAGTTGTAATGGAAGGCCCAGCTGGTTATTTTGTCTAGGAGCCCGCGGCAATGACCCAGTCAATGTTCCAATAATCCGAAATTCTTCTCTTAAGACTCTGGCATCTGAAATTTATCCATTTCTGTCATAAAACTTTTAACCATTTCCTTCATATAAATCACAGGTCCGTACACTGAATGTCACTGGTCGTCGAGCCCCAGGCAGATCAAAACTGTCCTGGAATGACCTAGTGAATTGGGACAGGGAGTCTCTAGGAATGGGTGGTACCAATCCACAGGACCACCAGCCATGGAGGGCAGAATTCGCTCTCGACCACACAGCCAGGCCTCACCCTTGTCAAAGGAATAATCAAAGGCCTGAATAATCTAAACAGGATGATGATGGTGATGATGATGATAAATGCCTTTTTACGCAACTGCAAACAGAGTAGAACCACACCAGACTGCTCCTCTAGAAGCCATTTGATCAGGGTCTGCTCTCTTTGCTAATGGTTACAATGTTCCACCTTCCATATTTCATAACTATTTTGTCTTTGAATATTCAGTAGGTGATGAAATCTGGTATAAATAAGGGAAATAGTTCATCGTTATCCTGCTACCTGAATGAAAACAGCTTTGATCCTGATGAGACCAGAGCTCCAGATAAGATGCGTAGTAAATTAAATCATTTTAAGGAATTCTTTAATTCTCCACCAAACCCTATACTGCTACCACTCTTTAGAATCATCTGAACGAGACGATTCTAAAGAGTGGTCACAGTATAGGGTTTGGTGGGAAAATGACGATTTTAGTATTTGGGTACGCACCTTTATGTGAAGCTCTGTTAGGCACTGAGTAACTCACTGTCACATCAGTACTTAGGCTGTTTGACACTCAGTAAAAAGTTTCTTAAAAGCTTGAATGATATTGATAGATGGTCATGATCAATGTTGTAATCTGCCCGAATTTGAGCAGACATCAACCTCTACAGCAGGTTAACAGTTTAAATTCAAAACCAAATCTTAACAACAGGTCTATGATGATGTCTTTGGTTGGTTCCATTTCAAAATGAATTTAAAATCTGAGTACTAAACACTTTGGATCTTTAATTGGTGTCTCATCTGTATCACGCAATGTCCTGGAATAGCCTTCTTCTTCTTCTTCCCATTAAGTGCAGGGCCCCTCTGGAGCATCGACGCACAGCTATTACCGCAACATCTCGGAATTAATGTATACTTAAACACCAATGGAAGCAATGTCAAAGACATTCCGATTCATTCCGTGGTGTGTGGAGCTATTCAAGGATATTGCCATCCAGAATATTTGCAATGGTTATCACATATTCGTCAATGGTATTCAGGGTATTCAGCTTGAATGCCAGTGCTCAGCGTTGGCTATTTAATGGTGAACAAAATATATTGTTTTATAATTTTACCTTTTGCATTCCATATGAAACATGTTTTATTCAAGCAGTGTATCTTGATGACCGAAGTATCAGCACTTGCCATCTGGTGTATTCTAAGGTTTTACAATCAGCTTTCCATTCTCAACATTTATCAATGGGCGCAGCCATATTTGTTTTTGTTACTATATGCACAAAGACAAATATTTATATTTCACATATCATTCAGTAAATTAATTACTGTAACTGATATTTTCTTTTATTTTTATTACAGGACGAGCAAATGATACATTATTAGTTTGGAAAGCTAAATAATTCCATTTTAACAAAACTTAAAATTGTGCATTGGGTAAAGATAATATACGAGAACCGCATTCAAATTGCCATTACACGGAACGTTTATGCTGAAGATTCCGGTATACAATTAATCCAGAACACAACGTAAATGCATTCTGCTCTTTAGTCTTTACTCATCAATATATTTACTTTCGTTTGCAAACACGCACCATTAAAGCACAATACGCAAGCACAAATACGAGAGAGAGAGAGAGAGAGAGAGAGAGAAAGAGAGAAAGAGAGAGAAAGAGAGAGAAAGTAACCCATTTTTAGAAACGAACAGTGTACATAAAGGTATCTCCGCCAGACTTCCCCACAACATAGAAGACGGCCAACACATGGCAATATGTAAAGCACCGCATTAAAACAACTGTGAAATTCCGTCAAAAATGTACTCAATGATTTTGCTTCAAGCCAAGATTAATAACTGTTCTTGGTTTACGACTGCACACTATATAGTTAGGACTATAATGACATGAACCTTCAAACTCAGATATATATCTTCAACGAATAATTTCATAACTCTGTGGTATTAATTAACACGTTTCCGGATTAGTTAATATTCATGTAAGAAATCATGACATGTAATCACAACCATTTATTAGCTGATTTTGTCACTGACCGTTCCAATGCGGTACTTCCATCTTCCCCCTATTGTATGTTTGTTTTGTCTTTGTGCGTCTCTTGATGTTTTTATTGTTAGGTACAATTGCTGTTTCTTTGTGTTGCTGTTCGGGCGACTGTTTGTTCTGTATGTGGTGTTTCCTGCATGACTCATTTTTGCACTTTTATAATGACATGTCTTTAACTGTGGCATATACAAGGAATGTGTTTGTATTGGTAGAATATGTAGAGTCAAGTATTTAATAATTTCATATGCAAACAGAACGAACCCTGATCAGATAACTCATACAGAAGTCGTCTGCATGGTTTGGTTATACATGTACTCTGTTGGCAAAAGCGTGAAAAACGTTTATATGAGGCAGATACATATACCTGTATGTATATGTCTCTGTATGAGTTAATTGGGCTAAGCAATATCTAACTTTAACTTTGATCTTCATGTATGCGACTTGAAAACAGATTGGCTAATATCCTAATTACATTAAGAAATTCGGACACAGATCTATATACTTCGGCAAATACCGTCCTGTCTTAGCCTTTTCCCTGTTCTATGTTTATTCCCAAGTTCAATACCTACTGAATATTCATAAACAAAATTGTTGTAATGAAATCTGGTAGGAGAACACTGTAGCCATTTTAGACACTAACGAAAACTAAAGAAACATATCTATTAAATTACATTAGCAAACAGAGCACACCCTGATCAGACGGTCCCTATAGGAACCGGCTGATCTGGGTCTACTCAGTTTGCAAATGCTTGAAAAGACGTTTATATGAGGGAAAGGGTTAACTATTTACTACTATGTCGGGCTAATCTTGTTATAGATTAGTCGGAGAGAGATTGTGTGTCCGAATACTTCGGATACATCAATCCATCTTTCAGGAAATGTAAGGCAATACTACTAATAAACAAGAGTTATCACAGTCACGTGACAAATGTCCCCAGAGGATCGCCTACACTAAAGCCTCGGCCATATGTATGCTTGGACCATATATTCTGAAAATGGGTGATCCTTCGAAAGCAAATTAGAAATGCAAAAAGAGAAAATTGCAGAATCGGTTTTATTGAGTCTGTTGACGAGTAGTAATTAAAAGTGCAACACTACCCACGCCCCCTAGCACCGGCTATCGAACATGACCAAGATAAAATGGCCACAAACATAGGTGTAAAGTTTGGTGTGGATTGGACAAATACTTTCCAAGAAAGAGGCCGGACATTTTGTTTCTTCTAGATGTGCGTACGTACGTACATGGTCAACCCTATATAATATGCCACCACTATGTGTGTATATATATATGTGAAGGTTTAAAGCTGAAGAATTGAAACCATTGTGACAAATACAGCATTTGTTTCATAGTTTCAAAACTACACACTTCTTATTGTTTCCTTTTATCTAGTACATTGTGTAAATGATCTTTTTCGATAGAATTATTCCAAGAGATTGAGTCTAAAATTAACCTAGGAGGGAATGAATCAAGTTAGACCTTATGATTTATTAGTCAAATGCATAACGTCAAGTTAGTGTAAGGATCTTGCATGTCTATTTTGTTTATCATTTGTTACAACAGGACCTGCCTAAAGCGACCACATAATGAATAAACATTGGGTCTTAACTCGTTCCCTCATAGACTATTTTGGACCCCAAAATCTACCGAAAAGGAGCATTTATTAGAAGAAAAGATTTTTTTTAGAATTGTGTAGTTTTGAAACCATTGTGATAAATAGAACATTTGCTCCATAGAGGCAGACATAAGATTGTAAGTTTCAACTTTTTTTCTAAAGAATAGTTCCTTTAATTTTCCACCAAGTCATGTGTTGTGGCCATATCATAGGGTTTGGTGGAGAAATAAGAATTTTAGTATTTTTTCACTCTAACATTTTTATGCAATCAATTACGCCACTGACTCGATTTGTTATCCCCTTACACAATGCGTTTTATTAGGGATCCGGGACCGTGCTTGCATATTCTAAAGATGCGCACACTAATAATTTGAACAGCCTCCCAATAGGTGTAGTAATGAGCGATTCTGTTCATCACATCAACACCATTCAGAAGTCACACATACGACCACTAACTGAATTGAATGTAAATAGTTTTAACCCTTTCCTTCATATGCTATTTTTAGATCCAAACTCTTTGAATAAATCTACCGAAAAGGAGCATTAACTATAGAGAAAGGGATTTTTTGAGAATTTTGTAATTTGAAACTATTGTGATTAATAGAGGAGCAAATGCTGTAGTTCATGTTTGTCTCTGGTGCTCGTGTATTTGTTGGTGTTTTCTGTGTTCTTCTCGTGTGTTTGCGTGTGTTTGGTTGTGTGTGTGTGACATGCTGTCTATTGATGTGTTGGTGGTGATTGCGTCTTGTATGTGACTTTCTACTGTATGTGTGTGTATGAGTATAAATTGCTATGCTTTCTGTAGGTGTTTTGGTGATGGTGGCGTTTTGTGTGTGGCTTTTCCTGCTTGACTTTACTACTTTTTCATTTATCACAATGGTTTCAACAGGTGACTTTTACAGAAGCGTAGAAAAACGTATTTATGGAGGAAATGGTTAACAAAGGTACGTGTATATATAAATTACTGGCCAGGTGTGCGCACTCATCACAGTGACATAAATTTTCACTACATTTGTAAGTCGAATGTGGTCACTAAATAATAGAAGTAGCTGGAATATTCACATGCGGCAATTCTGTATAATTGCATTATGTCAGAGACATTTACATAATCGATAATTAGCAGTACCTGTCATTAATACATCAGAATACATGTATATGTTCTTCACAACAGCAGGTGTTAAGTGCTTGTGTGGCGGCCGCAAAAAGTCGCCCCGTATTTTATTCTCAGTGTTGTTATATTTTCTGGTCTTTCGGGATCATTAATTTTGATGGTGGTATAAGTTTTGAAAATTGAATACAGCTTAAACCAGTACTAGGGTGTGTGAGTAGTGTTGCACTTTCAATTACTAGTCATGAACAGACTCAATAAAACCGAATCTGCAATGTTTCTTTTGGCATTGCTACTTTTGTTTTCGAAGGATCACCTACTTTCAGAATACATGTATATGCGTTTCACCGGTACCATTTTACTAATAATTGGTGACCATATTGCAAGGCTGAAACAGTATGAAAGAATAGGAGCATACTTTTTATTTTTCAATAACTTTCTTATTTGTCTTCCTATCAAAATACAGTTGGGGCCATTTTAAAGCTAATAATCTTCACTATGTACTTAGTTTGAAATGTTTTGTCATTAAAAGAAACTATGATCACTTAACTTACACATGTATTACTCAGCCGATTTTTACATAAAAATACAAATCTTGCATTCAAAATAACTATTTTGTAATTAATATTTCTAAATTTTTAAAAACATAATAGAAATATGAGTTTTAAGAGGTTTCCAATAAGGTTTCAACCAGTTATTTTTTAAAACATACGCTCCTATTCTTTTATTATTGTAGCCGGGTAGAGATTATGATGAAATAAGTTGATAGGCTTTGCTGTGTGGCTTGGTAGCTCAGTCGGTAGAGTGTTTGCATGACCAGTAAGCCAGAGGGCCTGGGTTCGAGTCCCAGGCGAGTCAAAACTTTTTCACCATGTTACATTTGGCGCCCAACGTAAATAACCCACGGGGTGAGTTATATGAAGATACTACGGAGATTATATGAAGATAAGTTGTAATAATAAGAAACTCGTAGTGTTCTTTGAGTAAGAATTCGGGACGATTTCTTGTGCATAGGGGGTGTTTGTAGCCGGGTAGAGATTATGGTGAAATAAGTTGATAGGCTTTACTGTGTGGCTTGGTAGCTCAGCCAGTAGAGTGTTGGCATGGTAAACCAGAAGCCCTGGATTCGAGTCCCAGTCGAGTCACAACTTTTTCACCATGTTACATTATAAATACATATATATACAGTTTTAGCCTTGCAAGATGGCCGCCAATTATCAGTAAAATGTTACTGGTGAAAGTCATGTATTGATATGAGTGTTATACTGCTAAAAATCGAAACGTGTAAACAGTATATATAGACCAAAACTACGTCTCTGGATGACTGTCAAACAAACAAAACATGACATATGCTATTAGTCATTCACTACGGCCACGGGTCAAAACGGCCCACGGCCCCGAGTCAAAACGGCCCACAACCAAAACGGCCCGGGTCAAAACGGCCTGCTATATTATATACTACATTATAAGTGTTATTGACTAAATTATGTTTGATCCTGATATGTTTGCAGTTTGACGATTTCACAAACCAAGTGGAACCCTGCATGATCATTTCATGGTTTAAAAAGTGGAACGACCTCTATCATTTGGGACACTTTTTAATGCATATATTCACTACTGCTACAAATAGTAAAGAGTTTGACCAGACATCGTATCTATAGCTCGCTCTAGTCGTTGGTCTGTTGTCTGTACTAAGAGCAGCAGATGTGTTGGCCGCGGTACTGCATACCGATTCTTTTGAATATGCCGTAAAATTTCCGGAAAATAGAAAATTAGATGCGGTTTTTATTTTTATCCTCCTTCGGAAAAACCTTCAACGAAAACCTCCAAACAAAACCGAATGTAAATACCACGTGGGTATCATCTGGCGGGAATTTCCTCTTTGCGGGAAAGTTTTGGCGAAGTTTTTTTTCTAATTCATTGCTGCAAATTCAATAACTGTCATCATGGATACTGATGTGGACCAACAGCAGAGAGAAATTCAGAGACAGTACTTAGACTTTCTAGACGACGGGGTAAATACTTTCAAATATTCCTTCACCAAAATGAATTTTGGTTAAGCCTACCGGTGACGGGACATACATTTCTTTGTGTACAGTGTCATTAGATCTATCGAGCGACAAACTTTTCAGTATCCAACAGAAACAGTGGCATGCATAGCTCCTTCGAAACATTGCTAAAGTGGTCATAAATTTAGGTTTGATTTGAAATGACTACAATGCGCTTACATTACCAACCATGCATTCAATAATGACTAGTGTGAACAACCCGTTGCAACAAAAGACTTGTCACTAGTCTGTATGCTATGTTTCATACACACCAAGTGTGTGTGCCACAAGATTATTGTTCCTTGTAGGCTTAGTAGCTAGTCTACACACCGGTAGTATATGGACACTAGGGCAGTACCTCTACACGAGAAATTCCAAATTTCACAAACTTTCAGAAGTCTGACACTGGTTTAATTATGCATTATTTGATGACAGTAACCCTGACAATGGCTAGAAATGTGTACTAGAAAGATGTTTGACAGATCTTGTGAAATGTGTCAAAATTCAACAAGGTCCACAACTGCCCAATATCCCAAAGCGACAGGATGAATAGATCCGTTTCTTAAAAAGAGCAGTTCACTTTTAGTGAATTGCTCCTTTTATGAACTTCTTATCAGAAGCCTGTCTGGAAGCCTGGGAAAAAGACTGGGCAGTGGAGTTCAACCCCGACAAGTGTGAGGTGCTCAGGATCCATCGTAAAGAAACCCACTTTTATACCCATACACACTACATGGAAAACAACTCAAATCTACTGAAAGTTCGAAATATTTAGGAATTGAAATTGGCAAAAATTTGACATGGGCAAATCACATCAATAATATAACATCCAAGGCTAATAACACTCTTCGCTTCATTAAGAGAAATGTTAAAACAGAGAACAAACAGATAAAGGAAGCAGCCTACAAAACATATGTCCGTCCCCAGGTGGAATACTGTTCTACTATTTGGCATCCTTGGCAGCAGTATCTAACTCATAGGCTAGAAATGGTCCAAAGATCCGCAGCTCGCTACGTTTTCAATGACTACCAGTACACCAGTAGTGTCTCAGAAATGTTAACCTCACTGAATTGGAGAACGCTCGAACAAAGAAGAAATCATTCCTCTTTGGTCCTCTTCTTCAAAATCAGATGTAACCTAGTAGCTGTTGATCATAATCATCTCACTCAGACTAGAAACTTGAACTATTTGATCCCTTTTTCCAAAACTCAGAACCACCTTGTTTCTTTCTTCCCCAGAACAATCAGGCTTTGGAACGGTCTACCACAGCATGTACAGTCCAGTCCAGACTTGGAGACATTTATTCTTAGTCTGACTGCACTGTATCACTGAGTCATATACGTCACCTATTGCTTTTAAGTGGCTTTGGGGCCTTTTATCTTTTTAATTTGCACATATTTAACCATGTCTTTTAACCTTGCACACTGTTTCCTGACAGCGCCTGTCTATAATAATCGGTGAACGATTGTCGACGGTATAAAGTTGAAGTTGAAGAGACTGAAGCTGCTGGCCACCTTCGAAATTTATAACGACTCCTATTCTACCCATAGTCTGTCATAGCTAAGTGTTTAGTCCAAATAAAGTGGACCGTGAAATGTGATTAATCATTTTACTTCATGAATATTTATACAATATATGACTTCATTAGATGGGTCACACACAACTACTCCCCTCTTGCGAGTGTTACAGCCATGCAAAATAGTCTTGGGTGGAGGTCTCTGGAACATCGCAGATATGACTCCAGGTTAATTATGCTTTACAAGATCTACCACAACCTAGTCGCAATACCACTTCCATCATACATACAAACACCCAGCAGATTCACTAAGACACATGCATCCCCTCTCCCTCAGACAGATTCAAGTCCACACTGATTACCAAAAGTTTTCTTTCTTTCCCCACAGTATCACTCTCTGGAACCAACTCCCTATGGATACCGCTACCCTGCCTGATCTAGGCCAGTTTAAGAGGGCAGTGGTAAAGTTGCAGTATTAGTCCCTGTTCAGTGTTTTTATTCTTTACTTTTATCTCACCTCACCCAAATTTTAACCGATTTCTTCCTTTAAGTCTCCTATACCCTAAAATATTTATTGTGGGTTTCGTTTTTATCTTTCACTTCACTAACAGTTCTGACGTGCACATTTTCCTGGCTGTAACACTCGTGGGAGAGGTTGCCAGTATACAGAGATAGATAGATAGATATAGTAAAAAGTCGAAATTTCAATTCTAGATCTATTCAGAGCAACAGATAAATATGTGTACTCTGATACTAAAATCATCATTTCTCCATCAAACCCTATGTTGTGACCACTCCTTAGAATCGTCTTAAAGAGAGAGTGGTCACAACTTTGGGTTTGGTGGAGAAATAAAGGAGTTATTCTTGAAAATATTTTAATTTGTACACATATTATCTGGACCTCTGTAGATTGCATTTTACAATTAATGAATGTACAAAACTCATTTCAGGATGATCAAGGTATTTACCTGCAGAAGGTGAGAGACATGATTGCCAACAATGAAGTACGACTTGTAGTCAACATTAATGACCTTAGGAGAAAGAATGGAACAAGAGCTCAAGGGTAGGTACACTATTTACAGTGGTTCATTCAGTCAGGTTAGAAAATTTCAAACATTTTCAGGGGTTGAAAAATATTTTGACTCTCTTGTCCTGCAGGACTATTTTGCTCAAGAGACCAATCCTTGCTACTAGTCCTATATTTATCTTACAGTATGGCACTAAAGGGATTCACTGGAAGTAATTTGTTTTAAAATGTAAAGAATATGCATCTGTTCATTACTGTCAATCAGTTTTATCAGTTTGCACGGTCTTAGCCAAGTAGTTTGTGACATTCGAACATTCATTGCTTTTCTGAATTTAGTGGAGCTTTATGAACCTACTTTAAGAGTTGTGTTTGGTTCAATTCTTTTTACAGCAGTGTATGGAGTTAGTTGTTACTAATACATGGAATGCTGTTGTTGCTAAGCTATTCATACCAATTTCTTTTTTCAGACTTCTAAATGAAGCATGTCAGGAGCTGGTAGCCTTCCAGATGGCTCTCAAGGAGTTTGTGGCCTCAGCTGATCCAATCTACAGCAAACAGCATGAAGAGTTCTATGTTGGATTTGTAGGCAGGTAGGAAAGAACTAGAAAAATATTGACCTCCTTATACTTCTATGCAGAGGATAGTTTTGTTGGAATACAGAATTGAATTCATGATGTATTTTGCATTTGGAATGCAATTGATTTAATCCTTCAGGCCTCAATCTGGCATCTACCAGGGTTCGCACAGACCTGGAAAAGTCCTGGAAAGCGAGGTCTGCCTGGAAAAATCAAGGAAAACGGAAATTTCAACTTTTATCATTGAAAAATCAGGGAATTCAGAAAAAAAAATCACAGAAATTACCAAATACACCCTTGAATAATTCCTTTATTTGTAGATTTACCAACACATAATTTTCTTGGCATGAAATTAAAAAGAAGGAGAGTTCATAACCGAAAGTAAATCTGGTCGGCGTTATGAGTAACCTGAATTTTCTACTATGACACTGGTAGCGAACAGTCATTGGTCCGAAAATGGATTTCCGGTGCGCCGGTTCAATTTTCGGAAGTACTCTGCTCTTTTTGTTAGTTCATTGTTTATCGCATGGTGAAAATCTGCCCTGCGTTCGGTGATGGCTACCGTGAGAAACCGGTTGCAACAAGGGCCTTGCCATAGTCCACTAGTCTGTATGCTTTGTTTTATACACACCAAGAGTGTGTAACACATTGTAAGATTATGTGATTCCCTCTCGGCCTAGTAGCTAAACACTGGTTGCATACGGTTGCCACTAATGAACGCACCGCTGATTCGTCGAGATCAACAAAGCATGAAAATGTTGCGGCTCGGCAAAGGAATGTGTCGGTATAATCCACAATTTGTACAACAAAATGTACAAAGACTGAAGAACAGTTAAGGAAAAGAGGCAAGAGATAAACAAAAAATTAAATTGGGGTACTCGCTATACCTACATAAACACAAAAAAATAATTGTTCTTGGTGTTTAGCATTCATTTCTAACACAGAATTCAGTTTGCAAGCTTAAAATCATTGCCGGAGTCGTTTATCATATATCATTGAAAATATGTTTAAATCATGGAAATATCATGGAATTTGAGTGTCAAAAGTCTGTATGAACCCTGATCTACACAGGCCCATAAAAAGGACCCATTCCAATGCAGAATTGTTAACATTTTTTTTTGGGGGGGGGGGGGGATTCCCAATAGATACCAGATTGTTGTTTAAAATTTTTAAAACAAGTTAAAATGGCATAAATGCTTTCCAATTGATTTTAAAAGCAAAACAATTCCCAGCTACAGTATAACGGCGTTATTTCGACTCGTTTTTCCGAGATACCCGCTTATTCCGAGGGAATGTTGAGGTCCCGACTCAAATTCTATCAAATCTCATTGAAAATACCTGCATTAATCCAAATAGCGATAATCCGAAAATTCGAGCATGTGTGCTGGTCCCGCGGATCATTCTGGTTTCCTTTATTGATTGTTTAATTCGAGCACGATGTTTTCCCACCTCCGAGGTAATTATTCACACCTTCTCGATACGTTGTCGTGACCTTTTGAAAGATCCGTCTATGGGGCATTAGATCTTGCAAATGTTTGAATGCAGACTTTACTTGGGTGTAAATAATGATGATAATTTAATAGACTGAAGTCTTAATAAACAAAGAGTCACACTCATAATTTGCATACGTTCGCAAACGTGTAGTGCATTTTCGGTACCGCTGAATGTGTGCCATGTAACGTCTTTCTGCTTTAAATTTTGTAATAGTGCAGTGCTTTTCGTGTAGTGCTTTGAAATTCGCAATATTTTTGCTACTTTTAGACAGTCTCGTTCATACAGACTCTTGCTACGAGAAATGAACAAGAATAACTATGTCAGACGAAAAAAGCGGAGTGTTCCGGTTATTAATTAATTTCAGTGCTCCAGATAATTTTTGCATGCAATGAGTACGTACTCGCAACATTTTCACTTCAATGCTGAAAATCAAAATCAAATGCTGAAAATCTACAGAAAATACAAACAATGGAAAACTTTAACTAAATTTACCTCTAATGAAGCACACTTTCCTGCTGGAAATCTTTGTCCATGCATAATTAGGATATTTGGCTCTTCCTCTAAATAATCACTTTTTTCATTGATTGTTAATGAAAACTTGATAACTTGGTACAAAAACTGTTCAACTGGTAACTAACTGGTAACTTGTAACACTTTAATCTGACAACTAATTAATGGTAGATGTGCCCCCTTTTGCCCTGGGTTTGTACTCCTGCATCAATCTAGCCTTACGCCTTCTCTTCTTTGCAAGCCACATCTTAACTGTTTTGGTGAAGTCAAATGATTCCAGCTCTTTCTCACACATAGTTATGGTGATAAGTGTATCAACACTTTCTGCTTTTAAAGAGCATCTATACTTACTTTTTAGCCTGTTCTGCAAGCTAAAACTTCTCTCACACTCTACACTTGTAACACAAAACCTTTTCAGTGGGCATTTCTTCTTTAGCAACCATGTACACAGTTCTAAATAATATAATGTCATCATCTGAGCATGATATTGTGGAACCTGTGCATTCCTGTTCTTCTGTACATACCTGCACACACTGCTTATCTTCTGCTTTCTTATGCTCTTTACTAGACTCATGCCTGTCAACACTATTTCTTTGAACATTTTTTGAGCCTTCAGCAGCCCACAACGTGTCTACTTTTCCCTCAATGCATATAGCACATTTTAATACTTTGTCTTGATCTTGACCCTCTACGATTAACCAGGGATACAGTTTTTTCCAAGATTCTACAGTTTGTTCATTTACCCTGACGCCGGTGTGTTTTCTTTTAACTGTTGACGAGTTTTCTTCATTGGATTTGTCCTCGCGAATGACATTATCAATTACGGACTCAATGATGAATTTGACTATTGAAGTTCCGCTCACAGTATCCTCACGTTTTTCAAAAAAATTGAATAATGTTGGCGTTTTATCATCGCTTAATTTCTTCTTACGACGACCAACACCAGACGCCGCCATCATAACTTGTTACTTTTCCTGCAGACGCTTGCAGTGACAATTTCACCCCATACTATTTCGACCCGTACCTCGTTACTCAAAACAAAAAGTCGAGGAAGGCTACTTATCGAGCGTAGCTATGCGAGACTCTGGATATATTAGTAAGTATATGGAGTTCATAAATCTATTTTTTTCAAAAGCAACTACGGAATCGAGATCAAACCGATCAAACCTTGGTTTATGAAGTTCGAGGCTGAGTCGAGACAACGCGGGTGCGAAATTGATTAAAACAACGAACGGTGTTAGAGTAAACATTTCACTTATAAAATACGGACTGGTTTCAAGTGATTTTTCTTTGAAAAGACGGTAATTCCAATCCATTAAATGCTCCAAGTTGAAGACCAGTCTACCGTTTGTTTACAATTGTTCACGGTCGATTTCGTCGGACATCAAATTTGTTATTACTCGCAACTTAACATTTGAAATGCGTACGCAATTGTATTAATGCGTTTTTGTACGCCCAGATCTGATTTCTAATGCGTTTCCCTCCAAAAAATATGCGGAAAAACGCACGTACGCACCTTATCTGGAGCACTGTAATTTGGTCACTCGCCCCGGTTTTCCTTACTACGAAACAGCACGAGAACGAAACGGAAATGTTTGTTTGTGCACACAACTCAGCACCAACAACTAAATTAATGTCGACAAATGGAAAAATATGCAAAACAGACGACATAATGCTATACGCTACGACTATTCTAGGGATATGTCTAAATGGTTTGAAACAAGTTTTGAGTTTATTGTGAAGGGTCCGTCGAACGAACCCAAACAAATTATACTGAAACTTCGGTCGCCGATGTGAATGGTCTTTTCTGCTATCACTTATATAAGGAAAGAATCGATGAATTATATATGCATTGAAGTTTATGATAATGTTAAATCAGTTTACTGTGAAGAAATACGCTTCCTCTCGTCGTCAAACAATGCTCTTGGAAATGACATAAAATGCTCTCGGTTCTTTCGAGCATTGCGATAATCCGAGGTTTTTGCCGATTCCCGATGGTGCTCGAAATATCGCCAATATACTGTACATGTTTTTAATTGCATTTTTACGAAAATTTCTATGAATTGCCTGTCCTATACTCATTAAATACACCTTTCTACACCTTTGCAGACAGTAAACATATATCGGATGGTGTCCGTTTACGATTGATATAAAATAGACATTGCTATAGTTTCTGCCATGCCAAAAATTCCTTTGCCCATGTGCTATTATAACAATTTATTAAAGGGTTCAACTTTAAACTGCATCCATGATTATTCATGCAAAAGGTTACCCCTAAGTATTCGATATGGCACCATTTAAGTAGCTTCAAATTAAACTGACATTTAAAAATAGTATAGGCCCTGATCAAATGGTCTAGGTCTTAAGTTTGTACAAATCAATACATAGGGTAATTTCTTTTTCTACTGTGTTTCAGTTTTGGATCAAAGCATGTTTCCCCAAGAACTCTAACATCCCGTTTCCTTGGCAACCTGGTGTGTGTTGAAGGTATTGTGACAAAATGTAAGTACACTAACTCCTCTGAGAGAAGATAAAAGATGAGTAAAATATCGCAATTTATCTATTTGATAATGTTAAATATGATAAAATGTTGCATCTTTTATTGAAAGTTCCTAATATTATGAATGACGTTTGTAGGTTCCCTGATAAGACCTAAGGTAGTGCGCAGTGTGCACTTCTGCCCAGCTACAAAAAAGACGATTGAGCGACGTTACACAGACATGACCTCACTGAAAGCTTTTCCCTCCACTGCTGCCTACCCAACCAAGGTACTGTTTGGAATATTTTACATGCTTGCTTCTACATTTTGATAATCTTTAAAAAGAGTTTAGATGCAGATAAAATGAGGAGGAACCCGGCAACGTGTTAAACCTTTAGGTTACCTGTTCATTATCCTGTGAGAAATGACGATGACGTCATGAATATTTATTAGCTGAATTTTTATGATGGCATATTTACACAGGATTCTTTGGTATTGGTAGAAACTGTAGTCAGATCTATTATACATTCATTAGCAAACAGAGCAGACCCTGATCAGACGGCTCCTACAGGAGCCGTCTGATCTGGATCTACTCTGTTTGCAAATGCATGAAAAGATACGAGGAAAAGGGTTAAACAGGATGCAAATAAACTGGTTCTGATTTAACAAAAGAAAGAGGAAAATATCTGGGAATATTGATGGAGCCCTCTGATCAGGGTCTGTACTGTCATTTAGACTCCTCACAAAGTATACCCTTTCATACTGAGGTGACTTGATAATATTTGGAAATTCAGCATTCAAAGAGATAATAAACCTAGAGTCGTCAGTTTTTGTACAAATATTTATTTGAATTGAGAAATTCTGCCCCAGTGTTTTAGTTTTCAGCTGGTCTGTTTTTCAAAGAAAAAATAGGAGCTATTGTTTAACTCCTACGGCGGCATCATTGGCTATTACTACGTTACTATTGATGCAAATCTTGTGAAACTTCACACTTGTTCACTGTCGCCATGGCTACAAATTTAATAGATGAGCATTGGCACTGCATACAGTCTGTCCAGTAACACTAAATGATGCTCCTTTTAGTTGATATGTGTGCAATCCCGAGTTATCTAGAAATGGCATGTAGTTCCTGTTTTGATCTAGATTGGAAATATGATTTGTTCTCTTGTAATCACAGGACGAAGATGGGAACCCACTAGAGACAGAATTCGGACTATCAATTTATAAAGACCACCAGACATTCAGCATACAGGAGATGCCAGAGAAGGCCCCCGCTGGTCAGTTACCGCGAAGTGTCGACATCATTGCTGATGATGATTTGGTGGACATGTGCAAGGTAAATGTAGCTCGGGACAATACTATAGTCTTGTGCATTTTAGCTTGTCTGTCGAAATATGAGCTATTATAGTAACTCCATTGGCGCCCGCATGTGGTGCTTTTGTTCCATCAGAATATCTTGTTGAATTGTAATCATCACTTTGAGGCAATTCTAACTAGTAAAGATGCATTCTCAAATACCAAAATCGTCCTTTCTCCACCAAACCCTATGTTCTAGAGAATGGTCACAACATAGGGTTTGACGGAGAAATAAAGAAGTTCTTCTTGAAAATGTTTTAATTACATACCTTGTCCCTCTGTCTTCCTCTATAGTACTTGCTGGTGTTGGGAATAAGACCCAAATTTTACTAACAATTATTGGTTTGATTCAACCGATTATTTATCGATGATGTTAAACAGAGCTCACAATATTGGATATATTTCAAATGCTTAAGCTTTTATACAGGACTTTGGACCATTAAATTCCCATTAAAACGCCAAAGATGATTCTGCTATACAAATTATACAGTCACTAATCGATTATGGCAAAATTACTATCAATAGTAGATCGAAAACACTTTAGCTATCGGTCATTGACAGAGTCATAGCTAAAGGTGAGTATTCAAATAAAGTTTTCACATCTCCATCAAACCCAATGTTATGACCACTGGAAGAGATGTATCTAAAGAGTGATCACAACATAGAGCTTGGTGGAGAAATAAAGAAGAGCTGTTCTTGAAAATGGTTTAACCCTTTCCACAATAAATATGCCTTTCTACACTTTTGTAAACAGGGTAGACCCAGATCAGACGGTTCCTTTATATAGGAGCTGTCTATCAGGGTTTGCTCTGTTTCACTTTGCTTGTGACATAATATAGATATGATTCTACAGTTTCTGCAATGGCCAAAACTTCCTGTGTCCATGTGCTGCTCTAACTAATCTGTTATAGCGTATCTAATTAATATTCATGACATCATTTCTTACATGGATATTCATAGAGTAAATGGTTAAATTGCACATGTTGTCTATGCCACAGATCAAGAAAGAGGAGTATGTATCTAATCTTCTGCATCGACTTGCTTCAATATAATCTGATCAAATAACAGAACTTGACTGAGTGCATGTCAAAAATTGGCTTATGCTCCAAAGCCATTTCAAGTACATCTGCCTGATATATAAGTATGTGAACAAGTAAATCATTATGAAGAATGAGTCCAGTAAAATTTGCAAACATTGTAGACCACTATTTAATTCTTTATGCCATTGAATATTTATGTAAGAAAAAACACCTTGAATATTAGATGAATTTCTGTTGTTCGTGAATGCTGGAAATTTTGGCCTACACAGAAAGTGAAGATTCAGGACAATAAAAATTTCAGGCATTTCGAAAGGAATGTTGACCCATTTACCCCATGTTGTGTATTTTGGGTGCTGACTTTTAGGCATCTAATACACATACTGTTAAGGCGGGTTACTATCACAGAGGATCAAGGTATAATTGCATAACTTTAGCTCTTATGGTTATAGACTCTTGACTGGATATTGCAGGAGCACTCCAGGGAATCAATAATCAGCATAGCTGGACATTCTAGTATGGGGGGGTCACTCATGAAGGAGCTTTGAGATGCCTTAAAGCAAACGACGCTCTGATCCCAGTCTTCTGTTTTGCAAATTTGTGAGAAGACATATCTATGGAGGAAATGCTTGAGGAGGAGTGGACTGGATCATGTAGAACAATTATAGTCTTCACAGGTGGTTTGAATACTTATCTTATGTAGCTTTGACATTCAATTCTTATTGCAGCCTGGTGACAGAATTCAAGCAATAGGTACCTTCAGGTGTCTCCCTGGGAAGAAAAATGGTTACACTTCAGGAACATTCAGGTGGGTGTCAGCAGAAGCGAGATCTCATCTTGAATCTTGATCTATTTGAAATTAGGGCTGATACGAGTACCAGGGTACTGTTGTGGGTAGGGTAGCAAGCAATAGGTGCACAGGTACAAAATCATTACCCATTACCTGATGTCAAGGCACATTTGCATGCACTCGGAGCTCCAGATAAGATGCGTAAATTGACATATTTCTAAGTATAACTTCTTTATTTCTCCACCAAACCCTATGTCGTGACCATTCTTTAGACGATTCTAAAGAGTGGTCACAACATAGGGTTTGGTGTAGAAATGTTGATTTTAGTATGCATCGTTATCTGTAGTTCTGTGCGCTACTATAGTCATTCACCAATCTCGATTTCAGAGCAACAGATAATGGTGCATACTAAAAATACTAAAAACTTGATTTCTCCACCAAATCCTATGTTGTGACCACTCTCTAGAATCTTTTCAAAGAGACCATTCTAAAGAGTGGTCACATGGGGTTTGGTGGAGAAGTAAAGGAGTTGTTCTTGAAAATGTTTTGGTCAGGATCTAAATTGATTGGTTGAATTCAAGAATATTTATACAATTGAATGATTTTGTGTTATGAATTTGCTTAGCTTGAGAACCACTTTTACTATTTACTAATGATAAAATGTTTTGTATTCCATGTTAGGACTGTGCTCATTACCAACAATGTCCAGCTACTCAGCAAAGAAGTTTCACCAACATTTTCTGCAGAGGATGTGGCCAAAATTAAGAAATTCAGCCGACAGAAGAAAGTCAATGTCTTTGAAGCCTTGGGGAAATCCCTGGCACCGTCTATACATGGTCACGAGTATATTAAACAGGCTGTATTGTGTATGCTGTTGGGAGGTACAGAGAAGGTCCTGGCAAACGGTTCTCGGCTCAGAGGAGATATAAACGTGTTGTTGATTGGTGATCCTTCCGTGGCCAAATCTCAGATGCTTCGGTGAGTTCATCGGTCAATTGTTCGTTGCAGCTAGGCTTGAAACATGACAAGCTGTATATCGATATGAAGCCAGAGATCAGAGAAGATAATGAGCGTTTCCTGGAATTTAGAGGGGAAAAAACGCCGTTCCCTTTATCCTAGTTATTTATATTCTCTCAGGCAGTATTGTATTAAATTTAGTGCTATTTTGATGAGGCTTCAAAAATAATTCTGACCATAGAGTTCTGGACTTCTGAAATAGAAACATACAAAAGTTCTGTAACTAAAAAAAAACCCCTATGTTTTGACCACTCTTAAGATCTGGTTCTTCAAGATGATTCTAAAGAGTTGTCACCATTTTGGGTATGGTGTAAAAATGAGATTGAAGTCTTTTATCCATGGCTCTGCTCAAGTCTTTGATATTCTCTTCTGTTTTAGATATGTGCTGCACACGGCCCCTAGAGCAATAACAACTACCGGTAGAGGCTCCTCGGGCGTTGGTCTTACAGCAGCTGTTACCACTGATCAGGAAACCGGTAAGCAAACCAGTCTACGTTTAACCTACAACCTTACTCGCTAAAAACTTGGCCTAAATCGTTTGTATAAACACACTATATTGTCTGTTTCTACAAATATGTAAAGAATTTTATCAAACAATTGGGATCCTGAATAGATGTTGCGGTACTGATTAGATGTTGCGGTACTCTGTGTTTCGTACCTGTGTCTCTGTTTACAAATGTAATCCCAGATAACGTCTGTAGTGGACTGAAAGTCACATGTTTATACCTCAGTTACAGGTTAATATTTGGTCAAGTTTGATAACTAATAAAATTTCCTCAGAATTTTAGAGTTCTTGCCCTTGAATTCAATATAATTTGGGTCAAGTTTGATAACTTGCCAAATGGCCTCGGGCACTTTTAAATTATGGCCCATGAATTGGCAAAAAAAAAATTCCAAGGAAAAAATCCAATGAGCAATTGTCTTAACTCTAATCTCTATGTTATTGTTTTTCTGAAACATTACACTGGCTATTACTCCATTACTATTCATGCAAATCTTATGAAGCTTCACACACTTGTTCACTGATACAAGGACTGCAATCAAACCGATGAATGTTGGCACCCACATGCTGTGTTCTTGTATTGAATTTCATCTAATAATTATTTAGTAATTAACAGTGTAGATCCTGATGAAGTAGTTTGGTAAGATTCTTGGGTAATTATATCCAAATTGTAAAGGTCAGGCCAAAGCTTACAATCACTATATGTGAGGTATGTCGACTGCAATATTACATAATCAATTTACAGGTGAGAGAAGGCTGGAGGCAGGTGCTATGGTACTGGCAGACAGGGGCGTGGTCTGTATTGACGAGTTTGACAAGATGTCCGACATGGATCGTACAGCCATTCACGAGGTTATGGAACAGGGTCGTGTCACAATATCTAAGGCTGGTATACACGCCAAGCTGAACGCGAGATGCAGCGTGCTGGCCGCAGCCAATCCTGTGTATGGCAGAGTAAGTAATGGGGACACCTCATTTGTCTTCCCTTTCCTTCATACAAACACTTTTTCATGGCTTTGCAGACATAGATCAGATGGCTCCTATAGGAGCCAGCTGATCAGGGTCTGCTCTGTTTGCTTATGAATTTATACTAAACCTGACTACAGGACCTACCAATATCAAACATGTGTACATATGCCATTGTAAAAATTGAACAGCAGGGTTTTCATTTTCAGTCGATATCAGATTGAAACCATTGGCTGAAATCAGTTTTGCATCGGTTGTTTTTCAAGGAATCTCGAAAATTCTGTCTGTATGAAATCCAAGACTACGGCCCCCTTGACCCCGGTACAATGTGCTATGTCCAGAAAATAATTGGTTGTTATGACTGAAAACGAAAACCCTCAACAGTATGAATGAATAACAATTTGAGATTTGGGTCCCCTTTCTCATTATAAGCCAATGGACAGGCCCTAGTTTTTAAGGAACACAAAATCTAGTAAGGTGGGCAAATGTCCCTTGGCTCAACCTAGGCACAACACTGTCAGATTGATAATTTGCATCTTTAAATAGTGAAATTGGATGATACCCATTAAACCCTTACAATGCTGAATTTTCAAATGGACTCTTCCAAAATTCAAATAGGTCAAGCTTATAGTGAATATTTAGGGATGTTTTCTAAATAAAAGTGTAACATGACAAACAGTGCAGACCTTGATGAGAGGGCTCCCTTAGGAGCCCTCTCATCTGGGTCTACACTGTTTGCAAAGGACATTAGTGACTCGGGTCCCGCACTGTAAGGGTTAATCCAGAGTTATGAAAAAATTCAATGTGTGTGTTGTATCGATTCAAACAGTCTAATGACCTGGGAAAACTACATAGTCATCAGTCCCACAATGCATCTGCGTTCATGTTTAAAACATTTTTGTTTCTCGTTACAGTATGACCAGTTCAAGACACCTATGGAGAACATTGGCTTGCAGGACTCTTTGCTGTCAAGATTTGATCTTATATTCATTGTACTCGACAAGGTATGTACATGATGTAATTTCCCCACATTTTGGACCACTTGTCTCCTCAACTAATCTCCCCTCCACTGGTTTTTAAAGCAAAAAAACCCTAGAAAATTGTGTCTGTGAGACAGCGATGCCCCCGTGGTGGTGTTTGCCTAGCTGCACGTAAAATTCCTTAGTCATTTGACCTTTACCTTGGGCATGCGGGCAACATGGGCTGGGTGCGTAAAGAAAGTATGGATGGTGTTTAATGTGTATATGCAATTCCATGCCAATAGCTATAGTGGTTAGGGAGATATAGGATAATGAAAAAACTTGCGACAACTAACTGACTATTGTCAACGGGGGCATAAAAAATACATTTTAATGATGGCATATGTGCACAGGATGTTTTGGCTCCGGCAGAAACTATATTTTACCATAAGCAAACGGAGCAGACCCTGATCATAGTAGCAATCTGATCGGAGTCTACCCTGTTTGCTAATGCATGAAAAGGTGTTTATATGAAGGAAAGGCTTAACGGGTACTAACAAGGGAGAGGGAATTATCACTTAGTTACATAGCAAAGGCACTTGATATTTCTTTGGCTTTGTTTTGTAATATTGCTGCACTTGACGAGCGAAAGAAATTTTCTGGAAATCACTCTGAGTTTTTGTCCATTTCAGATGGATCCAGAGTTGGACAGGAACATATCGGACCACGTGCTGCGTATGCACAGATACAGAAACGCAAATGAACAAGATGGTGATGGTGAGTAAAAAAGTTTTCATAATCCTAGATCAGAAACATGTAGTGCTATCAAATCGGCTAATCTTATGCATTGCTCTATCTTAATTAAGGTCCTGCATTGAAAATGCAGGAGCTCTGTAGGATTCACATTTTCTGTCTCTCTCCGTCAACACTTTTGATGTGACGCGATAACTCAAACAGTACTTCACATATATTGGTTTCATATTGAGGGCATACACTTTAAATAGTATCATCAGAGGAAGATTCC
The DNA here is from genome assembly GCA_963576725.1 of Azorinus chamasolen. Classification (NCBI taxonomy): domain Eukaryota; kingdom Metazoa; phylum Mollusca; class Bivalvia; order Cardiida; family Solecurtidae; genus Azorinus; species Azorinus chamasolen. The sequence goes on from OY755252.1 coordinate 58,567,386, forward strand.
TATAGTTTTTGGGTTGAATCGGATCTCTATATCTAGAGTCATCTGCCCTTGATTACAGGGCTCTCTCTCTGACTGAGTCAGTTTTCTAGTTACTTTAGTGTGCACAGAGTTAACCCTTTCCCTCGTACAAGCGTGTTTTCACACATCTGCAAACAGAGTAGACCCAGATCAGATGGCTCCTAGAGGAGCCGTCTGATCAGGGTCTGCTCTGTTTGCTAATAGAATTGGATAGATATGTGCTATGCTTTCTAAACTGTCTACATTGTTCCACCGTCCATATTTCTTTATAACTATTTTGTTAATGAATATTCAGTAAGTACTGAAATTTTGCCTTAACATAGAACAAGGAAAGGGTTAAGCATGTTTGTTACAACATTACTTTATGTTGACGGGGGTATGTTTCATTATTGTAGTATTACCGTTTGGGACGGGAGTTGACATGCTAGCAACCACTGATCCAGACCTGGAGGATGCGGAAGAGACGGAGACCCCAGTTTACGAAAAACACAACAAGCTGCTGCATGGTCCAGCAAGGGCAAAAAAGTAAGAGTCCTTGTCAGAGGTCTAGGGAAGATGCATAGATTTAAACCTTTCTCTGTTGTATGTTTATTCCAAAGTTGAATACATACTGAGGGCTGTTCCAGGAAAAAAGGCCAGGGGGGGTCGGAACGGCGATGAATTAAAATTTTGTGGGTGGGGGGTAATAAAGAATTAAATTTGTGTTGGTTGGGGCGATTTTTTCAATTATAATTGTGTTGTATCGGGGGTTAGTGAATATTTCAATTCGGAGGGGGGGGCATTAAGCACGGTAATTCTGTTTAAAATTTCCCAAATAAGAAAAAATCGTCGCCGATATTCTTTCCCGTTTTCAAGTAATTCCACGTTAATAACGCTTATCACGTCAACAGCGAGATTTCGGCTCGGCTAATCGAATAACGAGACTCATGTCCTACAGCCAATCAAAACGCTCGTATTATCGAATGTTCGTTCAACAAATCCAATATGGCGTCCGTTTCTGAAATTCGGTATATGTACCTGCCAATTAATGTGAATATAAGACAAAATTGAAAAGCACAGACCGAGATTACGATAAAGAGTGTGAAAAATAAGTTCAGCCCAAGATGGCTAGAGTAAGAAATGACGTTGACATTTAGTAAAGAAACAAGAAAAGTGATAGTTGGCGATTTCGTGAAAGTGAAAGTAAACCTTCACGGGAGAGAGTTCTTTGTTCAATACTGTAAACAAACAAATTAATTACGGAAACCGCGGCTGTGTAGACTTTGGGAACCATCTGAAAACCGCTAGACATGTCCAGTTATTGAAACAGCGTGTTCAGGTCACAGGTAAAACCCTGTAATATTGAGTATTCACCAGAAATTTGTGTCTGTCAATATTGCTTTGTTAAAGGAACTAGTCAACATGTACCGATTCAGAAAAATTATAAACTAGCTTAATGAATTAGAACTGAAGATGGTAACCAGTATTTGGGTTACAATTTATAAATTTATTCCATTAGCTGATTTTTTCCTTCTCTTCTTTAGTTAGTCAATAATGTCAAACAAGAGTTCTTCTTTAAAAAAACAACAACATTATTTGTTTGAGATGGCACCTGTGTATGAAGACATTTTTAGTAATAGTCAGACCAGACATTTGCCTTATAAAGTAACACTCAGGAATGTGTGAAAGTCTGAATGGAAATAATTTCTGGAAAAATTAATTAGCCAGTTTAGGTTCTTATAAAGATTTTAAAACAGAAAGAGAAGGGTAAAAAATATTCACTTTCTAAAAAAAAAAGATTGACATTTTCATAGCCCGAGGTCATAAAATGGGAAGGCGATATCCTAGACTTAAGACAACTACTAGTACTACTACCCAATCCTACTTAGGAAGTGATCCTACAAATGATCAAGAATGAAAGTTATAAATGTAGACATAGAGTGGGAATTACCACTGAGTGACAACCATGCAGACTATGTTAACATGTAAAAGTTTAAGATCGTAAGATCTGCCTGATGAGACCCAGAGATGTTATGGACATAAATAATTCTCTGAAATAATAATAAACAAACATGAATTGTTTTATCTCTGGAACATATGAAAAGAATTTTTTTTTTATCATTTATCAAGTTGCTCTTTAGAAAGTGCTCCAATTTTCATTAGTGCGACCCTACCGTGTTGAAAATCTAACTAGAGCACTGTAATGGTATGGATATGCATAGCTTGCTAATTATAATATGGTTAGGTATATAAATGTTTGTTTGTGAAATGGTACCGGTATTTATCAAACATAATTATCTAGCAGAAGATTTTGTCTTCTCATATTTCTTTGTGTCAATAAAATCTACCTGTCCAAAAGTCGAATCTACCTGGCAAATCTCCTGAATCTACCTGACATGCTATAGCATTTTTTGTTTCATTTATTTGTCAGGTATACATAAATTTACATCATTTAGTAAGAACTTTTAAAAAAATCTCACCGTTGAAGGCGGGAGGGGACACCCCTCCCGTACCCACCCCTCCCATACCCACCCAAAGACGCAACTCACCTTCTGGAAATCCTGGGGAGAACCCTGTGGTTTATAATGACAAAAAGAGTTTGAGTTTGAATGTAAATATGATTAGAAATTGTCACTATAAATGTGTATAAAAAGGTGAACTATGTCTAGTAAGTTTAACTAATTGTTAAGTATTATAATACCAAGCTGACTTTTAAATCAAATTTCATATCTTTAACATGTGAGTTTTAATTGCTTGTGTTTTACAAGAAATTAATCTGGTAATATTGAATAGATCCAGGATAAACTGAATGTAAATTGTATGGACATGCACTGCAACCAGTTTGTTTGCTTTCCAGACAAATTGGCAAACTAAAGATGGTGGTGGTAATTTGCAAGCAGTGTAGATCAGATCAGATTTTCATTGCACCAGCTGATCTAGGTCAACACTGTAACAGTCTCTTGTGATTTGATTTCTGTATATACCGATAAAAGAAATTTAGTAATCATGTAATTCAATGTAATGTGATTGTCTTAATATTCAATTGCTGCCATACAAATAGTCAACACAGGAATATTAAATTTCACAGATTGGACCAACAGTGGCTATCAAGAAGTGGTTAGATATAAAGTTATCAACAGTCATGGCTCATATTTGCAAAATTAATATCTGCTATGTTCTTACACCTTAGAAAGGGTTAAATTTAATGATCATATAATTGAACGTCTTGTATCAAGGTTAAAGATGTTTATATACTAGGAATGGGGAAAAAAAGCATTCTACACTAGAAACAAGATGGCAAATAGTTTATTGTTTCAGCATGCCAATGTAATGTGTACAAACTCAACAAAAAGTAGATGATTTCAATATTTAGCACATGGCTTGGAGCTCTCGGCCAATCAGATGCCTCAAATAGTGTCGACTATATCGTTTAGTTCGACTCTTTTTGAAAAAACCATGGACTAACTAACAAACTATTTATTTAGTCAATGGTTCCTGTCGACCAACCATTATAATGTTTTTTTGACGTCACATCCTAGGCTTTCACGTGATATTTCACCCCAATGCATCGTAGCCTTGATCAGCTGGTTACACTGAAATACAGTAAAACTAAGGTTAATCGACAATTAAGGGAAATGAATATGCAATTTTAAATACAGGTGACAGTTTAATGCATTACTAAAGGTATGCAGAAAGCTCCTATTTTGAGCGTTATGTGTTACATTTAACCTGCATTCAAGCATAAAAAGTTGTCTTTAAAAAGCGACACAATGCATAGCGTATTTAATTGACCATTGTACATAGGTTTTATTGTATACAATCTAATCAATGCGTGAAAAGTTGAAAACAATCTTTATTAAAAAAATTTTAAACAAAATAAGATAATAAAAATCTTAATAAAATGATCTAGATCTAGATCGAATTAATTCAATATTTAAAAGGAACTTTTATTTCAAATGCATCATATTGAAATTGAAATTATCGTTGAGTATTTAAAATTATCATTGAATATTTAATTGTACATAATTTTAAAATCTTGCCGTTAAATTTCCAGCTTTATTGTTTTTCCTTCCTCTTCTTCCAAGATATTAATGGATTCAGGCGCAATCATGGTCTTCAGTCTTGTGCGAAGAGAAGTGAGGGAAAATCAGCACACGCCCGATGACGTTAAATTGCGAATTTGATGACCTTTATTTCTTGTTTTTCCTTGAGCCCAAGCCAGTGCTAAATAGGTTAGCCAATGGTTGAGCGCGACTAAACGACATAGTTCTCGGGGGCTATGCCCCCTCAAACTAAATCGTTTAGTCACGCTCAACCATGGTCTAACCTATACATAAACAATATATGCTGTCAATATGATTTCCATTCAGAAAACAGCACATTCATAGTAAAACTTGTCAAGCTTTGAGTGGTAAAGAAATCTAGAAAGTACTAGTGAATCGGAAATTTCAGTTGTCTTGGTGGTGGGTGGCAAGTTAAATATAAATCTAGTGGTTGTGGGTATCTGACTTATCTTAATTCTCTTGTTTGGGGGGGTAAAAAAAATAAAATTGTGTTGGTGGTACCCCTATTTTTGGCTGGCGTTCCTACCCCCCCAGGCCTTTTTTCCTGGAACAGCCCTGAATATTAATGGACAAAATAGTTAAAATGAAGTATGGAAGATGGAACAATGTATTGTAGCCATTTTGGTAAGTAATGACACATCTTTCAAATTCCAATGGCAAACAGAGCAGACCCTGATCAGACAGCTCCTCTAGGAGCCGTCTGAAATGAGTCTACTATGTTTGCAAATGCGTGAAAACGCGTTAATACGAGGGAAAGGGTTAAACCTTTTCAAGAATAGCTCCTTTATTTTTCCACCAAACCCTATACTGTGACCACTCTTTAGAATCATCTCAAAGATATAGGGTTTGGTGAAGTATAGGGATGACGGTTTTAGTATTTCGGTACACACCTTTATCTGTAGCTCTGGTCTAAGTGAGAATTGTGATGCTCCAGATAAACATTTCACAACAAAATCTTCATTTCTGTGCCAAATCAAATGTAGAGTTGCTGCTATGAATTGTTATTACTTTAGGTGTTTGGAGGTTGCAAAAGTCAAGATAGCCCGTGACTGTGGTAAAAAATAAAATAAAAAAATCTATAAAAGATCCTTTATTTCTTGACTAAACCTTATGTTGTGACCACTCTTTAGAAATGTCTCAAAGAGACAAGTCTCTTCAGAATTCAGGACAGGAATGTGTCCCTGTGATTCAACTCAATAACTGGCAGGGTTGAAACCATTGAATTGGGACCTTTTGTCAATCATACTTTGGTGTCTGTTGACAGTATATCGCCAATTGAATCTGATTTCTGCAGGCAATGTTCTGGCCTTTTTACTTAAGATTGCAGTTGTTTTGTAGGCACGACATTGTTAGTATGCAGTTCATGAGGAAATACATCCATGTGGCCAAGGCCCTCAAACCCAGCCTGACCACTCCAGCTGCAGAGATGCTGTCGGAGGAATACTCCAAGCTTCGTAGCCATGACAACATGTCGCAGGACAATGTGGCAAGGGTAAGTCTGCTTTTCAAAGAAAGGAAATAGTTTCAGCAACCATTCTAAAGAAGTATGATGTGACTTTTAAAAAAAGGAGCATTAATTAGAGAAAAGGAAAATTTTAGAATTTTGTAATTTGAAACCATCGTGATAAATAGAGCATTTGCAATAGGAGCAAATGCTCTATTTATCATTATGGTTTCACAAAGTGACTTTTATAGAGACGTCAATATGAGGGAATGGCTTAACCCTTTTCCCTGGTCTTCAACTGACAATCGCTTAGCCACTCACTGCTGTGGGTTAGAATCCTGGTCTGGGCATTTGGCTTTTTCATGTGAGGAAGCCTTCCAGCTGGCTTGCGATAGGTCGATGGTTCTACCTGGATGTTGTTCTGTGCGCGAAACTGCAATTTGTTCCGCGCACAGAAAAACCTCTGGGCTCTTCCTCCACCTGTAAATAGCTGGACGTCGTGATGACTGAAATACTGTTATAACGACATAAAACCCGATAAACCCTTTTCACTGTTCTGTATTTATTCCTAATTTCCTACTGAATATTTATGGCCAAAATATGGAAGGTGGAACATTGTAGCCATTTTAGAAAGCAACGAAAGTCATTATTTCGTACATCAACATTCCTTCATTTCAAATAGAGAAGAGCAGGGCTCAAGCAAGAGGTTGATTTGGGAGGAGCGGGAGCTGTCTGATCTGGGTCTACTGTCTGATGTGTTTACAAATGCGTTTATATGAAAGGAAATGGTTAAAAGGCATACGTATGAAGTACAGTGTTAAATCTGTACCAGGTCACATCTTTGTATGAGCTCATGATGATCTGGACCAAGTATGATAGGTTTACTAATCCCTTGCATATTTTTTCCAGACTACCCCTGTGACTGCCCGTACACTTGAGACCATGATTCGATTGTCGACGGCCCATGCCAAAGCTAGACTTTCCAAAACGGTGGACAGAGAAGACGCTGAGGCTGCAGTCGAGCTGATTCAGTATGCCTACTTCAAAAAGGTAAAATAATGATTGTGGTTTAAAAACACTTTACCCGACAATATTCATGCAATAAATTGTGACATTTGTTTTGGATATAATCGAGGATTAATCCATGCCTCTATATGCTATTTTTAGCTCACCTGAGCCAAAGGCTCAGGATGAGCTATTGTGACCGCTATTTGTCCGGCGTCCGGCGTCCGTCCACATTTTCAAACGACATCTACTCTGAAAATGCTTACCCGATTTTAACCAAATTTTGTCAGAAGCATCAGTAACTAGGGGGAACGAAACGTTGTTCACATTATGACCCCCGGGCCAAAAATGGCCCCGCCCAAGGGCTTATCAGTTTTTCATAGGAAAATCTTTAAAAATCTTCTTCTCTGAAACTGTAAGGCCTAGACCTTTGATATTTGGCATGTAGCATGATCTAATGGTCCTCTACAAAAATTGTTCGAATTATGACCCCAGGGCCAAAAATTGCCCCGCCCAAGGGCTTATCAGTTTTTCATAGGAAAATCTTTAACATTCTTCTTCTCTGAAACTGTAAGGCCTAGACCTGTGATATTTGGCATGTAGCATGATCTTATGGTCCTCTACAAAGATTGTTCAAATTATGACCCCCGGGCCAAAAATGGCCCCGCCCAAGGGCTTATCAGTTTTTCATAGGAAAATCTTTAACATTCTTCTTCTCTGAAACTGTAAGGCCTAGACCTTTGATATTTGGCATGTAGCATGATCTAATGGTCCTCTACAAAGATTGATCAAATTATGACCCCAGGCCAAAAATGGCCCCGCCCAAGGGCTTATCAGTTTTTCATAGGAAAATCTTTAACATTCTTCTTCTCTGAAGCTGTAAGGCCTAGACCTTTGATATTTGGCATGTAGCATGATCTAATGATCCTCTACAAAGATTGTTCAAATTATGACCCACAGGCCAAAAATGGCCCGCCAAAGGGCTTATCAGTTTTTCATAGGAAAATCTTTAAAAATCTTCTTTTCTGAAACTGTTAGGCCTAGACCTTTGATATTTGGCATGTAGCATGATCTAATGGTCCTCTACAAAGATTGTTCAACTTACGACCATGACCTCTGGGCGAAACTTGGCCCTGCAGGGTTGCCACGTGTCATTGAAAAGTCAGGGAAATTTGAATTTTTTCAAGGTCAGGGAATTTTGAGAACTGTCAGGGAATTTTGAAAAATATAGGCAAATGTCGGGCAGTTGTCAGGGAATTTTGAAAACATGAGAATGAATGTTATATATTTTAAAATATCCATAATGTATTACAGAAATTATGACAGAAAGACCAAATTTCGCGATGAAATGTGTCTGGGAAATTTGAAATTATGTCAGGGAAATGTCAGGGAATTTGGTTTCCTCTGGTTTGTGGCAACCCTGCCCTGGCTTATCAGTTTTTCATGGGGAAAAATATATTATTTTGCTCTGAAGCCATAAGGCTTAGACCTTTAATTAATGGCATACTGCTTTGCCTTGTGTTCTCTACCAAGGTTGTACAAATGATGGCCCCGCCACTGGGGTATCTCAGGTGAGCGCTTCAGGGCCTCATGGCCCTCTTGTTTAAACACCTCTTTGAATTAATCTAAGAACAAGGAGCATTTACTAGAGAAAAAGAAAATTTAGAATTTTGTCGTTTTGAAACCATTGTGATAAATAGAGCATTTGCTCCTATGGAGCAAATGCTCTGTTTATCACAATGGTTTCAAAAAGTGACTTTTACAGAGGTCATTTTTATGGAAGAAAGGGCCATGGCTTAAACTGTAGAATCGGATCTATATTCCATCAGTAAACAATAGAACCTGATCATACAGCAGCAATGCTCTACAGGAATGGAATGATCTTGTCTATTCTGTTTGCAAATTAACAGAAGTTGTCTGAATCCGATAAAGGTTAAGGAAGAAGGGACTATGTTTGAATCACACTTGTTGGTCTGTTCATCCCCCAGGTGGTTTATCTTTCATATTAAGTCTATAACTGCCGAATTCGGGTATTCACTTTCATCAGTGTCTTTCATGTAGACTCGAGCTCTACATGATGTTTTGTGAACTGTCTAAAAGCTGACCAAAAACTAACATGAGATGGAGGGGGGGGGGGTTAAATTGTCAGAATATTTGGCCTCTTGGAGCATCCATTGTGTTTTAAGTAATTTTCTTGGTTCATGTTATTTAAAGGTTGAGAAGAAGCAGAAAAAGCGCAGACACAGTGGTGAGGAGGATGAAGGAGAGAGCAGCCAAGATGAAGAAACCGAGGATAAATCTCCCAAAAAGAAAACGTATGTCAATCTCGATTTTCTAACAAAAGCAGGGTTGACCCTTTCCCTGTTCAGTATTCATGTAAGAAATAATGACTTGAGTATTTATCATCTGAATTTTCATAATGTCATAGTTTCAAAGGAATTTTTTGATCTGACAAAAACTGTAGAATCAGATCTGTATCATGTCGTTAGCAAACAGCAGACCCTGATCAGACGACTTCTACAGGATCTGTATGATATGAGTCTGCCCTGTTTGCAAATGCATGAAAAAGCGTTTATATGAGGGAAAGGATTTACTCCACAGATACACCTTCCAGTGCCTTTTAACCCTTACAACGCTGAATTTTCAAATAGACTATTCCAAAATTCAAACAGGTTAAGTTTATGGTGAATAATTAGGGAATTTTCTTGAGAAAAGTGTAATATGACAAACAGTGCAGACCCTGATGAGAGGGCTCCTCTAGGAGCCCTCTCATCTGGGTCTACATTGTTTGCAAAGGACATTAGTGACTCGTGTCCCGCACTGTAAGGTTTAAACAGAGTAAACCCATACGAGATCGCTCCTGTATAAGCCATCTGTGTAGGGCTTACTCTGTTTGCATATGAAACAATATAGATCTGATTCTGCAGTTTCTGTCATTGTGAAAAATATTTCTGTGTCAATAAACCATTTCAAGAACTAATCTAATTAGGGCCCTGCATTTCCAATGCAGGAGCCCTATAGAAATCACATTTTCTGTCTGTCCGTACATACATCCGTCAACACTTGATATGACACGATAAGTTAAACAGTACTTCACATATTGGTTTCATATTAAGGGGATATGCTTAGTATCATCAGAGTAAAACACCTATAGTTTTGGGGTTGAATCTGATCACTATCACTAGAGTTGGGGTCGGTTTTTTGGTTAATATTTGTGATGTCTTTATTATACCCCAGCAAAAAATTATTTGAAGATATACTAGAATCGTCGCCTGCCAGTTGGTCCATGGAACATTGGTAGTTTGTGTTTGCGAACTCCTTTAATTGAATGTAATGAATACACGCAAACCGTGTAGACCTAGATCATGGGGCTGCTAGAGGAGTCCTCTGGATTTGGGTCCAGGATTATAAAACTTCTGAGTCTGAGATCATTCTCAAGTATCTGATTGGTCAGATTCTGAGCAAGCTCAGAATCAGACCAGATGCTTGAGAATGATCTCAGACTCAAGCAAAAAGCTTTATAACCTCGGGCCAGGCCTTTCATACTAAGCAGAATCTTTATCTACACACTAATAGGATATTCCACACTGAAAATTCAGCGTTGAAAGGTTTAGAGTTGAAACATTGAAATTAATTCATTCATATATGTACAACTTTTAGAAAACAGACAAGAGAAAAGAAACAACCTCGAAAGGAAGGAGAAGATGGATACGACCCGTACGACTTTGAGGAAGATGAAGACACAGCCGATGAAGGTAAGCATATACATAGTGTTCAAGAAACAACTTCAGTGACATTTGTGAACAGTTTAGATCAAGATCAGGTAGAGGAGTTAACCCTTTCCCTCATATCAGCGCCTTTTCATGTATTTGCAAACAGAGTAGACACAGATCAGACGGCTCCTGTAGGAGCCGTCTGATCAGGGTCTGCTCTATTTGCGTTTGACATTATATAGATCTGATTCTACAGCTTTTGTCAAAGCGAAACAATTCCTTGAAAAGTTTTCATTATATGAATGGAAGTTAGAAATATTCATGATGTCCATATTTGTTGCACTAATATTGTACAGGGAAAGGGTAAATAAGAAGATGCGAAACAAGATATTCGTAGTGGAGCCCAATGGAAGTCATAATCTTGAATGATTTTAGTGCGGGAAATACGTTATGACCGTGTATCATTCAAAATCCTCTTGTAAATTTAAGCTTTCATTCTGAAATGACTCTTGAACACTGATGGGTGGCACCAGGCTGGACGTTTGTGGTGTTGATAATCAAGATACTGTTTTGACATTACAGCAAAGCGTGATTATGAATTTGTTCAAATTTCAAAACTGATAAACATTTTAATTAACCCTTCCAGTGCTAAAGTTATAAGTACAAAAGGGTATGATTTGTTGAAGGATGTTGAATGATCACATCTGGTTCTACACTGTTTACAAATGACAGCCAACTTCTTTCCCGCATTCAAATGGTTGATGAGTATTTGGGGGAAATGTATTTCTTGCCAGCTGGAATTCAGAAAAAGCAAATTTGAAAAGATGATTTGTGGCCATTCAGGGTAATGTAGAACCACCATGAAAGAGAAAATAGCTATCGGTTTGTATACATAAAGGGATTTAAAACGAACTACGCTAAATAAAGGAATATAGGGAGCAAGAGTTCTACAAATTGTGTCAATAATGACTAACAAAAGTTTGTTTTACAAATATTTAATTGTGCTGAACACAGGTGGATTGTGCAGAAGTGAACACTGGATGTCCCCAAAGTCCACATGCAACTAATTGTACCAGCGAACTGAGCATAGAATGGAAATCACAAAAAAAAATAAAATATCCTTGTGTGTCCGATAACGACGGTTTACATTGTTGGGAAGAAAGCTGTGGACAATATGTGTACTGATATATTTAACCCTTTACTCCATAAGTACTCCCTTTTTACGCCTTTGCAAACCAGAGTACATCCAGATCAGACGGCTCCTATAAAATCAGTTAAACCTCTCTATAACGGCCACTAAATTGTGTTCATTATTTGGTATTTAGGGCAGGTGGCTGCTTGAAGCAAGGTGAAAGTAAAACAGAACGCTCCTGTAGGAGCATTCTGTATTTCAACTTTCTTTAAGCAGCCACCTGCCTTTAACACAAAATATTTTATGTAATTTAGTGGCCGTTATAGAGAGGTTTTACTGTATATAGATAGGAATCTAGTTTCTTCAGTGGCCAAAAATTCCAGTTTCCATGTGCTATTATAACAAATAATCTAATTAATATTTATGATGTCATTATTTCTTACACGAACGCTCATGGAGTAAACGGTTAAGCCTTTCTCTAATGAACATTTTTGTGTGAATCGGTCAATTTATGAATATTCATCAACTTCATTTTCCAAGGGAATTTTTCTCCTGGACAAAAACTAGGATAAAATCTGTATAATTCCATAAGCAAACAGATCAGATCCTGATCAGACGACTTACAGTAGCTGTCTGATCATGGTCTTCTGTGTTTGTCTGAGGGCTGTTCCAGGAAAAAAGGCCAGGGGGGGTCGGAACGGCGATGAATTAAAATTTTGTGGGTGGTGGGTAATAAAGAATTAAATTTGTGTTGGTTGGGGCGATTTTTTCAATTGTAATTGTGTTGTATCGGGGGTATTGAATATTTCAATTCGGAGGGGGGGGGGGGGGGGGGGGGGGCATTAAGCACGGTAATTCTGTTTAAAATTTCCCAAATAAGAAAAAATCGTCGCCGATATTCTTTCCCGTTTTCAAGTAAATCCACGTTAATAACGTTTATCACGTCAACAGCGAGATTTCGGTTCGGCTAATAGAATAACGAGACTCTTGTCCTACAGCCAATCAAAACGCTCGTATTATCGAATGTTCGTTCAACAAATCCAATATGGCGTCCGTTTATGAAATTCGGTATATGTACCTGCCAATTAATGTGAATATAAGACAAAATTGAAAAGCACAGACCGAGATTACGATAAGAGTGTGAAAAATAAGTTCAGCCCAAGATGGCTAAAGTAAGAAATGACGTTGACATTTAGTAAAGAAACAAGAAAAGTGATAGTTGGCGATTTCGTGAAAGTGAAAGTAAACCTTCCCGAGAGAGAGTTCCTTGTTTAATACTGTAAACAAACAAATTAATTACGGAAAACGCGGCTGTGTAGACTTTGGGAACCATCTGAAAACCGCTAGACATGTCCAGTTATTGAAACAGCGTGTTCGAGTCACAGGTAAAACCCTGTAATATTGAGTATTCACCAGAAATTTGTGTCTGTCAATATAGCTTTGTTAAAGGAACTAGTCAACATGTACCGATTCAGAAAATTTATAAACCAGTTTAATGAATTAGAACTGAAGATGGTAACCAGTATTTGGGTTACAATTTATAAATTTATTCCATTAGCTGATTTTTATGCCCCCAAAGCTAGGCTTTGGCGGCATATAGTGATCGCACCGTGGGTGTGTGGGTGGGTGGGTGTGTGGGTGGGTGGGTGTGTGGGTGGGTGGGTGGGTGTGTGTACCTTTTGTCCGGAGTATATTTCCTTTGTCACATCAGCTACGGATACCAAATTTGGTGTGTGAGTTCATCTTGGGATGGGGGAGTGTCGCGTACCATTTTCATGTCACTGTGACCTTGACCTTGACCTTTGACCTTGATTTTACAAAAAGCTTGTCCGGAGCATATCTCCTTTACCTTACCAGCTACAGATTCCAAATTTGGTGTGTGAGTTCATCTTAGGATGGCGGAGTGTCGCGTACCATTTCCAGGTCACTGTGACCTTGACCTTGACCTTTGACCTCGATTTTAAAAAAAGCTTGTGCCTTACCAGCTACAAAAAGCTTGTCCGGAGTATATTTCCTATACCTTACCAGCTAAGGATTCCAAATTTGGTGTGTTAGTTCATCTTGGGATGGAGGAGTGTCGCGTACCATTTTCAGATCACTGTGACCTTGACCATGACCTTTGACCGATTTTACAAAAAGCTTGTCCGGAGCATATCTCCTTTACCTTACCAGCTACAGATTCCAAATTTGGTGTGTGAGTTCATCTTGGGATGGCGGAGTGTCGCGTACCATTTTCAGGTCACTGTGACCTTGACCTTGACCTTTGACCTCGATTTTAAAAACCGCTTATACCTTACCAGCTACAAAAAGCTTGTCCGGAGTATATCTCCTATTCCTTACCAGCTAAGGATTCCAAATTTGGTGTGTGAGTTCATCTTTGGATGGAGGAGTGTCGCATACCATTTTCAGATCACTGTGACCTTGACCATGACCTTTGACCGATTTTACAAAAAGCTTGTCCGGAGCATATCTCCTTTACCTTACCAGCTACAGATTCCAAATTTGGTGTGTGAGTTCATCTTGGGATGGCGGAATGTCATGTACAATTTCCAGGTCACTATGACCTTAACCTTGACCTTGACCTTGACCGATTTTACAAAAAGCTTGTCCAGAGCATATCTCCTATACCTTACCAGATACAGATTCCAAATTTGGTTTGTGAGATCACCTTCAGATGGCGGAGTGTCGCGTACCATTTTCAGGTCACTGTGACCTTGACCTTGACCTTCGACCTCGATTTTACAAAAAAGGTTGTCCAGAGAATATCTCTTATACCTTACCAGCTGCGGATTCCAAATTTAATGTGTGAGTTTATCTTGGGATGGCGGTGTGTCGCGTACCATTTTCAGGTCACTGTGACCTTGACCTTTGACCTAGATTTTACACAAAGCTTGTCTGGAGCATTTCTCCTATACCTTACCAGCTACGGAATCCAAATTTGGTTTGTGAGTTCATCTTGGGATGGGGGAGAGTCATGTACCATTTTCAGATCACTGACCTTGACCTTGACCTTTGACCTCAATTTTACAGTCCGGAGCATATCTCCTATATCTTACCAGATACAAAAAGCTTGTCCAGAGCATATCTCCTATACCTTAAACGTTGACAATCAACCCAGGGTCCTTTTTAACGTTGAGAATGACTTAGGGTCCTTTTTAACTAAGTTTTGACGCTTGGCTCTTTTCTTAGCTATCATAATCGTCAAAGGTTCTGTTTCTAATGTTAAGAACTGACTCCTGTGTCATTTTTAACAGCATCAAAATTTCATGTTACACCTGCATTACATTGTATTGTTTTTCCACCAAAATGCATTTCGGTGTCAAACACTTTGGGGGCATTTGTCACCCGTGACGACCCTCTTGTTTCCTTCTCTTCTTTAGTTAGTCAATAATGTCAAACAAGTGTTCTTCTTTAAAAAAAAAACAACACAACAATATTTGTTTGAGATGGCACCTGTGTATGAAGACATTTTTAGTAATAGTCAGACCAGACATTTGCCTTATAAAGTAACACCCAGGAATGTGTGAAAGTCTGAATGGAAATAATTTCTGAAAAAATAAATTAGCCAGTTTAGGTTCTTATAAAGATTTTAAAACAGAAAGAGAAGGGTAAAACTATTCACTTTCTAAAAAAAAAGATTGACATTTTCATAGCCCGAGGTCATAAAATGGGAAGGCGATATCCTAGACTAAGACAACTACTAGTACTACTACCCAATCCTACTTAGGAAGTGATCCTACAAATGATCAAGAATGAAAGTTATAAATGTAGACATAGAGTGGGAATTACCACTGAGTGACAACCATGCAGACCATGTTAACATGTAAAAGTTTAAGATAATAAGATCTGCCTGATGAGACCCAAAGATGTTATGGACATAAATAATTCTCAGAAATAATAATAAACAAACATGAGTTGTTTTATCTCTGGAACATATGAAAAGAATTTTTTTTTTATCATTTATCAAGTTGCACTTTAGAAAGTGCTCTAATTTTCATTAGTGCGGCCCTACCATGTTGAAAGTCTAACTAGAGCACTGTAATGGTGTGGATATGCATAGCTTGCTAATTATGTCTCCCCCATTTATGGGGAGATATATTGTTTTTGCCAGAGTTGTCTGTCTGTCCGTCCGTCCGTCCGTCTGTCCGTCTGTCCGTCCGTCCGTCTGTCCGTCTGTCCGTCACAAACTTGTGTCGCGCGTATCTCTGAAACCAGTTGGGCTAGAGTCACCAAACTTCACAGGAATGTTCACCAGCATGAGTTGTTGTGCACCTATGGTTTTTGAATTGTCTCCCCTTGATAATTTTGGAGTTATTGCCCCTGATGACTTAAAATTAGAAAAACTTTGTGTCGCGCGTATCTCTTAAACCGCTGGTACTAGAGTCACCAAACTTCACAGGAATGTTCACCAGCATGAGTTGTTGTGCACCTATGGTTTTTGAATTGTCTCCCCCTGATAATTCTTGAGTTATTGCCCCTGATATGAATACTTAAATTTATACAAACTTTGTGTCCCGCGTATCTCTGAAACCAGTAGGGCTAGAGTCACCAAAATTCACAGGATTGTTCACAAGCATGAGTTGTTTCGCTCTTAGGTTTTTTGAATTATCTCCCCTGTTAACTTTGGAGTTACTGCCCCTGATGACTTAAAATTAGACAAACTTTACTTAGTGTCGTGCATATCTCTGAAACCACTAGGGCTAGAGTCACTAAACTTCACAGGAATGTCGACCAGCATTAGTTGTTGTACAACTTGGTTTTTTGAATTATCTCCCCTGTTAACTTTGGAGTTACTGCCCCTGATGACTTAAAATTAGACAAACTTTACTTAGTGTCGTGCATATCTCTGAAACCACTAGGGCTAGAGTCACCAAACTTCACAGGAATGTTCATCAGCATGAGTTGTTGTGCACCTGGGTTTTTAATTGTCCCCCTTATAATTCTTGAGTTACTGCCCCTGATATGTTAACTTAAAATTAGAGAAACTTTGTGCTGCACGTATCTCTGAAACCAGTAGGGCTAGAGTCACCAAACTTCACAGGAATGTTCACCAGCATGAGTTGTTGTGCATCTGGGGTTTTTTAATTGTCTCCCCTGATAACTTTAGAGTTACTGCCCCTTATGACTTAAATAAGAGAAACTTTACTTTGTGTCACATGTATCTGAAACCACTAGTACTAGAGTCACCAAACTTCACAAGAATGTTGACTAGCATGTGTTATTGTGTATCTAGGGCTTTTGAATTGTCTCCCTCTGACAATGTTGGAGTTATTGCCCCTGATGACTTAAACATTAGACCCTGATAAGTTTGAAGTTACAGACATTACACTTGTGTATTGGAAAGAGGTTGGGAGGGGGAGACATCTGTTTTTGTGACAAAAACAAACCTCTAGTTATAATATGGTTAGGTATATAAATGTTTGTTTGTGAAATGGTACCGGTATTTATCGAACATAATTATCTAGCAGAAGATTTGTCTTCTCATATTTCTTTGTGTCAATAAAATCTACCTGTCCAAAAGTCGAATCTACCTGGCAAATCTCCTAAATCTACCCGACATGCTATAGCATTTTTTGCTTCATTTATTTGTCAGATATACATAAATTTACATCATTTAGTAAGAACTTTTGAAAAAATCTCGCCGTTGAAGGGGGGAGAGGAAACACCCCTCCCGTACCCGCCCCAAGACGCAACTCGCCTTCTGAAAATCCTGGGGAGAACCCTGTGGTTTATAATGACATAAAGAGTTTGAGTTTGAATGTAAATATGATTAGAAATTGTGACTATAAATGTGTATAAAAAGGTGAACTATGTCTAGTAAGTTAACTAATTGTTAAGTGTTATAATACCATGCTGACTTTTAAATCAAATTTCATATCTTTAACGTGTGAGTTTTAATTGCTTGTGTTTTACAAGAAATTAATCTGGTAATATTGAATAGATCCAGGATAAACTGGATGTAAATTGTATGGACATGCACTGCAACCAGTTTGTTTGCTTTCCAGACAAATTGGCAAACTAGAGATGGTGGTGGTAATTTGCAAGCAGTGTAGATCAGATCAGATTTTCATTGCACCAGCTGATCTAGGTCAACACTGTAACAATCTCTTGTGATTTGATTTCTGTATATACCGATAAAAGAAATTTAGTAATCATGTAATTCAATGTAATGTGATTGTCTTAATATTCAATTGCTGCCATACAAATAGTCAACACAGGAAAATTAAATTTCACAGATTGGACCAACAGTGGCTATCAAGAAGTGGTTAGATATAAAGTTAACAGTCATGGCTCATATTTGCAAAATTAATGTCTGCTATGTTCTTACACCTTAGAAAGGATTAAATTTAATGATCATATAATTGAACGTCTTGTGTCAAGGTTAAAGATGTTTATATACTAGGAATGGGGAAAAAAGCATTCCACACTAGAAACAAGATGGCAAATAGTTTATTGTTTCAGCATGCCAATGTAATGTGTACAAACTCAACAAAAAGCAGATGATTTCAATATTTAGCACATGGCTTGGAGCTCTCGGCCAATCAGATGCATCAAATAGTGTCGACTATATCGTTTAGTTCGACGCTTTTTGAAAAAACCATGGACTAACTAACAAACTGTTTATGTAGTCAATGGTTCCTGTCAACCAATCATTATAATGTTTTTTTGACGTCACATCCTAGGCTTTCACGTGATATTTCACCCCAATGCATCGTAGCCTTGATCAGTTGGGTACACTGAAATACAGTAAAACTTAGGTTAATCGACAATTAAGGGAAATGAATATGCAATTTTAAATACAGGTGACACTTTAATGCATTACTAAAGGTATGCAGAAAGCTCCTATTTTGAGCGTTATGTGTTACATTTAACCTGCATTCAAGCATAAAAAGTTCTTTAAAAAGCGGCACAATGCATAGCGTATTTTATTGACCATTGTACATAGGTTTTACTGTATACTATCTAATCAATGCCTGAAAAGTTGAAAACAATCTTTATTAAAAAAATTTAAACAAAATAAGATAATAAAAATCTTAATAAAATGATCTAGATCTAGATCGAATTAATTCAATACTTAAAAGTAACTTTTATTTCAAATGCATCATATTGAAATTGAAATTATCGTTGAATATTTAAAATTATCATTGAATATTTAATTGTACACAATTTTAAAATCTTGCCGTTAAATTTCCAGCTTTGTCGTTTTTCCTTCCTCTTCCAAAATATTAATGGATTCATGCGCAATCATGGTTTTCAATCTTGTGCGAAGAGAAGTGAGGGAAAATCAGCACGCGCCCGATGACATGAAATTGCGAATTTGATGACATTTATTTCTTGTTTTTCCTCGGGCCCAAGCCAGTGCTAAATAGGTTAGCCAATGGTTGAGCGCGACTAAACGACATAGTTCTCGGGGGCTATGCCCCCTCGAACTAAATTGTTTAGTCACGCTCAACCATGGTCTAACCTATACATAAACAATATATGCTGTCAATATGATTTGCATTCAGAAAACAGCACATTCATAGTAAAACTTGTCAAGCTTTGAGTGGTAAAGAAATCTAGAAAGTACTATTGAATCGGAAATTTCAGTTTTCTTGGTGGTGGGTGGCAAGTTAAATATAAATCTAGTGGTTGTGGGTATCTGACTTATTATGTCTCCCCCATTTATGGGGAGATATATTGTTTTTGCCAGAGTTGTCTGTCTGTCCGTCCGTCCGTCCGTCCGTCCGTCTGTCCGTCCGTCCGTCCGTCCGTGTTGACGAGGGTCTACTTGTGCTGCGAATTCCTTGAAAAAATGGGTACTTGTGCTGCAATTTTGTCTTCTGTGACAGTCACACAAGAAAATGTGTCCAAACTGGCTTAAATTTACTTCTGTGACAAATCCTTGGTGTCCATACAAACTGCAGCACAAGATAGTTGGACACATTGATCAACGTTGGACAGAGTTGGGTTCCATGGGGATTGGACAAGACCACAGTTTTCATTAAGTTGACTGGTGTCTTATTTCATTTGATCAGGGTGGTTGAGACGCATTCCATTTTTCTATGTGTTTTGTTGTATGCGCCTGAGTAATAGAGATCACACTTGGACCAGTCTAGGAAAACAGTCAAATAGTGTACCCTGTTGGTAATTTGAAAGGCCAATTTAAACTTGGGTAAAGTATGTCTCAACAATTTATAATACAGGAGAGAATAGCTAAAATATCATTAGCTGATCAAACAGAAAACTCCTGGTACAGAATTAATTGTCTTGCAACGATGAAACTCCCATGAAAACGGATGATAAAACGTGTACCCCACCCACTTCAAAATTACGCATCTACGGTCATTGATACTTTGATTACGTGAGTATCCAATCTTTAAAACAGATTTTCTATTACAGAAATCCTATTTAACGAGTTTTTGGATTGTTTTTAAATACGTAATACCATGCAATTGAATTTACAATCTGTATAATTGGAGAAAATATTCATATGTCATACATGGTTTTTCACGTCTTGGCATTTTGTTTCAGCCAGTGCATTTCTGACATTAGTAACTAATAACAGATGCGACATGGCTAACTCGCTAAATGCCAGTTGATTTTTTCTGATTGCCAGTGCCAAAATAAGCACATGCTAAAAATGAAAGATGAATTTCAAGGTTAGAGGCTTTTTAAACAGCTTTATACAAAGGATAAAACTTTCTTTAACAAGGTGTGTGAAATTTTGCCATTCTCTATCCTTGTTATTCTGCGAGTAGGCATGATTCCATATTAAGATGTATAAATGGAATCTGTCCCAGCCTACTCGTCTTTATAAAATCTCTGTCTTGTCCAACCATCTTGGGAGGGTCTTTTACAAGGGGTGTATACATTGTGGCACTGCCTAGGGGGAACCCCTGCCCAATTTTTCAATTTTGACCCGTTTTGTTTGTTCAAAAGTGGGTGATTTATCAAGTACAGATTTTATTCTTTTATAATCAAAGATTTAAACAAAATTTAACGTCCGATGCCTCAAAATTGCACCATTCGAAGTGTTACTTACTGCCGAGAAATTTTACCTTAAATTGCCTATTAGAAATTAAGATTTCCATATGTACATGGATTTTATTTACACAAGTGTGATTTAAATTAAAAGTTAACAGTATAAATATCTCTCAATACCAGTTTGGAGATTCTTAAGTAGATATCTAAAACAACCCTTTGTCATTCTTAATTTTTTTGTCTGCTTGAATCAATTAAAGGTGGGTTTTTTTCTTCAGGAAGGCGAGCTTATGCGAGATTGCATCAAAACTACACAATTGCTTTAAATGACATTTCCTCCCAAACCGCTGACCAGATTTCAAAATAACTTCATATAAATGTTCACCATATTGCCCTCTTCTGCTGTCCATGTCTTGTGTGACTCCCAAGTCATTCTTTTACTTATGTGACAGTGTTGTCCATGTCTTGTGTGACTCCCAAATTATATTCCTTTACTTCTGTGACAGTTGTCCATGTCTTGTGTGACTCCCAAGTTATATTCCTTTACTTCTGTGACACTGTTGTCCATGTCTTGTGTGACACCCAAGTTATATTCCTTTACTTCTGTGACAGTGTTGTCCATGTCTTGTGTGACTCCCAAGTTATATTCCTTTACTTCTGTGACAGTGTTGTCCATGTCTTGTCACTTGTGTGACTCCCAAGTCATATTCTTTTACTTCTGTGACAGTGTTGTCCATGTCTTGTGTGACACCCAAGTCATATTATTTACTTCTGTGACAGTGTTGTCCATGTTTTGTCTCTTGTGTGACTCCCAAATCATATTCTTATATTTCTGTGGCAGCTTTCCTATGCAAACAGTGTAGACACTGATCAGAGGGCTCCTTATCCATTTTTTGCTAAAAAAGTACTGCAGCTACAGTTGCTCAGCTTCACATGCTCATGCATCTTGATGAGTACAGCATGTTGCATTGGAGTTTAGTGACCTGTGACCTTGGCTAAAGTTATCGACAAAAGTACTGCAGCTTCAACTTCATGTGCTGATGTGCCTCATTGAGTATAGCATGTTGCATCACAGTTTGGTGACCTCTGACCTTGACCTCTGTGACCTACATTTACCTTGAGCATTAGCTTTTTTGCTAGCTCTGTTACCCAAAAGGTACAAGTGCTTCACACACCAGACATACTTTGGCTACAGATGTATGTGGAATCGTGGGTATGCAAGACATTTAATTCTGCAGAATTCTTGTGTTGGGTCACCTATTTTAATAGGATTACCAGGATACTGATTGATCCTTATTAAAAAAAGATATACTAAAATACTGAGGTTAAAAAAAAGATATACTAAAATACTGAGGTAATTCATATGGAATTCATATGGACTTTGGTAATCAAACTTGCTTCTGTGACTGATGTCTAAAAATACTTCTGTGACTGCTGCAGAAGTGTGGTGCAGTGCGTACACTTTTTGAGTTGTCACATAAGTAAATTTTGTTGTCACACAGGCATCGCAGTCACACAACTACCCGCCAGTAGGTCCGTCCGTCTGTCCGTCACAAACTTGTGTCGCGCGTATCTCTGAAACCAGTTGGGCTAGAGTCACCAAACTTCACAGGAATGTTCACCAGCATGAGTTGTTGTGCACCTATGGTTTTTGAATTGTCTCCCCTTGATAATTTTGGAGTTATTGCCCCTGATGACTTAAAATTAGAAAAACTTTGTGTCGCGCGTATCTCTTAAACCGCTGGTACTAGAGTCACCAAACTTCACAGGAATGTTCACCAGCATGAGTTGTTGTGCACCTATGGTTTTTGAATTGTCTCCCCCTGATAATTCTTGAGTTATTGCCCCTGATATGAATACTTAAATTTATACAAACTTTGTGTCGCGCGTATCTCTGAAACCAGTAGGGCTAGAGTCACCAAACTTCACAGGATTGTTCACAAGAATGAGTTGTTTTGCTCTTAGGTTTTTTGAATTATCTCCCCTGTTAACTTTGGAGTTACTGCCCCTGATGACTTAAAATTAGACAAACTTTACTTAGTGTCGTGCATATCTCTGAAACCACTAGGGCTAGAGTCACCAAACTTCACAGGAATGTCGACCAGCATGAGTTGTTGTACAACTTGGGTTTTTGAATTGTCTTCCCTTGATAACTTTGGAGTTATTGCCCCTGATATGATTACATTAAATTAGAGAATTTTTTTGTCATGCATATCTTTAAAACCACTAGGGCTAGAGTCACCAAACTTCACAGGAATGTTCACCAGCATGAGTTGTTGTGCACCTGGGTTTTTAATTGTCTCCCCTTATAATTCTTGAGTTACTGCCCCTGATATATTAACTTAAAATTATAGAAACTTTGTGCTGCACGTATCTCTGAAACCAGTAGGGCTAGAGTCACCAAACTTCACAGGAATGTTCACCAGCATGAGTTGTTGTGCATCTGGGTTTTTTTTAATTGTCTCCCCTGATAACTTTAGAGTTACTGCCCCTTATGACTTAAATAAGAGAAACTTTACTTTGTGTCACATGTATCTGAAACCACTAGTACTAGAGTCACCAAACTTCACAAGAATGTTGACTAGCATGTGTTATTGTGTATCTGGGGCTTTTGAATTGTCTCCCTCTGACAATGTTGGAGTTATTGCCCCTGATGACTTAAACATTAGACCCTGATAAGTTTGAAGTTACAGACATTACACTTGTGTATTGGAAAGAGGTTGGGAGGGGGAGACATCTGTTTTTGTGACAAAAACAAACCTCTAGTCTTAATTCTCTTGTTTGGGGGGGTAAAAAAAATAAAATTGTGTTGGTGGTACCCCTATTTTTGGCTGGCGTTCCTACCCCCCCCCCCCCCCCCAGGCCTTTTTTCCTGGAACAGCCCTGAGGCGATTTTAAGGAGTGGTCACAACATAGTGTTTGGAGAAATAAAGAAGTTATTCTTGAAAATGTTTCTATTTACGCATCTTGTCTGGATCTGGTCATATCGAGTCTCGTATCAAAATTATGCCAAATTGGATTTTTCAGCTTTACTAATGGAGACGAGATGGGCAATAAGTGAGATTGGGCGTCTTAATATGGGCAATTAGGGAGATTGAGTGTCTTAATAATATGGGCAATTAGTGAGATTGGGTGTCTGAATAATAGCTATTTGGATAATGAACAGAACAGAACAATATTTTATTTAGACTTGTACATAATACATCGTCTTTACATACATATATACAACCATTACAACTGTTCACGTGATATTTTGGTCAGTAACACTTTTCGTTTCGATTCAAAACATGCAGGTTGACAAGTGTTATAGGTTATGGCTATTTTAAATACTTCTTATAACATGCTTGAAATTATCGGAGAGCAGAAGACAAACATTTGATATTAAGATTTATAAACCATGTACACGGCATGCGCAAGGCAGTCACACAGTGCAGATATATACTCAAATCAGTGGGTTCATAAGACCCACGGTTTTGATCTACACTGTTTGCAACGCTATTCGAACGGTAATCATCAACTCAGTTACACGTATTGTGATACATGTATACACCACGATATTGTGACGACAAGTGCTGTGAACAACGTCATAGGCAAAACATGCAACCGGTGCTTCTTCAGACTAGGGGACTCTTAACAAGTCTCCCAACCTGGATCAAACATGTTTGACTGTCAATGTAAGTATAAGTTCTTAAATAAAACTCGCATATCATGGTGCACACGACTTGTATCACCTATATATACACACAGGAAATAACAAAACACAAACAACACAATCCATAATAAAAACCACTTCGATCACTCAATCGATCACATCAATTGATAGAAACCCCCACTGCAGTGCAAAAAAAACCAAACAAACCTTTCTGTCTTTTACTCTCTCAAACATTACCCATTAAAATAAATTACACTTGTAAGTCACTGCACTGCAGTGAATGTGTTCTTCAATCTACTTACTATACATAGCTAAGTGTAGATTAAACAGATATATTTATATTACTATTTCTTTTGATAAGTGCCTCTTTGATAAAAATTGCCACATTTTTCATCAAACCTTTTTCATGATTACTTAACAATAAATTCAGTTTGTAAACCGAGGGATTAATATAATATTTCATATCTAGATATTTTTTCCTTATATCTTTATAGCAAGGACATACACAAATAAAGTGGTAAGCGTCCTCTATATCATGCAGGTTACAAAATAGACAATATCTTTCATCTCTCGGGATTCGATCTGCACCAAAACGGCCAGTATGTATCCTAAGAGAATGTGCTGATAATCTTAATTTAGTGATAAAAAATCGTAAGTGTGCAGGTACATAATCAAGATATTGCTCATATTCAAAATGTGTTTTAAACATCTTATATTCTTCCAAAATTGCATTTCTTTCTAAAGCACCGTACCATTCTTGTATAAAACAATCGACAACTCGCTGCTTAAAAATCAAGTGGAACGATTTGACTAGATTAATGTCAAAATTTATAAACATATCTGAAAATCCATAGACATCAAATAGTGTTTTAACGCGGGAAATCCAATTCCTGTGACCCATAGAATAGTCGTTAAGAGCTAACTGGTACAATTTCTTTAATATAATATTATCAGAAAACTGGATCTTACACCAGTATTTAACTATCTTGCTGTACCGTGCAATATATAACGGATATCGCGCTAGTTCTCCATACACGCCTGTTGTACTCGAGTTTAGTGGAATTCTTAACACACGTTTACAAAATTTCAAATGGATTCTTTCAATATCTTTAGATTTTGTGAAACCCCAAATTTCAGAAGAGTAACTCAATATTGTCCCTGTGAAGGAATCAAATAGTTGGCACAAAATCTTTGGCTTAAGTGGAAATAACTTACAATTAGCCAATAGGGTGTGCATTGCTTTTAAAGCTTTTCCTATTATATGTTCATTATTCAATGCAAAATTCCCAGTATAGCTAAAAACTGTACCGAGGTAGTTAAAACTATTTACTACCTCTACCAATTCGCCATTATAACACCACTTCTCATCCGTTTTCAGACCGCCCCGTTTTCTAAAAACTATTATTTTTGTTTTCGACGTATTGACTTCAATACCCCATTTGTTGCAATATGTATGTAATAAATCGAGACTATCCTGATAATGAGGACTTAATTCAGGGCTGTCAGGATAATGTACGGCAGACAAAGCCTAGGAATAAATTGTATCAGGTTGTGTGATATCAGGATGACCTTTGAAGATTTGGGATTCCATCGCCTTACTGGATTTACATCATATGAAACACTTGTCGCTGTTATTTTAACAGAAAGAAACGGGAAAGTTAAGTTTGAAAATGGAGAGTAGATGAATATGAAGAGGAATTCTGGAGGCTTAAGAAGAAAATGCGATGGAATGATCCATGTTGCCAAGGTGCTGTTTCAGTGACCATGATGAGTTTATTCCATTTTGGCACTGTAACGGCGCTTTGGTTGCTGGGTACAGATTTGCTGCAGCATTTGGATTCAAAGGATGAAGTAGAAAGATTTCTCCAAGGTGAAAAAGCCTTGCACAGATGTAAGAATACTGGTGATTTTAAGCCCATTGAATGCTGTGTAGAACTTTGGGAAGTAAACTGGCATGGTTCATGCGTCAAATTGTTGGACTTTGTAGAGGAATATAAGGAAATTGTGACCGTCAATCTTAAATTAGACTTTATGAAAAGGGAATAAGGTGGAGTGAGTATTCACAGGAGCAGTGAACTACTGAATTAAAATCTGTGTCCAGGCTAATGTTCTGAATAATACCTGCATGAATATTGTTGATTTAAGTGGTAAACCTTTTCCTTCATGTGAAATCCTTTTTTCATGCCTTTGCAGTTTATAAACAAAGTAGAGTCTGATCATACGACTCATTTAGGAGCCGTATCATGAGTCTGCTCTGTTTGCTTATGACATTGATATAGATCTGATTCTACAGTGTTTGTCAAAATCCCTTGTAAACCTAGCATAAAGATACAGCTGATAAATAGTCCATGATGTCATTCTTTATGACATGAATACTGAACAGGGAAAGCATTAAGAGAGTGTTCTAGTAAAACATTTGTCAGATGTTTAACCCTTTCCCTCATAGAAACGTGTTTTCACGCATTTGCAAACAGAGTAGACCCAGATCAGACGGCTCCTAGAGGAGCCGTCTGATCAGGGTCTGCTCTGTTTGCTAGTGGAATTTGACAGATCTATATCTTTACTTTCTAAAATGGTTACAAAGTTTCACCATCTATATTTCATTATAACTATTTTGCCCATGAATATTCAGTAGGTATTGAGATTTGTAATAAACATAGAACAGGGAAAGGGTTAACCCTTTCCCTGTTGCATGTTCATTTAAGAAATGACGTCGTGAATATTTATTTGCAGAATTTTTATAATGGCATGTTTACACCGGTTTTGATATTAATAGAAACTAGATCTGGATCTATTATGATTTCATAAGCAAATAGAGCAGACTCTGATCAGACGACTCCTATAGGAGCCGTCTCATCTGGATCTGCTCTGTTTGCAAAGGCATAGAAAGGTGTATTTATGGGGTAAAGGGTTAACTTGTGTTGCATTCTGGTTACATGGTAAAGTTAACATCTTTATTTTGTAGCTGAGAAGCCAGACCGCCCAAGGAGAAAGCCAAGGTCACAGTCCACAGATGACACCACAGCCATGGAAACGGATGGTGGCACATATGCTGACGGAAAGAAAATAGATGAACAAAAGTAAGTAGAGGGGTTTTGTGTTGTTTTACCTTTGGATCATAATTGACAAATTTAAAAAAATCTTAAATGGGTTGTGAGAAGGCCCATTGATTTTTATTCAGATTTCCCTGTCCTAGTCGTTCTGTTAGGGTGCAAGTCACCTTTTGTGCAATCTCTAGTTGACTATTTGATAGAGATGCATATTTAGGTATTTGCAAACTGAGTAGACTTTTGTTTGACAGTTATTGTAGGGGATCTTTTATCAGGGTCCCCTGTTTGTTTAACCCTTTCTCTGTTCTATGTTTATTTCAAATTTCAATACCTACTGAATATTCATGAACAAAATAGTTATAATGAAACATGGAAGGAAGAACATTGTAGCCATTTTAGAAAGTAAAGAAACAGATTTAATACCATTAGCAAACAGAGCAGACCCTGATCAGACTGCTCCAATAGGAGCCGTCTGATCTGGGTCTACTCTGTTTGTAAATGGGTGAAAACACGTTTATACGAGGAAAAGGGTTATTTAAGCAATAAAAACGATTTGATTGTACAGTTTCAGCTATGGTAAAAAAAAAATTGTAAGAATTAATATTCATGATGTCATTTCTTTCATGAATATTCATCTGATAAAGGGCGAATCATTGAAATTGTGTATCATGCAGACAAACATGCATATTCAAATACTAAAATCGTCGTTTCTTCACTAAACCCTATGTTGTGACCACTCATTAGAATTGTCTCTTCGAGACAATTCTAAAGAGTGGTCACAACATAGGGTTTGGTGGAGCAATAAAGAAGTTGTTACGGATAATATAGGGTTTGGTGGAACAATAAAGAAGTTGTTACGGATAATGTATTGATTTACTTATCTTATCTATACATGATCATGTTATTTCAGATTAAAGACATTCAGGGCCAACCTGTTTGACCTATTCAAGAAAGAGCACGCTCAGTCCGTCTCACTGGACAAATTGCGGTCGCACATCAGCTCCAGCTTTGACGAGGACGAAATGTTTGCAGCTATTCACAAAATGATGGACGCTAACCAGATCATGCTGGCAGATGAAATGATCTTCTTAATTTAAGTTCAGCTTGATGAGTTGATTGAACTGGTATAGCCCTTTTGAATGGCATAATGGTAGATCTGGTAAATTTGGAAAGCTCAACTATTCTGCAATGAATTTACTGACTTTGAGCAGAGCAACAGATAAACATGTGTACTCAAGTACTAAAACTGTCACTTCTCCACTAAACCGTATGTTGTGACTACACTTTAGAATCGTCTTTGAGACAGCTCTGAAGAGTGGTCACAACATACAGTTAAGTGGAGAAATAAAGTTGTTCTCGAAGATGATTTGAATTGCGCATCTTATCTGGATCTCTGCCTTGAGCATTCTGCTAAAAAATCAGTTTGGAAGAGTCAAAGGATTATGCACAATAGCATCAAAGTGCTAATGACATCAAATTGTTTGATATGTCTCTTACTTGAGATTAACCCGCTACTCCAGGCATCGTAATGCCTTTGTAAACAGAGTTGATCTGTTTCAAGTGACTCCTGTAGGAGCTGTCTGATCAGTCTGCTCAGTTTACTTATGGAATAATGTAGATCTGTGTCTGCACTTTCTACCATAGCTGAAACTGTTCATGTGCCAGTATGAAAATTTGTCTAATATTCATGTCATAATTTCTTATATGAATATTCATGGAGTAAGGGTTTAAAGTATTGGATGACCACAATTCGTAGAAGTTTGCAAGTCGATAGGACTAAAAGTGAAAAGACAAAAGTGCTGGATAATGATAATGGCGTTAAAGTGCAGTGTACAGTGAAGAAATTTAAAACATCTTTTAGAATTCCGAGAAAAATTCTTGCCTTTCAAGAAAGAATGAATGTTCTCAAAATTTCAATCATGGTGTTGATCTAAGTTCGTGGAGTAAATTAAATGCGCAAGGTTTTCTCAACCAAACCCAAAGTTGCGACTACTCAATAGAATGATCTCAAGAGTCTTCACAACTATAGGTTTGATTGAGAATGTCTGCAAAAAGTTTAGCTCAACTTTCCTTGGATCCTGTTTGCAGTACAGGAGCTTCCCATTGAAAGTACTGTAATGCATGTATTTATTATAACCTAACTGTGCCCGGCCACAAATGCAAACAGCTTTGAACCATACGAGTCACAAAGTAGCTGGAAACTCGTCAGGATGCAAGCTGTTTGACACTTTGTCAATAGTTTCACAAAAGCTTGATGGAATTGTAGGACGCTCCGACAGGTTAAATGTTGAAATATGTTTACAAAATAAATTATTTATCAAAAATACCTACCAGTAATATGGTTCTGCAATGTTAGCCAAATGGAGAATTTGGCTAACATTGCAGAACCATATTACTGGTAGGTGACATGCAGAACCATATTACTGGTAGGTGGACAATTTGGTTTTAATCCTGCATCTTTGAGGTTCTATGACAATTTGGTTTTGATCATGCATCTTTGAGGATACAGCTTCCTTGGAGAGTGTAGTCATCTCGAGGTAATGCCTTGGGTCAAACGACTGATTGGACATCATGTAAATGTAACTATGCAAACATGTTTACATGTATTTATACATGATGGTTAAACTCGGGAATATTGGTGAATTTTGTTTGGAGTTTATATAAAGATCTGTAAATTTTTATGTGTAATAACTTGTGTACAAAGCAGAAATGCAATGAAAATATTTCTCAGGACAGTGTTTGTTTATTGTAATCTTTCCTCGATTTACGAGTAATGCGTCACGGGGACCTAACGAAGTTTAAGAAAAGGTATGCTAAAATAGGGGATCATGGGTTTCAGCATAGAAATTTCCCAACCATTGCCACCATTTGTACAAGTTTGCCTCCTTGCAGGCTATCTGTACAAGTTTGACTCCTGCAGGCTATCTGTACACGTTTACGCCATGCAGGCTATTTGTACAAGATTGCCGTTATGTTGGATCATCTGTACAAATTTCCTTCAAGTGGGCTATATGTAAGTTTGCCTCTGTGAGCTATATGTTAATAAAGTTTTTCCTCCATTCTGTCTATTTGTAATAGACCTACAGTAATACATCATCGGAACACTGAAATAAATATACATAATCTGTCTTCAGTACGGATGGCAGCTTAATGCTGGGTGAACGGAAAGCTGCTTTGTGAGCTTTTCGTGTGACGTTCAACCTGCATTAAGCACCACCTGTATAAAACCTCGTTTCTTTACTGAATATTCATATATGCAAGGATTTGCTGTAAACTGCAAAAATTATTCCCTATAGGCTACGGCCATATACCAACATTTAACCTCATCTGTGATGGCCATGATTATTTTGTTCGGGCGAGCTTTTGTGATCTTCTGGTGTCTGTCCATGTACATAAACATTTGCTTTAATCGAAATTTACTCTGACACCTCGCAGCAGAATGTAACCAAACTGGTTTTTATACACCCGTTTGAAAAAACGGGACGTATTATGGAATGGCGCCGTCTGTCCGTCTGTAACATATCTAACTCAAGTTCCCCTTGGTGGATCCTTCTCAAATTTAACCACAATGTTTATCTAGACCTGCTACAGTAACCTGCCAAGTCCCCGTTTGTTTAGTCAAGGTCACACAATTGGACTTGAATTTGCGTTTAGCAAAAATGTTAACCGGTCTGTAACATCTCTAACTCAAGTTCCGTTGGTGGATCCTTCCCAAATTTAACCACAATATTTATCTAGACATGCTACAGTAGCCTGCCAAGTCCTGGCTCGTTTATCCAAGGTCAAGGTCACTTAATTGGACTTGGAATTTGCGTTTAGCAAAAATGTTAACCTCAATTTATGTGGAACAACTCCACTTATTTACATAACACTTTGTGATAAAGCTTTGAAACTTGGAACACTTGTTCACCGTCACAAGCTTCACCTGTAAGCAAGAGTAAATAACTCTTGTCAAGCATTTTGACTGAATTATGCCCCTTTTTAACTTAGAATTTTTGGTTAAGGCTTTGTTAAAGTCCAGTTATTTACATAACCCTTTGAGATAAAGCTTTTAAACTTGGAACACTTTTTCACCATCACAAGCTTCACCTGTAGACAAGAGTACATAACTCTGTCAAGCATTTTGACAATCATTCCCCTTTTTAACTTGGAATTTTTGGTTAAGGCTTTGTTAAAGTCCATTTATTTACATAACCCTTTGAGATAAAGCTTTTAACATTGGAACACTTGTTCACCATCAAAAGCTTTACCTGTAGGCAAGAGTACATAACTCTGTCCAACATTTTGACAGAATTATGCCCCCTTTCAACTTAGAAATTTTGGTTAAAGTCCACTTATTTACATAACCCTTTTAGATTAAGCTTTTAAACTTGGAACACTTGTTCACCATCACAAGCTTCACCTGTAGGCAAGAGTACATAACTCTGTCTAACATTTTGACATAATTATGACGCTTTTTAGCTTGGAATTTTTGGTTAAGGTTTTGGTTAAAGTCCACTTATTTACATAATCCTTTCAGATAAAGCTTTTAAACTTGAAACATTTGTTCACCATCAGAAGCTTCATCTTCATCTCTAGCATTTAGACACAATTTAGCAAATACGTTAACCCCAGTTTATGTTGAACAAAACCTCGACGGGCGTATGTTGTGCCCACTGGCACTCTTGTTGGTATCATGCTCTATCAACATTGCTTAAAAGAATATTGATCCATGTAGAACTTTGGTTGCCATGACAATATTAAACATCTCCAAAAACAGTGGTCAGAATTGATGTTCGATAGGAATGGTATTCTTGTGACACTGTACCCCTCAAATAATGCTAAAAGCATGTTGATCTCTTAAAAAAAACACGGCCGCCAGTGGCGGGCTAGATTTCATTACCTAACTATGTAGAAAACGTTTTAACTCGTTCTCTCCCAGGCTATTTTAGATCCAACCTTTTTGAATTAATCTACCGGAAAGGAGCATTTACTAGAGAAAATGATTTTTTTAGAATTTGGTAATTTGAAACCATTTTTATAAATAGAGCATTTGCTCCTACAGGAACAAATGCTCTATTTATCACAATGGTTTCACAAGGTGAATTATACAGAGGTGCAAAAATGTGTCACTAGGAGGTAATGTGTCAAGTGCTTAAACTTGAATGACATTTAGTAGGCACAGTCGATTGGAGAACCTTTATTAAAGTTGCTAAAATTATGTTGATATCTCAAAACGTGGCTTCCAGGGGCGGGGCTAGAGTTTATGTACAGCTATATAGAAAACGCATAAAAATCTCCCAAACCGGTGGTCCAATTTGAATGGAATTCGGTAGGAATAGTTACTTTGTGACCTTTATCAAAGTTGAAAGAACATCGTAGCCAAGGACAGCTGAATTCCCTGTAATGACTATAGGGAAACTTTAAAAATCTCCAAAACCGCTGGTGTACAGTAAAACCTCTCTATAACGACCACTAAATTACATAACGACCACTAAATTATATAAGTATTTTGTGTTAAAGGCATGTGGCTGCTTTAAGCAGCCACCTGCCCTAGATACCAACTAATTTACACAATTGAATGGTGTTTGGTAGGATGTGTTCTAATGACTATCAACTAAAAGTTGATATGCTTACTAGAAAATTGTGTCTAAGACAGCGATGTCCCCGTGGTGGTGCTTGCCTAGCTGCACATAAAATGCCTAATTCATTTGACCTGTGGCTTGTGGGCAGAATGGGCTGGGTGTACAATGAAAGTATGGATGGTGTTTAATGTCTATATGCAATTCCATGCCTCTGGGATCAAATGAGAACCCGCCCTAGGGGTGGCCAGTTTTCTATAGAAACATAGTGGAAACTTTGAAAATCTCTGATTGACTGGTAAGCGATACTGGGGCCATCATGACCCTTTTGTTTTCAGATAACCAAATGGTTTTAACAATGTTGAAACAGTATTGGATATTCCTACCAAAGGCCACTCAAACAGGGCTACCAGTTTTGAAAAAGATTTTTTAAAGGTTTTCTGTATAGTTCTATAAGAGGATTGTTTTGTAGTGTAACATGCACCATCTGCAATTCCTGGCGGTCACCCAGCCAGCCAGCAGTGCTCCCTCTCAATAACGATTCCCTCCTTACAACAACGCATGTCACTGTTTCCGAAACAACAAGGCTCCAGAAACAACTTTTCCATCGTATTTCTTTATGCCTCCATCAAACCCTATGTTGTGACCACTCTTTAGAATCGTCACAAAGTGACGATTCTAAAGAGTGGTCACAACATAGGGTTTGATGGAGGCATAACGGTTTTAGTTCTCCAAATACACCTTATCTGGGGATCTGCAAACAGGCTAATTGTGTTTGATTTTCCCTCCCTATAACAACTCCCTCTGAACAACACATACAATCTTCGTATCCCAAAGGGTGTCGTTGTAGAGAGGGAGCACTGTAGTAGCTGTGCATTTTGTAGATTAACCTCACTACATATCAAAGCACTTAAACCGCGTCGCCAAAGAACTAGCTCCCCAGCAAGGAGTGTAGAGCTTATACATGCATACCTAACGGGCCTTGCTGTTACAGTATAAAGAAAATGTGGACAGATAGATGACATATGAAATTGGTATTGTCCTTAGTTCTTGCATTTATTTTCACTAAACATTAAATAATTTCAGTAATTCAACGGTTATATACACAAGCACCAATTTGTGAACAATATATACATATCAACTCTTCTGTAAATCGTGACCATTTGCACACAGCTTGGATCCATATACAGCTGAACTTCGATAACTCGAACTTCAAGGGACCGTACAAATTAGATCGAGATAACAGGAGTTCCGAGTCATCCGATTTCTAATCTGAACGATTTCTCAAGGCCACAGTTTAATACAGGTCTAAAGTAATGCTGAAAGCTCCTATAGGAGCTTTCAGCATTACTTTTGACCTGCATTAAGCAGTCACATGCGTTTCTAGATATCTGTAGCAATACATTTTAGAGCAATTGTGTATTGTAAGTTTTAGAAGGACTGGACTTTTTGTTCGAGTTATCCCAAAGTTTGAGTTATCCGAGTTCGAGATATCGAAGTTCAACTGTAATATATTAGTATCCATGCAGTTTCAACTCAAAAAATTTGCCTTTGCAAACAGAGCAGACCCAGACCAGACAGAGCCTATAGGAGCCATCTGATCAGGGTCTGCTCTGTTTGCTTATGATATATGATTCTACAGTTTCTGCCTTAAACAATTTAATCAAATTAATATTCATGTCATTATTTCTTACATGAATATTCATGTCATTATTTCTTACATGAATATTCATAGAGTAATATTCATGTACCCCGTGAATATTCAAGCTGAAAATAATGCATACATGAATATATATTAGCTTTTATATAATGGCATATGGGCAAGATAATATCTGACCATGACAAAAACTGGAATTCAATCTATATACAGTAAAACCTCGATTATCCGAACACTAAAATACATATTATTATCGATCTTTAAGACAGGTGGCAGCTTAATGCATGGTGAAAGTCATGCAGAAAGCTCCTCTAGGAGCTTTCTGCATGACTTTCATCATGCATTAAGCAGCCACCTGCCTATAAGGGTCTAAATTCGTTAATAACGAAAATTCAAATAATCGAGGTTTTACTGTAATTCCATAAGTAAGGAGGACTCTGATCAAACGGCTCCTACAGGACGGCTCCTCTGATTGGGTCTACTCTGTTTGCAAAGTCACATCTATGTATCTAAATGTTAAATTTTGAATACTCTTATAATTGCAGTGTGGAACCAGATCAGTGGATAAGTTTAACAAGAGGGCCATGAGGCCCTGAAGCACCACTCACCTGAGATAACCCCTGGCTCTCGGCTTTACATTTTCAGAGAATATTTTCCTATGAAAAACTGGTAAGCCCTTGGGTGGAGCCATTTTCGACCCAGGGGTTATGATTTGAACAATCTTTGTAGAGGACTAGTAGATCATGCTACATACCAAATATCAAAGGTCTAAGCCTTACAGTTTCAGAGAAGAAGATTTTTTACAGATTTTCCTATGAAAAACTGATAAGCCCTTGGGCGGGGCCATTTTTGGTCTGGGGGTCATAATTTGAACAATTTTTGTAGAGGACCATTAGATCATGCTACATACCAAATATCAAAGCTTTAAACCTTGCAGTTTCAGAGAAGGTTTTTTTTTAAAGATTTTCCTATGAAAAACTGATAAGCCCTTGGACTGAGCCATTTTTGGTCTGGGGTTATGATTTGAACAATCTTTGTAGAGGACCATTAGATCATGCTACATACCAAATACCAAAGGTCTAGGCCTTACAGTTTCAGAGAAGAAGATTTTTAAAGATTTTCCTATGAAAAACTGATAAGCCCTTGGGTGGGGCCATTTTTGGTCGGGGGTCATAATTTGACCATTCTTTGTAGAGGATCATTAGATCATGCTACACACCAAATATCAAAGGTCTAGGCCTTACAGTTTCAGAGAAGAAGATTTTTAAAGATTTTCCTATGAAAAACTGATAAGCCCTTGGGTGGGGCCATTTTTGGTCCGGGGTCATAATTTGAACAATCTCAGTAGAGAACCATTAGATCATACTACATACCAAATATCAAAGGTCTAGGCCTCACAGTTTCAGAGAAGATTTTTAAAGATTTTCCTTGGGACCCAAAGTTATGATTTGAACAATCTTTGTAGAGGACCATTAGATAATGTTACATACCAAATATCAAAGGTCTAGGCCTTACAGTTTCATCTAAAGATTTTCTTATGAAAAACTGATAAGCCCTTGGGCGGAGCCATATCTGATCCGGGGGTCATAATTTGAAAGGAACAATCTTTGTAGAGGACCATTAGACCATGTTACATACCAAATATCAAAGGTCTATGCCTTACGGTTTCAGAGAAGATGATTTTTAAAGAATTTCTTATGAAAAACTGATAAGCCCTTGGGCGGGGCCATTTTTGGTCAGGGGGTCATAATGTGAACAATAATTTGTTCCCCCTAGCCACTGATGCTTCTGACAAAACTTGGTTAAAATCGGGTCAGCGGTTTCAGAGGAGATGTCGTTTGAAAATGTGAGTAAGTTGGGTTTAAAGTCTGACCAACAGTATTTCAGTTATTTGCAGACGGCATCCGCTTGAGACAAGTTATAGTGCTGCCTCACTGGAAGGCCCCTGCCGTGGGCACATGGCAAGGGCATCCCACCCAGTCACATTATCCTGACATCGGGCCGACCAGCCCTAGAACTACCCTTTTAATGTAGACAAGGGAGCTACTAGTACCAACTATTAACGACTTTTGGTATGTCGCGGCTGGGGATCGAACCCACGACCTTCTGTACCGCAGGCGGACGCTCTACCATTGAGCCACACGGTCGGTGCCTTTGAAAATGTGGCCGGAGGCTGGACGGATTGCGGTCACAATAGCTCATCCTGAACCTTCTGCTCAGGTGAGCTAATAAAACAAGAGGGCCATGATGGCCCTGATATCGCTCACCAGACAATCAGAGAAGAAGATTTTCTAACTTTAAGTTTCTATAGAAAACTGACCATCCCTGGGGCTGGTCCAATTTTGACCCCAAGGGGCATAATTTATATAACTTTTGTAGAGGACTTGAATATGATGCTATGTGCCAAATATGAAAGCTGAGAACCTTCCAGATTCAGAGGAGAAGATTTTCAAAGTTTCCACTATTTGTTCTATTGAAAACTGTCCACCCCTGGGACGGGACCAATTTTGACCCCAGGGCATAATTTTATGACTCTTGTAGAGGATCTGAACATGATGCTATGTGCCAAATATAAAAGCTGAGAACCTTCCAGTTTCAGAGGAGAAGATTTTCAAAGTTTTCCCTATATGTTTCTATTGAAAACTAGCCACCCCTGGGGAGGGGCAAATTTTGACCCCAGGGGCATAATTTATATAACTTTTGTAGAGGACCTGAATATGATATGTGCCAAATATGAAAGCTAAGAACCTTCCAGTTTCAGAGGAGAAGATTTTCAAAGTTTTCCCTATATGTTTCTATTGAAAACAAGGCACCCCTGGGGCGGGGCCAACTTTGACCCCAGGGGCATAATTTTGTAGAGGACCTGAATATGATGCTATGTGCCAAAGATGAAAGTTGAGAATCCTGTAGATTCAGAGGAGAAGATTTTTAAAGGTTCAAATTGTTGACGACGCACGCCGACGGACGGCGGGCGATCACAAAAGCTCACCCTGAGCACTTTGTGCTCTCGTGAGCTAAAAAACAAAAATTGAATGTAACATTCTATGCACAGTGTCAGTACGTCACATAGTTACGACCAAGAACCAACAGTATTTGGTACATTTTTGTCATATAACACTACACATAAAATATTGCCTTACATATATTGGAAAATTGGGTAACAGAACAGACCAATTTGAAGTTCATGCATATAAACTAAGCAATACAAATAAACAACTGTTATATACACGCAAAATGCAACCCCTCCAGTCAAACACTATTCGACCCGCTATGACAATGAGGGAGTTCATGTGCTATTATAACATTTATTAATCTAATTAACTTTGTTGATGTCATGATTTCTTGCCTGTATATTCATGGTGTAAAGGGTTATAAGGCAATTATCCCTTTCCTTCATATAAACGTGTTTTCAGGCATAAGCGAACGACGGAGTAGACCCAGAACAGATGGCGCATATAGGAGCCGTCTGATCGAGGAATCTGAAAGATCTGCATTTTACTGTCTACAATGTTCCGCCTTCCATATTTCACTATAACATTTTGTCCCCGAATATTCAAAAGGTATTAATTTTTGGAATATATATACAACAGGGCTAATAGGGTTATCCTTTAACCCTTTCCCTCATATAAACGTGTTTTCACGCATTTGCAAACAGAGTAGACCCAGATCAGACGGCTCCTAGAGGAGCCGTCTGATCAGGGTCTGCTCTGTTTGCTTATGGAATAAGATAGTTCTGTTTCTTTACTTTCTAAAATGGCTACAATGTTCCATATTTCATTAAAATCTTTTTTGTCCATGAATATTCCGTAGGTATTGAAATTTGGAATAAACACAGAACAGGGAAAGGGTTAAATATACAATGAGTGACAAAAGTAATGGCCTCTGATCAGATAGTAACCCTTGTGATGTTCAACCCTTTCCATCATATAAACGTGTTTTCACGCATTTGCAAACATAGTAGACCCAGATCAGGAGCCGTCTGATCAGGGTTTACTCTGTTTGCTAATAGAATTTGAAAGATCTGTGTCTTCCACTTTCTAAAATGGCTATAATGTACCACCTTCCACAATTCATTATAACTATTGTGTCCATGAATATTCAGTAGGTATTGAAATTTCAAATTAATATAGAACAGGGAAAGGGTTAACCCTTTCCTCCGTGAATATTCATATCAGAAATAATGATGTCATGAATATTAATTAGATCAATTGTTATAATAGCACATGGACACAGGATTTTTTGTCCACGACAGAAACTAGAACCATATCTATATTGTATCATTAACAAACAGAGCAGACCCTGATCAGAAGGCTCCTACAGGAGACGTCTGATCTGGGTCTACTCTGTTTGCAAAGGTGTATTTATGGAGTAACGGGTGAACAACTATGTGGAGTTTAACCTTTTACCCTATGAAATAATGACATCATTAACAGAGCTACAGATAAAGGTGCATACACAAATATTAAAATTGTCAATTCTCATCCAAACCCTAGACTCTAATCACGCTTCGAGGCAATTCTAAAGAGTGGTCACGCGATAGGGTTTGGTGGAGAAATAAAGAAGTTATTCTAGAAAATGTTTAAATTTATACGCATCTTATGTGGACATCTGCATCACTAACTCTTTCCCTGTTCTAGGTCTATTTCAAATTTCAATACCTACTGAATATTCATGGACAAAATAGTTATAATGAAATATGGAAGGTGGAATATTGTAGCCATTTTAGAAAGTAAAGAAACAGATCTATAGAATTCCATTAGCAAACAGAGCAGACCCTGATCAGACAGCTCCTATAGGAGCCGTCTGATCTGGGTCTACTCTGTTTGCAGATGTGTGAATGCACGTTCATATGAGGGAAAGGGTTAATATTAGATTAATCTTTATAGTGGCATATAATTATACCGATCATGTAAGAAACTAGAAATCAGAACCTATAATAATAATACAATTCCAAAACCATTACATTGCTCTGTGCACAGAATACCCATGTAAGAACCACTGCTGTACCGCAAGCCAGCTGGAAGGCTACCTCAAGATATACTGTAAAACCTCTCTATAACGGCCACTTGATTGTGTTAATTAGTTAGTATTTAGGGCAGGTGGCTGCTTAAAACAAGGTGAAAATAAAACAGAACGCTCCTATAGGAGCGTTCTGTTTTATTTTCACCTTGCTTCCTATAGGAGCGT
Organism: Azorinus chamasolen; assembly: GCA_963576725.1. Taxonomy (NCBI): domain Eukaryota; kingdom Metazoa; phylum Mollusca; class Bivalvia; order Cardiida; family Solecurtidae; genus Azorinus; species Azorinus chamasolen. The sequence continues at coordinate 58,606,812 of OY755252.1, forward strand.
TGTTTTATTTTCACCTTGCTTTAAGCAGCCATCTACCTTTAACACAAAATATTTTATGTAACTTAGTGGCCGTTATAGAGAGGTTTGACTGTATCGCAATGACCACATTTTCCGTAAATATGATGAAGATGATGATGCTAATTTCAGACAATTCAAGGGTCATAATTCTGAAGTACCTAAGACAATATGATTATAGCTATCAACCTTGGCTAAGATAATATTTCTGCAAACATTTGCAATAAGTTTGATGAAGACAAGATGAAAATTGTTCGACTTAAAGATATATGCTGCGCAAATTTCAGCAAAATTTGCGTTTCGAACGACTTCAGAAATGGAATCTATGTACATGTACCTTAACACTTTTTTAACGCTAAACAGCATGATCAGTAAATGGTTGTTTGTGTCAAAAAACTAGAAAAATGGATTGCTATGGAAACCAACGGAACAGCCTTTGCCATTGGCCTGAATCTGTCGTAAGATTCAAATTTTTACATACCGGAAATAATCATTCGATGTACCTGTATGAGTTAGCTCCCTTTGACCGTTATATTTGATTTAGCGTATTTGCATGTAAATTATATGTGGTAAGATATTGTCCAGTGTCAGCCATTGTACGTGTGGTAACAACCTAATTAATATTCAAAGCGTTGTTCCGAAATCGAATCAGAGTCATTCAGAACTTGGCCAAAGAAGTCTGCTGATTTCCGTACAAAATCTCCGTTATAAAAAGGAGGCTCCTTTTTAAAGAATTTAGCAGTATTCGGATCGCGATAATATTTAGCTGAACAATATATCCTTTCGGAAAATGGGTTGTAAGCATTATTTTCCTTGTATGCATACCTGTACAGCTTCTGGTGTTGATTGATTAATACGAAAAATGCGCACAATACGTGTACATCTTTAAAGAATAGACAAGACCGACTTCAATAGTTGGCCGAGATATTATTTTCAAACAGTTTAAGCATTTATGGAGAAGATTTGATAAAAATTATTCCATTTAGGGAGAGGAATGGTATGGATACTGCCACCTAAGCTCCTAGCTTTCTGCATTACTTTTGTCCTGCATTAAGCTACTACCTGGATATAAAGACACCCATGTTTATTCATTAAGTAATCGCATTAGAGGGGTTATACTGTATTTGATTATACAACTCTATCTATAGCTCTGATGTCTACAGAGTTCAGTGTTCGATCCTGAACGTCTTTATTGTATTTGACATTGACATTGTAACAAACAATGTTGACTGTTCTGGGTCATAACACAGAGCTCTTGGCATTGTTATGTTATTGTCCTTGTTGAGAACGGTGGCTATTTTCTTGCACTCCCTGTTGATCAGAACAATGTTGTTGGATTCTCCACAACTCACAAGCATAAGTCCATCACCTATGGTACATAAATTGTTTGGCTTTTTCATTTCTTTGTCCTTTAGAGAGTGAAGCACATTTCCATTTAGACCCATGGCAATGACCCCATTTACTAGATCAACTATGTACAATACAGGGCTTTCCATGTTAAAAAAAACTTTAATACAGATTGGTTTAGAGAATATTTTCTCATTCTGATAACTACAAAAGGTATGCAACGGTTGACCCCTTCTGTTATATGATATCACAGAGCCAACCTCCTCTTTACTTGCGAATGTGATGTAAAATTTATCAGGTATGTAGCAAATACCTGTTGGGTCTTGCCCAACGCGGTGACCGGTAATTTTAAACGATGTGGCCTTCTTCAGCACACGACCAGACCTCGCCAAAGAGACAAACTGTAGAATGTCCAGACATTGTACCACAACAGCTACTTCCCATTCACCTGTACAACAGACTGCCCACGGTGTGGCGTCAATGTTCAATATATGTATCAATTCAAAATCTTTATTAAGAAGTTTTAAACAATAGTGGTTATTTTCAACAAGAACCATACTTCCATCATGCATTAAACAAAGATCTATTATTAAAGCATAATCCCGTCCATTTATTGATGTACATGTATCGATAACAATATCATCTTTACGTGTTGCGGTTACATTGCCTCCAGAAAGGAATGGGATATCCTTAATGATATCCTCAATGTCCAAATTACCAACAAACCTATGTGATTTGTAAAGCCTTTTGTTTCCAATTTCCTCTACCACTTTTGTCCCAGCTTTCAATGCGTCTTCCCCTTTCTTTACAAGAACAAACAACTGTGCTTCATTGTGTATATCTTTAAAAGCATTCAGTTTCTCCAGTCCTATCTTTGCATTCTCCAACCCATTCGCTATATCTTGAATATCTGCTGACAAATCTTGTTTTACATCTGCAAAATGCCCTTTGATGAATTCTTTTTCGGACTCATACGCAGATTCAATATGTCCCACTAAAGTGTCCCGAAAATCGCGCAAGTTTTCAAGATCTGTGTTTTCATCTTTTTCAGATTCTTTCATTTGGTCTTCTTTGGCAGATTTCAATTTCTCCAACTCGATGAACAAATCTCCAAGTGCATTATTTATTCTTTGCATTTCATTGCTGCTCTTGAGACTTTTTGACACCTTTGGAATGTATTGCACTGGTGAACAGCCACTGAAATGACAGAATAGATAAGGCAAATGCATTAACCCTTTCCCTCATATGCCATTCTTAGATCCAAACTCTTTGAATAAATCTACCGAAAAGGAGCATTAACTAGAGAAAAGGAAAATTTTAGAATTTTATAGTTCTGAAACCATTGTGATAAATAGAGCATTTGCTCCTTAGGAGCAATGCTCTATTTATCACAATGGTTTCAAAAAGTGACTTTTACAAAGGCGTAGAAAGGCGTATTTATGGACGAAAGGGTTAACCCGTTACTCCTTGAATATTCATGAAAGAAATAATGACATCATGAAATAAATTAGGTTCATTTTTAAAATAGCATAATTTTTGTTTTATTATACGAAGCTGTGCCAGAAACCATAGAGTCATATCTATATCAGTTCATAAGCTAACAGAGCTGACCCTGATCAGACTACTCATATAGGAGCCATCTGATTCGGTTCTACTGTGTTTGCAAAGGCGTAAAAAAGTGTATCTATATATGGAGGAAAGGGTTTATTTAGTTTATTCATTATTGACTGGTATTTATTCATGGGTTCCTTTTTTCATGGAGCAACTTTTATTATTTTAATTTAATTGATGAATATTCATGTATGACACATTTAATTCTTGTATTAACCCTTTACTCAATGAATATTCAAGTAAAAACTAGAAAACTGTGTCTGTAAGACACAGCGATGCCCCCGTGGTGGTGCTTGCCTAGCTGCACATAAAATTCCTAAGTCATTTGACCTTGACCTTGCGGGCAGCATGGAGTGGGTGCGCAATGAAAGTATGGATGGTGTTTAATGTGTATATGCAATTCCATGCCAATAGCTACAGTGGTTAGTGAGATATAAGACGATAAAAAAACTGTGACAACCAAATGCAAGTAAATGTGACAACCAACTGCACGTCACGTAAATTTTCCAAGTCATTTGACCTTGACCTTGGGCTTGCGGGCAGCATGGTCTGGGTGCACAATGAAAATATGGATGATGATTAATGTGTATATGCAATTCCATGCCAATAGCTATAGTGGTTACTGAGATATAAGACCATGAAAAACTGTGACAACAAACTGCATGTACCAACTGCACATAAAAGCGTGACGGAAGGACGGACGGACAGGTGCAAAACATAAAGTCCCCTGACTATCGTCAAGGGGGGCAAAAAAACATAATTACAACATTAATATTAATGAGATTATTTTTGATAATAGCACATGGACACTGGGAATTTTGATCATGGCAGAAACTGAAGAATCGTATCTATATTATATCATAAGCAAACAGAGCACAGAGCAGGCCCTGATAAGACGGCTCCTATAGGTGCCATCTGATCTGGGTCTACTATGTTTGCAAAGGCGTAGTAAGGCATATTTATGGAGTAAAGGGTTAAAAGTACTGCCACAGCTAACACTAGAGTACCATGCAGCTCTATAACAAAATAAGCAAACAGAACAGATCCTGATCAGACAGCTCCTACTGAAACTGTCTGATCTGGGTCTGATGTGATTGCACGGGGAAAAAAAGACAGACTTAAAAAAAAATTATTTACTCAGATTCACAACTGTATATCTAATACATTACAAAAATTAACCCTTTCTTCAATGAATATTCATGTACGAAAATATGACATCATGAATATAAATTCCAATTTACAAAATTTATTTGTTATAAAAGCACATGGACACATGAAGCCTTGGTCATGACAGAAACTGTAGAATTATATCTACACTATATATATCATAAGCAAACATAGCAAACCCTGATCAGACAGCTCCTATAGGAGTTGTCTGATCTGGGTCTACTCTGTTTACAAAGGCATAGAAAGGCGTATTTATGCAGTAAAGGGTTAACAATATAAATAATGAAAGCATTGCCATAGCAAACAGAATAGATCCTGATCAGACAGCTCCCACCGAATCCCTGATCTGGTTACTGTTGCATGGGAATAAAAAAGACGGGCTTATTACTCAGATTTACTAGCGTCTATCATAGGCATATTATTATATATATTTAATCCTTTCCTCCATGAATATTCATGTAAGAAATAATGATGTCATATAACAAATAACAAATAAGCAAACAGAACAGATCCTGAGTAGACTGACTGTCTGATCTGGATCTGATGTGATTGCACGGGAATAAAAAAAGACCGGCTTATTACTCAGATTCACTAAGCGTCTGTCATAGGCATAATTTTGCTTATATTATATTAAATACAAAAATTAAAGAAGTAAATATTCATAATCAGGCGCGGATTTAGAGGGGCGGAGCCGGCGTACGCCCCCCTAAAATTGCCAAAACAAATCTTTTTTTGTAATATTTTAGATCTATATACAGTAAAACCTCTCTATAACGACCGCTAAATTGTGTTAATTAGTTGGTATTTAAAGCAGGTGGCTGCTTAAAGCAAGGTGAAAGTAAAACAGAACGCTCCCATAGGAGCGTTCTGTTTTACTTTCACCTTGCTTTAAGCAGCCACCTGCCTTATAACACAAAATAATTGATGTAATTTAGTGGTCGTTGTATCTACTAAAATCAATAAAACAATGATTCAGTGGGAGTTTATTTCCCTCACCCAATTAAGCTCTTTTTAAACATGTATTACAAACACACTATTTATTTACTTCATCAAACATAAAAATCTACTATTATAAAATATAACTCACAGGGCAGGGCAGGGCCAAATTTAACCTCAGAACTATGATATTTAAATTTTTTATAAAGATATACTAAGTTAATCTTAATACACCAAATATCTAAGCTCTGGGACTTGTAGTTTTTGACAAGAAGATTTTTAAAGCTTTCCCTATAATGCCTATAACTACTAAGTGAACCCAGCACTCTGCTAAAGAAAACTTAAACAACAGTCTGCTTCAAAAACCTGGCCACCCCAGGGGTATAATTTATATAACTTTTGTAGATAATGTGAATATGATGCTATGTGCCAAATATGAAAGTTGAGAACTTTCCAGTTTCAGAGGAGAACATTTTCAAAGTTTTCACAATGTTTCTATTATGAAAACTTGACACCCCCAGGGTGGGGCCAATTTTGACTCCAGGGGCATTATTTATATAACTTTTGTAGAGGACCTATAGGTGATACTATGTGCCAAAAATGAAAGTTGAGAACCCTGTAGATTCAGAGAAGATTTTTAAAGGTTCAAATTGTTGACGATGCACGACGCACAACAAACGACAGACATCAGGCGATCACAAAAGCTCACCCTGAGCACTTTGTGCTCTGGTGAGCTAAAAATGGAGCAAATAAGGGTGACTTTGTTATACACTATAAATGTCAGAGCTTTCCCCAGTCCCTTTTTGCATGAGGGCCTGACAATCAATCCATGTCGGCACCGAAAATCCCACACTCCTTAATTTCTCCAACTAGTAAATATTCATAAATATAAATCAGACCAGTTTAGCACAGGAAAAGTTTCCCATGGCAGAAACTGCAGAATCTGACCTATATTACACCATTAGCAAGCAGAGCTGAACCTGATTAGATGACTCATACATGAGCCATCTGATCTGGTTCACTCTGTTTGCAGAGGCGTTAAAAGGGAATCATCTATTTAACCCTTTCCCTCATACAAACGTGTTATCACACATTGGCAAACAGAGTAGACCCAGATCAGACGGCTCCTAGAGGAGCCGTCTGATCAGGATCTGCTTTGTTTGCTAATATTATTTGATAGATCTGTATCCTAGCTTCTAAAATGGCTACAATGTTCCATCTTCCATATTTCATTATAACTATTGTGTCCATAAATATTCAGTAGGTATGAAAATTTGGAATAAACATAGAACAGGGAAAGGGTTAATTATAAGGATTAAATACTGGTCTCACCTGTGATATTCCGAGAGGCAAACTGTACAACACAGGGCCATGTGACCCACACAGTAAGAGTCAACAACCTTCCCATGGTGTTCCTGACACCTTTCGTTTGGAAGCTGCTCAAGGACATTGGGGCTTCCTTTACTGACCTCAACAATCTGGTGCCCAGCTGATGCAGGGAACTTGTCATGCCACCGGGCACAGACTTTGCAAAGATGTCCTTCACATTCCATACAGTACACGGATGATTCTACAGTTTGTCCATCTTTACAGCAAATGGAACAAGGATACTGCAAAACTTCTTCAGAGCTGCATTCATATGACTGGGATGAATCTGTGGGTGTGGCCATCTGTGGATGTGGCCCATGCGTTTGCCTAACCCTGATCAAAAACATTTGAATTTCTCATAAGGATATAGCAGAGGTCCAGATAAGATGCATAAATTAAAACATTTTCACGAATAATTCCTTTATTTCTAAACCAAAACCAATGCTGTGACCTTCTGAGCTACAGATAACAGTGCATACTCAAACACAAAATTGACATTTCTCCAGCAAACCCTATATTGTGACCACTCTTTAGAATCGTCTCGAGATAATTCTAAAGACTGGTCACAACATAGTGTTTGGTGGAAAAATAAAGAATTAAGTTATACTTGAAAATATTTTAATATACACATCTTATCTGGAGCTCTGTGGCACCTTTATCTGTAATATTTAGACACTCAATCTCCCCTCTCGTATAGTTTGCAAAGCTGGATAATTTAATTCGGCATCATTTTAACCCTCTCCCTGTTCTATGTTTATTTCAAATTTCAATACCTAATGAATATTCATGGACTCAAAAGTTATAATGAAAATCGTAAGGTAGAATATTGTAGCCATTTTAGAAAGTAAAGAAACAGGTCTATCAAATTCCATTGGCAAACAGAGCAGACCCTGATAAGACGGCTCCTATAGGAGCCGTCTGCATGATCTGGGTAATGCATGAAAATACGTTTATATATGAAGGAAAGGGTTAATAACTTTAACCCCTTACTCCATGAATGTTCATGTAAGAAACCAGCAAATTCGCCGAGTTGATATCCCCCCCCCCCCCCCCCCGGCTAAACAATTAACCTTTAGCTTGCTGAGCAAATTATTTTTGCAATTGTTATCACCTACTACATTTTCAAAATTCAAGCTATAATGAACTTGCCTACCAAAATGCAATCAGGGTGTCAAACAGTTTGGATCCTATAATGAGACGCCGAGTTACTCATCACACATCCGCCGATAGCAGGCTAAAGGTTAAGTACTGGCCTCAGAGTTATTGATCAGATGGACAAAAATGAAAAAGGCATTTTTAGTAACAGTCATAACTGGTGATCCAAGGTAATTGTAAATTGTAAAAGAATTACTTGCAGGACTGCATTTCTTTATACTACCAAATATTTACACAAAGTTTCATTGAAAAAGACCAAATGGTTTCTGATGATCAAGATATGACGGACAGACTAAAATGTAACATTTTTTCACAAACAAAGGGCTATAACTCAGGTGTTCCAAGGTCAATATCAGTGATACTTGCAGGGCCACATGTTCACAAACAAAGGGCTATAACCCAGGTGTTCCAAGGTCAGTATCAGTAATTCTTGCAGCGCCACATGTTCTTATGCTACTTAACCATTACATTGAAAAGTTTTTGAGAAATGGTTCCGAACAGGCAAAAACGTTACATCTAAGGAGTGATAACACTAATATTCCAAAGTCAATGTGAATAACACTTGCAGAGCTGCATGTCTTCATGGGACTTAACATTTACAATCAAAGCGTTGTAGACGCTGCAGTATTCTTTGCATGGTATCAATCTGATATCGCATAAGTTGGCTTTGGCATAGAATTGCGTATCAATAAGGGAAGGGATTAACACTCTATCCAGTTGATACATTTGCAGCTGACACTTCAGCCCTTTCCCACTATGCTTATTATCACACTGACCACTCGCAGTTATGTGGGTGATTACCTAATCGCTTGCATAAGGTCATCCGACACGCGCTTCTTTATTCATTGAGTATTTCCATTCATGTTATGATCACGTGATTTCTTCATTTGACTGATATTTGTATATCTGTGCGCCCTTCTTACACATTGCCATATTTTGTGGGTTTTGTTAATTTTTGCATATACTAAGCCGAAGCTCATGTTACGAAGCATTTTCATGTCAGATATATAGTATACCACAATTAGTTCCGGATGCCATGTTATTATAAACACCTTTTGTATCCTTCCAATGCAGGTCAATAAAATGCACTACATGTATATTTCTCAGGTCGGCGAGGGTACCATGGGTTAGGCTGTGGAAAGGCACCTTTGTATTCTATTGCTTCGTAAAGAATACAAAAATAGGAAAGCTCCAGACAGACAAAAATGTTACATTTTTTGCAAACAATGGGCTATAACTGATATTCCAAGGTCAATTTCAATGATACTTGCAGGGCTACATATCCTAATGCTATTTAACATTTACATAAGGTTTTATAGAAGAACAAGATGTGTTTGTGAAACAATATATTCCCAATATGACCTTTGACCTGGACCATAATTGGGAAAAATGTCCTTTAAATGGACCAATGTAAACACCAGTTAACGGCTTAAAAGGTATCCCCACTAGCAGTTTGAATCCAGAAGTCATTTTTTTTCATTTTCAATTGTTATCGCTTCACATGCATAATTTCGGATTTTGCCCCTATTTATCATAAATTGCGATTCATAGTGGTTTCAATAGGGCAAATCTCTGTTTGTAAACAAACCCGTCAATTTCGCGCATACGCAGTTACAGTAGTACAACGATCAGATGGCGTTGTTTACAAAACAGTGTGTATGTAAACACAGAAAATTAACGATAAGTACAACTGTGACATGTATATTAGGATAGGAAGAAGTGGTGGAGCCACACACGTCAACTGCCTGGATTAACCTATACAACATGTCGCAGTTTAATTTATCGTTAATTTTCTGTGTTTACATGCGTATTGTTTTGTAAACAACGCCATCTGATCGTTGTACTACTGTAACTGGTGGGCAAAAACACCAATAACAACCTACAGGTAGACAAAGCTATTATCCTACAAATTTGACCTGAGACTCGTGCATATTCCGTGTATTATCGTCGGTAATCTTCGAATAAATTTCCGAAGGTATAAGAATACGCTATAAAAATACAGTAAAAGTGCTCTAATACGACGAGCAAAAGGGGGCATAATTCAAAGTGGCAAAGGCAGGTGGTAGCTTAATACAGGATGAAAGTTATGCAGAAAGCTCCTGTAGGAGCTTTCTGCATAATTTTCGTCCTGCATTAAGCAACCATCTGCTTATAAAGACAGCCATGTTTATTCATTAAGTGGTCGCATTAGAGGGGGTTTACTGTACAATCCTCGAGGAACATGATTATTACCGGCTTTAGGTTTGCTATTTTTTGTCACAGAGTATTACAAACAATCCCGATAAACACGCCGAAATTTAATCGAGTCTCAGGTCAAATTGGTAGGATAATATATTGAGACTTCTTGTTATAACAGCACACAAATATAGGACCAGACAACATAATGAAGCAAGTATTCACATATTATGTACTGGGCTTAATTTTAACCGCTTTAGTCCTAGTTGACCATGGTATATATACATGACCAACCTGAATGGTATTTGTAAAAATCATAAGAAAATCAACATGAAAAAAGGGGAATAACTCCAATATATTGATGCTAGAGTTATGGCCCTTGTGCATGACACTTCCTCTTATCATGTTTATTCCATATATAAAAGTACAAAAAAGAGTCATGCAGGAAATACCACATACAGAACAAACACTCGCCCGAACAGCAACACAAGGAAACAGCAAATGTACATGGGTAGAAAAAACAACAAGAGACGCACAAAGACAAAACAAACATTCAATAGGAGGAAGATGGAAGTACCGCCTTGGAACGGTCAGTGACAAAAGTCACCGGGGGTTTAAACCGGTTTATGGGCGCCCAACCTCACCCTTATTCCATCCCAAAGTTTCAGATCAATTGAACCAGTAGATAGAGTTATTGTCAGGACAAGATAATATGAAAAAGGGGAATAACTCCAAAAATATTGAAGCTAGAGTATATTGATACGAGGCCGCATTGTGAGTCGAGTATTACTTCCGAGGGCGAAGCTACTATTGGCCGAACTGCCACCATGACCACGTGACTGGAGCGAGGGTATAAAAACGCCGGCTCCAGATCACTGCGCCCTCTTCACGCTCGGATCCACTCTGCACTGCACTGCACAAAGGTTTACCTATACCTGAAAGGTAAGTCTCACGCATTGCACCTCACATATCTTTGTATTCATGTATTCATTGTATTTATATGCTCAATAACACTCTCGGCTTCACATCAAGTGGCGCTGCGAGCAAATTGGTTTGTTTATTTTTGGTGTTTGTATTTTAATAAGCAGACGGCACACGTGGTAGCACGTGGTCTGAATATTTCTAATACGGACATTTCTTCGTTATTTTGCAATTTATTCTAGTGAAGTAGCATTTATCTTTCATATATTGTATATTATATTTGTGTTTACATCTTTTTCTTTGAAAAAATTCACCATGGCAATGCAACCATTAAATGTGTTTGACTGTGCACCCGATGACCTCCGAACCATTCCGCAACTAGGGGAGTCCACAGCTAATAAGGTTCTCACCTTAGCTAAACAAGCTTTAGCTGAGGGGAGATCCATATCAGTTGAGGAGTTAATTGCTATCAACCCAAAAGTGCAGTGGGCGGAGTTGGTCAAATCTGGCCAACTCATTCTTATTGCACCCGAGGCTATGACGAAACCAACCATAGAGAGCCTCATGGATTTATTCAAATCATTCTCGAGTCAAATTTTAGGGAGAATGACAGTTTTGGAACAGAGGACAGAGCACTCTATGGACGGTCTGGTTAGGCAGGTTAGGGATGTTCGTCAGCAATTGTCTGACAATACTGCCGAAACGAGTCAGAACCTCAGCCAGCTGTCTTCCTTGATCAATGTTCAAGAAAGACGGTTGGGTGAGATGGATTCGAGGCTAAGCAACCAGGAGAGAAAATTTACTTTGCCTCCTCCTGGATTTAATTCAAAATTAAACCTGCAGAGCCCGACCGCCGATACTGAGGCTGTCATTGAAAGCAGAACTCAGGGAGGAGTCTATGTTGGGACACGTGATAGGAGGGATAGGATGCACATTCATACCCATTCATCTCGGGATCATTCTAGGAGTCCTGATAGGAGTCGTAGATCTAGGTCTAAGTCTCCTCAGGGTCCTAGGATGCAGACCTTTTCTGGTGCCCCCTCGGCAATTAAGTTTGATGTCTTTCTCGGAAAGTTCATGAGGGTTGCAGCTCGTCGTGCTTGGGATCAATTGAAATGTTTAGACAAATTTTTTGATTGTCTCACAGATCAAGCATTGGAATATGCAAACCGTTCCAATGCTTCCAATAATTTCAATGATCTGGTGGCTGATTTGAAGGCACGGTTTGATTACCGTGATGAGCCATTAGCCGCTCGACAAAAGCTGTCCACAATTAAACAGGACACTGAATCTGAAGAAGAATTCCTTCAGAAAATCCAGGCTCTTGCAAATGACGGTTACCGTGATTGCAAGAATCTGGACATTCTGAACGGAATAATGACAGAATCCTTTCTTCGTGGTTTGAAAAATAAAGAGGCTGCACTTGAAGCTTTGGGTCGTAAGCCAGGCACTGTGCAGGAAGCCTTGAAATATGTCAAGGCCTATACTGCCAATGCCAAAGTTCTTGGTCTCAGCAAGCAGGTGAAGTTTGACCAAAACGCAGTCTCTGTCATACCTGATGACTCGCTCAAACAGCTGAGTGACGCCATTTTGCAAGGTATGGAAAGTTTACTGAGGACTCATTTGGATCCTCAGAGGTCAAGGTCTAGATCCCCAAGCCCATACACTAGCCCAAAGAGAGATATAGGTCAAAAGGACACTGGTCGTGATCCCTATTGGCATGAGCGATCTAGGAGACCCTATGAGGCACCAGCTGGTCGGTACAATAACCGTCCAACCGGAATGCATTACAGTAGATCCCCTGATCGGGGATACTACAGGTCACCTGATCGTTTCAGGGGTGCCTATTCTGGGTCTTCAGATAGGCAAAATAGGGGTTACTCACCAAGCCCTTCTAGAAACTATGGTTATGGCCAAAATAGGTATCCCCCTAGTCCCAAAGGTTACCGTGATAGGGGCTACAACAGTAGGGATAGAAACTGGAACAATTCTCCCCGTAGGGATCCCTATCCTGATAGAGGAAATAGGGATTCTCGGGATCGTGGCACTGGTCAGCCCCGCCGCGAAAACAAATATCACAGTAGGTCGGTCAGTCCTTCACCTGTGAGCACAGAGACAGAAAATACTTTAAACTGTTAGAGGCTGCTTGTGCAAACGACCAACAAGTAGCCTTCTCTGGAACTCTGGGTCGTGATGATATATTTTCTGTACATTTGACAAAAGGATATTCTGTTTTTTGTAATACTTTAATTGACTCTGTACCTGTAAAAGCATTGTTAGACAGTGGAGCCATGATAAGTATTTTGCAAGAGTCCAAATTTAAGGACATTTTGAAAAATCATACAACTGTTGGATCGTGTTTGCTTCAGGGCATAGGTTCTGAGCCAATACAGGGTTCCATAGTTGAAAAAATTCCATTAACAATAGGACAATATACCATTTTGCATACTTTTTGTATTGCCCCCATAGACAATCCTTGTATTTTGGGTCTAGATATTTTAAAGCCATTGGGGGCTGTCATTGATTTTAGAAACAATACTTTGGAAATTGATGGTGTAAAACATACTTTGGAAATTCATTCAAATGATCAGGGCTGCAAGGTCTACAATGCAAGGAGGGTAGTAATTCCTCCAAATTCTATTGGATTTTTAGAATTGAAATTGGAAAAGTCTTTGCCTACTGGATTTGTGGTAGAACCTATTCAAAATAATTGTTTAATTTCATCTGTATATGGTGAGGGTGAAAAAGTAAAGGTCAAAGTCATCAATGACTCTGATTCTTATAAACTTTTTAAAAGAGATGCTTATATAGGTCAAGCTGAATTGGCATCACCTGTGACAGATAATGACATAACAAGATCAAAGGTCTATAGCTCTACACAACAAACTGACAAATTGCCAGAGCATCTTGCAGAGATGTTTCAAAAAGCAGTGGTTAATTTGAATAATGAACAGAAAAAAGAGTTCCGTGACTTGCTGATAGAATTTCAATCAGTTTTCTCCTGTAATAACTTTGATTTAGGCTGTCTCAAAAATGTAGAGCATAAAATTGTGACAACTGACAACGTGCCTGTGAAAGACAAGTTTAGACGAACTCCACTTAAGTTCCAACAACAGGAAAAGGACTACATTGACGAACTGTTGCAACAGGGAGTTATAGAACCATCTGCATCTGAGTGGTCCTCCGCACCAGTCTTGGTCCGTAAGAAAACTGGAGACCTCAGATATTGCATTGATTATAGGGCTTTAAATAGTAAAACCATTAAAGACAATTTTAATCTCCCAATCATTGAAGATTGTTTAGATTCCATGCAGGGAAAGAAACTTTTCTGTGTCCTTGATCTCTGTAGTGGTTACTATCAAATCCCTCTTGCAAAAGACTCTCGAGACAAGACTAGTTTTACGACAAGATTTGGAACTTATCAGTGGACTCGCCTACCTATGGGTCTATGCAACAGCCCAGCCACTTTTCAGCGTGCCATGCAACTGGTTCTAAAAGGTTTAACTTGGGAAGAGGTTATTGTTTATCTTGATGACCTCATCATTTTAGGCTCTGATTTTAAAAACACTATGTCAAGTTTGAGAAAAGTTTTCACTCGTTTTCAACAAAATTCTCTGAAGTTTAAACCCAGCAAGTGCACTTTCTTCAAGAAAGAAGTGGAATTTTTGGGTAAACTTGTCAGTGAAAAGGGAGTTTCTATTTCGCCTGATAAAATGGATATTCTGAAAAGTTGGACTAGACCGACAAACACGAAAGAATTACAGTCCTTTCTTGGTTTCATGAATTATCATAGAAATCATATCAGAGGTTTTGCTAGGATCGCTGAAACACTATACAGTTTATCCAATGACAAATACTTTCACTGGACTGATAGGCATGAACAGGCATTTATTGAATTAAAGGATGCAGCTGTCAAGTCCCCTTTACTTTGTCATCCAACCCCTGACGGGACATTCATATTGGACGTTGATGCTAGTGGGAAACAAATTGGCGGAGCATTGTCCCAAATTCAGGATGGTGTGGTTAAACCCATTAGTTTTGGTAGTTATACATTACTGCCAGGTCAAAGAAAATATTGCACTACCAGAAAGGAACTTCTTAGTTTAGTAAGGTTTTGCAGGACATATAGACATTACTTGCTTGGACATCCATTTCTGATTAGGACTGATCATAATAGTCTAGTCTGGCTGACTAGGTTCAAACATATTGAGGGCCAGTTAGCTAGATGGCTTGAGGAACTTTCTCAATATAATATGACAATTGTTCACAGAAAAGGTTGTGAACATACAAATGCAGATGCATTAAGCCGCATTGGAGATACTCTGAAATCTTGCAACTGTTATAACGCAGGGGCGGATCTAGGGAGTCTCCCATGTGGTGGATGTGCATACTGTACTAGAGCACATAACCAATGGTCTCGTTTTGAGGAGGATGTTGATGATGTTGTTCCTTTGGCAATTAGGTCAACCGAAGCCTTGATAGATGCTTCTCCAAGCATAGGTTCATCAAATTGGGTTGAAGGTTTGACACCTGGACAGTTAAGGAATGCTCAATTAGAGGATTCTGATGTAGGTCTGGTTATTTATTGGTTGGAGGAAGGTTATCAGCCATCGAAACGAGAGCTTCAGCTCACTAGTCCACAAACAAGAGCTCTCTGGTCATATCGCGATTGGCTAAAAGTCTCCAATGGAGTTTTACTTTATGCATGGACTGAGCATCAGAGTCTGGGTTCACGGTTGTGTGTGGTTGTTCCGAGTTCATTAAAAGGACAAGTGCTTCATCATTGTCATAACTCTTTAACATCTGGCCATTTAGGGATTGAAAAAAACAAGAAATAAACTGAAGGATCGCTTCTATTGGTATGGCATGTCCCGAGATGCAGAATTGCATGTACAGGGTTGCCAAGTTTGCAACAAAAATAAGAAGGGAAATGTCAAACCCAAAGCAGGTCAAAGGTTATATCATTCAGGTTACCCAATGGAGAGGGTTCACATTGATATAATGGGACCCTTTCATGTCAGTTCCAAAGGCAATAAATATATTTTGGTTATGGTAGATCAGTTCACCAAATGGGTTGAACTGGCTGCTATCCCTGAGCAGAATGCTCAATTAACGGTTACAGCTTTTGTTGACCGTTTTATTAGCACTTTTGGGTGCCCCCTTGAAATTCATTCTGATCAGGGGCGTAACTTTGAAAGTAGCTTATTCCAAGCATTCTGTCGTCTATTAGAAATTACAAAAACAAGAACAACCCCATACAGACCTTGTTCCAATGGACAATGTGAAGTCTTTAATAGAGTAATTCTGCAGATCATTAGGAGTTTTATATCAAAGGGTTTAAAGGACTGGGATGCGTTTCTTCCCTTCATCACAATGGCATTACATTCAATGAAGAACCACACCACTGGGTTCTCTGCCAATATGATGATGCTGGGGAGAGAAACAATCCAACCTTTGGATTTAATGATAGGCCAAGTAGATTTTTTGCCCGTTAATGAAGTGCAATGGGTGAAAGATCTGCTTTCCAAATTGTCAGAAATACATTGCCTAGCTAGAGAAAAAATAGGTCAAACGCAGCTAAGGCAGAAGCGTGACTATGACCTTCGACTGAAGGAAAGAACTTTTAACCTGGGTGATCCAGTGTATCTTAGGGATTCCTCTACTAAGGTGGGTGTTAGTACTAAATTAAGACCCCCTTGGGCAGGTCCATTCTTAATAACATCAGCAAAGCCACCTCTTTACGAGATTGCCTCACATAAAAAGACAACTCTGGTACATCATGATAGATTAAAATTATGTCGCGACTCTGATCTTCCTTTGTGGTTGAAGAGGAAACGTCATAGTTTACTAAATCTGGAACCAGACTCAACAATCACAGAGCAGGATCAGAGTATTTCAGAACAGACCCCAGACGACGCTCAACCAGAAATGGAACAGGACTTAGATCAAACTTTACCATATATGATCCCTGACCAAGCAGATGAAGTCATAGATTTGCCATCAGACCCAGAGCCCAGTGATGACCCTGATTCAGATTTAGATTTTGACCCAGATTCAGTTCGCAGAACGAGGGGGGTCGTGAAATCAGACTCCCTTCTAGATTTCGCTGATTTTTATTTTATCTTATGCTACCATTATGCTGTTTGGGTGGATAATCATGTGGTTCCCATTCAGGCAGTTTTAGTGGTTTTGTATCTTTCATTGACCGGATAAATGATCATGTGGTCCTCTCCGGTTAGTGATTTTATATTTATTGTATCTTTTTTCATTGACCGGATAAATGATCATGTGGTCCTCTCCGGTTAGTGATTCTTTATTGTATCCTTTCTCGTTGACCGGATAAATGATCATGTGGTCCTCTCCGGTTAGTGACTTTTTATTGTATCTTTTTTCATAGATCGGATAAATGATCATGTGGTCCTCTCCGGTTTGTGATTCTATATCTATTGTACTTTTTTCATGGATCGGATAAATGGTCATGTGGTCCTCTCCGGTTCGTGATTCTATATATATTGTACTTTTCTCATTGACCGTTTTCCATATATCTATTGTACTGTTACAACTGCTGGATAGACAATCATGTGGTTACTGTTCAGTGGTTGTGTTACTTCATTAATATTGTATTTCTGCAGCTACTGTAGAAACAATTACATTGTTTTCCTATTTGCTGTATTTCTGCAGCTACTGTAGAAACAATTACATTGTTTTCCTATTTTCTGTATTTCTGCAGCTACTGTAGAGACAATTACATTGTTTTCCTATTTGCTGTATTTCTGCAGCTACTGTAGAAACAATTACATTGTGTTCCTATTTGCTGTATTTCTGCAGCTACTGTAGAAACAATTACATTGTTTTCCTATTTTCTGTATTTCTGCAGCTACTGTAGAGACAATTACATTGTCTCACTATTTGCTGTATTTTTAAAACTACTGTAGAGACTACATTGTCTCTGTTTGGTAGTTGCTTTACTGTCATAATTCATTGGCCATTTGGATGACCATGAGTTCTCTTCCTGGTCAGTGACTTTTTATATTTGTTATGTATCTATATTGACTTGGTAGGTAATCATATGGTTTCTACCTATTGTGTCAATAATTACCTATACTCACATATTACTTGTACTTGTTAAATATCTGCATCGATTTGGTAGACAATCATGTGGTTCCTACCTGTTCGGTGCTCTATTATGCAAGATATAGGTAATTGTTTTTGACTAGATGGACGATCATGTCCCATCTGTTCAGACTTTATGAAAATATTGTCATATGCCAAGATGATCATATAGACTTGTATGGTCTTGGTTGGTTATCTTGGACTATATTGCTATATATTATTAATATTCTGTACTTTTTACATTACACAGTCTGATGTGGTCGCATTCTGTGTAATATATGTGTATATTAACTACACATAAGAAAGGCCAACTTCTTTTAACGTAATGTTATAATAATAATGTTGATAATAATGCAAGGTATAATAACATCTAACATACTTATCTAAATAATATCCAAATATTCTGAAAAAAACAACAACATATGGCATTGACTAGTTTAATCTTCTTACTTGCAGGAAAACTAGACTCACAATGCCAAAACGAAAATTTGACCCACAAACATGTGGAATTTGTTCAAAACCAGTCAATCATTTTAGGCGCCATGCTAACAGCACTCATATACCGTGGTATATGAGTCCTGCTTTTGCATGTGCAAATTGTTTCACGGCAGGGGACTCTTCTGAAATGAAACATTACCATGATGGTCATGCTAAAATTCAGGGGGAGTCTCAGACCGTAGCATGGTATTTGTTGGTGAATGGTTTCCTTCTATTCATCAGCAGGTGCTTAGGCTTATCTTCCTTGAACAGCTTGTTGACTTTTGTTGTGGCTGAACAATTGTTCCCCACGTATGCCCCATTTCTTGATGAAGAGGAGTTCTTTGTCAGGGAATATGATAGGTTAGCTGGGTTGGACGCTAAGATATCCCATAATGCAAATCCTCCTTCTTCTATTTCGGAATTACTCCATCAAAGGGTTTTGATGAAACTTATTTGTAGGCTAAATGCGGATGATAGAAACTCAGCCCGTATTTGGTTGAAATACTGCCAGCCTGATGGATCAAGTCCACCCAGAGGTCATTTTACATTCCAAATGAGTGTAATAGATGCTCATTTTCATTTAGATGAATTAATTGGTCATTCAAGGAAGTCTCTAAAACAATTAGAGTTAGCATCTAATCCAACTGTTAATCTTGTTGTAGCAATTGCAAATTTTGTTTACCCTTCTAAATGGGGTCTTTTGCCAAAATTGGTGGGGGAGGACTCTAGGGTGAGATTCACACTAGGTGTTCATCCACATCTCTTATATAGGGATACAGTAGAATCAATGTTTTCGAGGTTGGTCCGAGAAATTGAGAAACGCCCTGGAGCAATTGCTGTTGGAGAAGTTGGGCTTGATTTTACCACCACTTGTCGCTGCTCTGCGGCTCATAATAGACAAGAGTGTGTGAGAGGTAAAATTCAGGCCCAGCGATTCTTTCTTGAAAAGGCTCTCAAATTAGCGGATCAACTGGCAAAACCTGTCATCATTCATTGTAGGGACAGAGGTAATGGTTCAGCGGCTAAAGAGGTTCTCGAAATGTTCAAATCCTTAAAGTTGACTCATTTACCCATACATAGGCATTGTTTTATGGGAACCTCTGCAGAATTTGACTCTTGGAGTAGCAGTTTGCCAAATTGTTATTTTAGTTTCTCTGGGAAATCTACTAGTGACTCTAAAACCCGGGAAGCAATTCTTATGTGTAATCACCAAAGACTGCTGCTAGAAACTGACTCTCCCTATTTGCCTTTCCCTGGTGATAGATGTCATGGCCCTTGGAGGATAGGCGAAGTAGCAAAGGCAGCTTCCAATCTTATGGGAATGCCAGCTGAACAATTAATGAAACTTAGCAACTCCAATATTTGCAAGTTATACCAAATTAAATGGTAGTCATGGTTAAATCCCGACTATAGCTAATGAGCAATTCCTCTGTGCCAGCAAATGGGGTACAACACGAAGTTGGAGTATAATCATGTGGTTCACACAACTTCTGTACTCTATTTTCTAAGCTTCGTTAGGATCTATTTTCCAATACATTTGGTCATATAGCCATGTGGCTCAGTATGAATCAAGTATGTTGTTTGGAATCATGTAATAACCTTGGCAGTTTTTATCCTGTCTCTTTCATCACATCTAACAATGCCAAAACGGTATAATCATGTGGTTCACTTTTTGGTATATTATAGAGAGTTTCTCTTTATATTGTGAGAGGGGGACAGGAATGAAATTAATGGATTTTCTAGTTGGAGACGATGCTATTTTGTTATACTTGGATTCTAACTCTGTTTCATTAACACACTAAAACCTTTTTAACATAATAATATTAACCCCTTTAAAAACAAAGTGGGGGGGGGGAGTGATACGAGGCCGCATTGTGAGTCGAGTATTACTTCCGAGGGCGAAGCTACTATTGGCCGAACTGCCACCATGACCACGTGACTGGAGCGAGGGTATAAAAACGCCGGCTCCAGATCACTGCGCCCTCTTCACGCTCGGATCCACTCTGCACTGCACTGCACAAAGGTTTACCTATACCTGAAAGGTAAGTCTCACGCATTGCACCTCACATATCTTTGTATTCATGTATTCATTGTATTTATATGCTCAATAACACTCTCGGCTTCACATCAATATCGACCCTTGTGCATGACACTTCCTTTCATCATGCTTGTTCAATATATGAAGTTTCAAATCAATTGAACCAGTAGAAAACCATTGATAAGCTAAGCTTTTAGCACAAAAATATCTTTCAATGAAAACTACCCCTTTGGCTCGTTCGCGCTAAAAATGAGCCTGAATCGCTTTCTACCAAAAACTGGAACTGCTATATTATTATATGTCAGGTGTATGTTAAATTACATGTATGAAAATTGAAACACATGTTTTGTCTTACTAAACCATGGTCATGCTCCAATATGTTACAACAAATGCACGCCAGTCGGCAGTGTCATATCAAATTCAATAGGAATGTAGAGCTGTTCTCAAAATGGTATGGCCGATCTACGTGAAAATAACGATCCGCTACTTCCACGTGTTCTGAAAATGGTATAGGGTAATACAACAATCAAGGGAAGCAATTCGTTTTCATGCAGGATATGTATACATTTCGCTATATTGTTAATTAAATAAACGAGAATTTGATTTTCGATCCATCAAGAGACTAGCTGTATGTATATGTTTCTGAAAAATTAAATAAAAATAGAGGATTTATATGAATTAAAAAAGCGCTTTACTATATATAGAATTAGAGACACTAAACCAAAAATAATCGGAATTACTGAAGTTAAAGCAAAAAACACACTACAGCCAGTACAACCAGCTGAATTTAGAATGGAATGGGCAAAAGAATATACAATGTACCATAAAAACATAGACAACGTCACTGGGAGGGGGCTTATCTTGTACATACATAAGGAGATTCAGGCAGAAGAAATAAGAATGGAGACTATATGTGAAGAAAATCTATTTGTTAGGATTAAAACCAATAAAATTGAGGAATTGCTTGTTGGTCTCATCTACAGATCACCATCAGAAAACACTGAAGAAAAGAATGCGCATCTGCGAAACTTGATAAGTGAAGCTGTCAAAGAAAATAGCACACACCTCCTATTAATGGGTGACTTTAACTACCCACACATTAACTGGGACCTTCTACTAGTCAATGGTGAGAATACCGAAGAACAAAAATTTGTTGATGGTTTGCAGGACAATTTTCTATTCCAACATGTGAATAAACCAACAAGATGGAGGGGAACAAATGAGCCAAGCACACTAGACTTAATAATAACGGCAGACGAAAACTCGATAGAAAATATGGAATACCAGAGTCCACTAGGGAAAAGTGACCATTGTGTGCTTATCTTCAACTATGTATGCAGTGTGGCCATGAGAAAAGTGAACAAAATAAGGAAAAACTACAAAAAAGCTGATTATCAACAAATAAAACAAATTCTAAATGAACAAAACTGGGAAGAGCTTTTAAACCATAGGGACATAAACGAAGTATGGAATAGCTTCAAAAAAATACTTAAGGACATAGAAGATAAACACGTCCCCACCAGCAAAACGACCAACAAAAACAATAAGATTCCTCTAGACAAAAAAATCATAGAGCTTATTAAACAAAAAAGTAAACTATCACGAAAATTTACCCAAACTAAAGACCCAGAAACAAGAAAACAATACAATAGAACAAGAAACAAAGTTACAAAATTAGTCCGCCAAGCAAGAAAAAATTATGAACAAAATCTAGCACAGGAAGCAAAAGAGAACCCTAAGAAAATATGGAACTATATAAACTCCAAGAGTAAAGTAAAACAAGGAATAGGGGATCTGTGCAGAGATCCAAATGACCCAAAATCAGAAAAGGTTGAAGACGATAAAGAAAAAGCAAACATCCTAGGTACATACTTTAGCAGTGTCTTTACACAAGAACCAGTAGACGTTATACCAGAGCTCAATAAGAAAGAAACACCTCATGAATGGCATGAAATAGAAAGTTCGGAAGAAGAAATCCTAAAAATATTAGAATCATTAAAGCCTGACAAGTCCCCAGGAATGGACGGTTTACATCCAAGATTTTTAAGAGAACTACGACAAGAACTGAAACAGCCACTCAATATCATATTCAATAAATCAATTAAAGAAGAAAAAGTGCCAGACGATTGGAAGAAAGCCCGGATTAGCGACATCTACAAAAAAAGGCAACAAATCTCTAGCCAGCAACTATAGACCAGTCAGCCTAACTTCAGTCGTATGCAAAATAATGGAGAGATTAATCAGGGACAATTTACTGAAATACTTTAGCAATAACAAATTATTTACGTCCAAACAATACGGATTCATTAAAGGGAGATCAACATCAATACAACTGATCAAAGTACTTGAAGAGTGGACAGAGGCCATCGACGCTGGAAAAGGGGTAGACTGTGTATACATGGATTACCAGAAAGCCTTTGACACAGTCCCACACCAAAGACTACTCAACAAACTTGAGGCATACAACGTAGGCAGATAAATGATTAGTTGGTTTAGGAACTATCTCAGTGGACGTAAGCAACAAGTATCAGTAAACGGGTCTAACTCAGATTGGCAGGAAGTGACATCGGGTATTCCTCAGGGGTCTGTTATTGGGCCAATACTCTTCGTCATTTACATAAACGATCTACCAGATATAGTAAAGTCACACGTCTACCTTTTCGCGGATGATACAAAAATATTCAAAATAATTCAAAACCAAAGCGATAGGGACATTTTACAGGAAGACCTAGAGAAACTTACTAAATGGAGCGAAAAATGGAGCGAAACCTGGTTACTGAAGTTCCATCCGGAAAAATGTAAATACATGCACTTAGGGAAAAATGAGTTGCCGTCAAACTTCAACTATAAATTAATGGGAAAAACATTAGAACAAGTACAACAGGAGAAAGATATTGGGGTAACCATTGATGAAAAACTAAACTTTGAAGCACATATCAGCGAAAAGGTGAAGAAAGCAAACTCCATGTCAGCAGTAATAAGACGGTCCTTCCAACACCTAGACGAGAAATCTTTTCAACCCTTGTACAAAGCTCTAGTAAGGTCACATATGGACTATGCCAGCTCAGTATGGTTCCCATACCGGGAAAAATATATTGAACTTGTAGAAGGTATACAAAGGAGAGCAACAAAACAACTTCCTGGCTTCAATTCCCTACCCTATGAAGACAGACTTAAAAAACTTAACCTACCAACATTAAAATATAGAAGATCAAGGGGGGATATGATAGAGTTGTACAAAATCACTAGTGGAAAATATGACGAAGAAATAACAGATTTTATAAAATGGAGGAAGGACTTCTCATCTAGAGATACTGGGAGGGGAAACTCAAGGAAACTTTTCGCGCAAAGACCAAAGTTAGACATCAGAAAGTACAGTTTCACGGTTAGGGTTACAAACTTGTGGAATAGCCTTCCCAATCATGTAGTTGGTGCTAAGAACATGAACACATTTAAGAATAGGCTGGACAAACACTGGTCAAACCAGGAAGTATTATACAACTACAAATCAGAAATAATGTGTAGAACCGGAAGTACAGTACAATTAACAAAAGAAGAATACGAGTCTGACGAAGAGGACCTGGAAAGGACCTGTGTCGGAAAACATCACTAAGTATCACTAAGTATACTAACACCTGCCATTTAGCCCCCCCCCCCACCCCCCGGACACCCACAGGCTTACGGCTCATGAAATATGTCTAAAATAAGTTAAAATGTCCCTATAAATTGACATTTGTAACATTTGGAGCCGAAAAAATAAAGTTTGGGGCGTTTAAGACAAAGCTGAAATTTCGTTTATTCGATCTATAATATAGAATATACGAAATTTCAGCTTTCCCTCAAAACGCCCCAAACTTTATTTTTTCGGCTCCAAATGTTACAAAACGTCAATTTAGAGAGATTTTAACTTAGTTTAGACATATTTCATGAGCCGAATACCTGTGCGGGCACCTATATCAAAGCCCATGTCAAAGCGGCACAGACACCTATGTACTACCCTGCCTATAAGAGGGGTTGGCAGTATTGAGAGACCGGTAATTATAACAGTTACTTGGCTAAGTTGCTGTACAATCCCCCTCTAAATCGACCACATTATAAATCAATAAATATACATAGGTCTCACTCTGTCTTCAAAGCAAACGATTACTGAATGTAGGACGAAAGTACTACAGAAATCTCCTACAGGAACTTTCTGCACAATTTTCGCACTACGTACATTAACCCATTACCTCATAGGCTATTTTTAGATCCACCCTCTTTGAATAAATAAAGGAGTATTAACTAGAGAAAATGATTTTTTTTAGAATTTTTTAGTTTGAAACATTGTGATAAATCGGAGCAAATGCTCTATTTATCACAATGGTTTCAAGAAGTGACTATTACAGGGGTAGAAAAGCGTAATTATGAAAGAAAGGGTTAAGCTACTAACTTCCATTTAAGACACAGAGTTATAAATATAGGTGATTTACTGTATACTCACGAAACACATAATTAACCGATCTCCGTACAGAATTGTCGTTCGTTACTCTATAACCGAGTGCAAGAGAGTGATAATTAATATGACAGACAGACTACACTACTATTACCACTTTCAGAACGACTATTACCTCGATCATATATCCGCTTCGGCATATAGAGTAAATCCAGATCAGATCTGTAATGTTTGTAGGGGCTAACTGATCATAGTCTGCTCTGTTTGCTTATGGAATTACATATACAGTTAATTTTCGATATTTCGAACTCGGATAACTCGAACTTCGGGATAACTCGAACTAATAGTTCGGTCCTTCCAAAATTTACAATACAGGATTGTTCTAAAATTGTATCAATACATATAGATCTATCTATAAACACATGTGACATATTAATGCAGGTCGAAAGATATGCTGAAAGTTCCTATAGGGACATTTTAATTCAGCATTACTTTAGACCTGCATTAAGCTGTGAACTTCAGATATTGGTCATATTACTAGTTATTGGTCAGGTTATAAATCGGATGACTGTCCTCGCACCAGCACCAGAACCTCTGCCATCCAGAGCTACAGATAACGGTGCGTACTCAAATACTAAAATCGTTCGAGACGATTCTAAAGAGTGGTCACAACATAGGGTTTGGTGGAGAAATAAAGAAGTTATACATGAACATACTTCAATTTACGCATCTTATCTGGAGCTCTGGCCATCTCGAACTAATTTCTATGGTCTCTTGAAGTTCGAGATATCGAAGTTCATCTGTAGATATGATTTTACAATATCTTTCATGTTAAAAAATGCGATGTCCACATGCCGCCATAAACAAAGCGTTGTAGACGCTGCAGTATTCTTTGCATGGTACAAATCTAATATCGAATAAGTTTGCTTTGGCATGGATTTGCGTATCTATAAGGGAAGGGATTAACACTTTATCAAGTTGGTGATACAGTTGCAGCTGACACTTCAGCCGTTTCCCACTATGCTTATCAGCACACTGACCACTCGCAGTTATGGGCGTGATTACCTAATCGCTTGCACAATGTCATCCGACGCGCGCTTCTTTATCCATTGAACTTTCATTCATGTTATGATCACGTGATTTCTTCATGTGACTGATATTTATATATCCGTGCGCTCTTCTTACACATTGCTATATTTTGTGGGTTTTGTTGATTTGTACACATACTAAGCCGAAGCTTATATGTTACGAAGCATTTTCATGTTAGATATAGTATACCACGATTGGTTCCGGATGCCATGTTATTAAACACATTTTGTATCCCTCGAATGCAGGTCAATAAATTGCACTATATATTGTCAGGTCGGCGAGGGTACCATGGGTTAGGCTGTGGAAAGTCACCTTTGTATTCTAATGCTTCGCAAAGAATACAAGTCACAGGTTTCTTCCATGAGCATTCATTTAGGCTATTAATAACTTACCTCATTGATCCACATTTGTTAACAGAGTACACCCAGATCTGATACGGTGATACAATACCGAAATGGTTAGATGGACAAGGACATATAATATACATACATGTATATGTCTCTGATATGAAGCTCTAAATTGATTTTTCGACTCCCATGGGCGTAGCTAGCGATACGCAGTTACGCATGTGCGTATAGCATCAATCTGAAAGGTGAAAACATTACTATGATCAGAACTGAACAACAATCGAAGGCTAAGAAGGATAGAATTTGATAAACGTTCTGTCATGTCTTGTAAGCTTTAACCCATTCCCCCATACTGACGCCTGATGACGCCTCTGTAAAAGTCGCCTTTTGAAACCATTTTGATAAAGAGAGCATTTGCTCCTAGAGGAGCAAATGCTCTATTTATATCACAATGGTTTCAAATCTACACAATTCTAAATTATCACGGGGAGCATGCACGCGTACCCCTACAGTCATGGTGCATACGCTCCTGGCTCTAATGGGTCGACACATTAGTTTAAACAATTACTCTATGGATATTCATGTCAGAAATAATGGCATCTTAAATGTTAATTAGATTGGTATATATAATAACACATGAAGACGTTAATTTTTGGCCATGACAGAAACTGTAGAATCCTAATTTGTATTATTCCATTAGCAAACAGAGCAGACCCTTATCAGACGCAGGCGCGGATTAAGAGGGGCGAAGCCGGCGTACCCCCCCCCCCCCCCCAAAAAAAATAAAAAAAAATAAAAAAAAATAAAATAAAACAAAAAATGAATAAAATAAATAAAAATGCCTAAACAAACTTTTTTGAGTATTTTTTTTTTAGATCTAGATCTACTAAAAATCAATAACACAATGATTTAATCTGAGGTTTGGTATTTCCCTCACCCACTTACGCTCTTTTTCACATGTATTACAAACACACTATTTAGTTATGTCATCAAACATAAAAATCAACGCCCCCCCCCCCCTTTCCAAAAAAATTTCTACGCCCCCCTCCCCCTCCTGGATCCGCACCTGAGACGGCTTCTACGTAGGTGGGCTGTCTGATCTGTGTCATTCCTGTTTTAAAAGACGTAGAAATGTGTATTTATGAAGTAAAGGGTTAATATGTATTTTTGTTAGCAATTACCCTTTATGGACTGTTTTCAGAGGCTCAGATTACATACGTGAATTAAAACATTTTCAAGAATAATATAAATTCGTCATTTCTCCACCAAACCTTATGTTGTGACAACCCTTTAGAATCTTCTCTTCGATGCGATTCTAAAGAGTGGTCACAACATATATAGGGTTTGGTGGAGAAATGGCGATTTTAGGTTACGCACCTTTATCTGTTGCTCTGTTTTTATTCAACAGACGAGCATATTAATTTATATAGGGCCTACAAAAGAGTGTTGTCGGTATATTAACCCGTTCCCTCATACAAACGTGTTTTCACGCATTTGCAAACAGAGTAGACCCAGATCAGACGGCTCCTAGAGGAGCCGCGTCTGATCAGGGTCTGCTCTGTTTGCTAGTAAAAGTTGAAAGATCTGGTTCTTTAGTTTCTAAAATGGCTACAATATCCAAACTTTCATATTCATTATAATTAACTATTTTGTCCATGAATATTCAGTATAGGTATTGAAATTTGAAACAAACATAGAACAGGAAAAGGGTTAACCCTTTACTTCGTGAATACTCACGTCAGAAATAATATGGCATTGTGATTCATAGGCTAAATTTATAATTTTTTATTAAGCGCTTTGGACAGTAGCTTTTAATCACGACAGAAACTGTAGAATCAGTACCCATGCTTATAAAACTTTTTAGTTGAGTCTGAGTTCGTTCTCAATCTTTTGATTGATCAGATTTGAGTTCTCAAGCTTTTGATTGGCTCAAATCTGACCAATCAAAAACTTGAGAACGAGCTCAGACTCAACTAAAAGTTTTATAAGCATGGACCTGGATACCGTTTTACTAACAATTCGTAAGTATTTGCGTAAGTTTCTGCGTAACTTTACGCTAACGCTCAGATTTACGATTTTCGTAAACCCGTTTTACTAAACTTGCGTAACTTGCGAAATTTGCGTACGTAAGAATAGTGCGTAACTCTTCAAATGGAGGTAGTATTTTCATGACGCGAGCACCTGTCATCGGTATCGTATGTAAACAATCGTATCCTATATGCATATCGTTCACAATGGAAAACTGCAAGGAACCGAGAAAATGATATTGGTCGACTGAGCAGTTTGCGGAGTTAAGGGCAGCATATCGAGGGTAGGCTGTCAATATGTTTAACAGCAAAGGAGAATGATTCAACTTGCTTGGAGACAACGATCGAGCAGGTAAAGTTTGAAAAAAAGATTACTTTTGTTTACGATCGTTGACAATTTAAATGCGAACAACATTTACCGCTTTAAAAAATCAGAGTATCTGACCGAATGGGGACTCTTTTTTAAATAAATCCTGGTTCAAAGCAGACTGCACTTTAGCAATGTGAAACCCTGATTACAAAAAGACCGTCTCATGCACTCATAAACAATCCGAAACCAACTGCTATATTTTTCTGTCACACAGTTCTTATAATGTTGGAATTTCATGAAGTGTGCATTATTGAAGGAATTGTAATTAAATAATCAAGACAACGATTGCTCAAAATTGATATGTATATGATATCTTTTATTTGTAAACAGTAGCAGTAAGCTGAACTTTATACATTTGTTCAGATAATTATTAAATTTCAACATTGTAACATTCTAGTAAATAACACTGAGACCTGTATAAAACACATCTTCATTGTAGATGTTAGAGGTGATTGGTGAGGCAGCAGTGGCCGATTTGAGAGGTTGTGACCGGCAATGGTAAGTTCCCAAATATATTCTCAACCACTGAACTAATAGCAATTATTTTTCTTACTTTGACAAACAGATTAGACCCATATCAGACAGTTAACACATAGGTAGTCTAATATAGGTCTGATATGTTTGAATTATTTAAACTCTTACATTTTACTAATGTGTTTAGTTAAAATAAACTGCCTAAGTAACAAATCAGTAAATAGCATACGACACTTTGTGGTGTTGTGGGGTATTTCATAATAATTTCTCAGTTATCCCTTTCCCTGTTCTATGTTTATTCCAAATTTCAATACCTACTGAATATTCATTAACAAAATAGTTATAAAGAAATATGGAAGGTGCTACATTGTAGACATTTTAGAAGGCAAAGAAACTGATCTATCAAATTCTATTAGCAAACAGTTACAGAGCAGAATAGAGGAGTCGTCTGATCTGGGTCTACTCTGTTTGCAAATGCGTGAAAACACGTTTATATAAAGGAAAGGGTTAAAGAGTTAATCTTTAAAGTGCAGGAAATCAGTACTGTATATAAGGATGTGCAAACAGTGTAGATCCATATCAGATGATACCTGGGGAAGCCCTCTGGTCGGAGTTTGTAATGTTTTCTTTGTTTAATTAGTATACAAGGTGGGGACCAGTTTTGATTATTCAGCAGGTTAAGGATAGTCCATACCTATCATGTCAATTTATATTTCTCTTTTCATTTTATTTTACAGGTGACAGCTAACTACAGATTAACCATTTCCTTCATATAAACACCTTTTCACACATTTGCAAACATAGTAGGAGACATCTCATGACCTGGTCATGGTCTGCTCTGTTTGCTTCTGGAATTTTATAGATCTCATAATCATCTGTTGCTTTAGTTTCTAAAATGGTCATTCAACCTTCCATATTTCACTATAACTATTTTTCTCATGAATATTCTGTTGGTATTTAATATTGGAATAAATATAGTACAAGTTAATATTAAGTGTTGCATTATAACATCAGATTTGTACTTGTAAATAGTGTTTTGTGATGAAATCATTTCTATTATTTCAGATGACAGCCAATCTGTTCTTCCATTGTTGAAGAGACAATACAATCAGTTGGAGGCAATCTTTAAACACAGTCAATCCAAACGGACCAATTAAATTTAGGGAGCTTGTTTTCAGTAAACATTGAAAGAAGTGATCAATGAACCTTTGGTGCAAAATCATATCCTGTCCTTGAAATGCTTTTATAGTGATGAAATAACTAATAATCAGACAATATCTATAAGGACAGTAGGACAGTAGTCATTTCTAGTTCTTAATATTGTGCAATTAATAGTTCTTAATATTGTGCAATTAATGTATCACAAATCATGACAGCACCGCCATCATGTAAATCTTCAAACTGTTCATCATTGTCATTGTTTTCCTCCACATTGTCATTTATCTCAAAAGTCATCCCATCTCCAATGCACAGATTGTGCAATTTGGCACAAACAGCAAACAATTCTGCTGCTTTTCTGGTGTAACTTGAAGGAAGCCTCTGGTGTTATGCAAACATCTGAAAATGAAACGAATGAAGTATGTTTGAAATCTCAGTCTTGGAGACAGGATGGAGCTTAATGCAATGTTAAAGTAATACAGAAAGCTCCTCTAGGAGTTTTCTGGATAACTTTCACCCTGCATTAAGCAGTCAACTAAATTCTCTACTAGAATCCCGCTTATACAGGTTTTACTGTATTTCAAAGGAGTTTGACATGTTGTATGGGCAGGTAATTACTACCTGTCAGAGTTCATCAAGTCACATGAAAAGACTTTTGATGAACTCTGAAGAACTACTTACTTACTGTTTCATCAACATGTATATAACATTAAATCTTATGAATAAATAAGTGTAGACCCATATCATGAAAAGAATGAACTCTGAAGAAATACCTACTTTCTGGTTTCCCAAACATGTATATAACAGTAACTCCCATGTAATTTGTCAATTAATTTTCAAGGGACATCATAAATTAATTTTTATTGTTATATAGAACAACAAATACATGTATTGCAAAATTTGGCTAACAGTATGTAACGCTTTAATCACAAGATACACATGCAATGTAATTTGCAATCAGTGTAGACCCAGATGTATGCAGTTTGGGAATTAGTAAAAAGTGTAGATTTTGATCTATTAGAATTTCATTTATAGCAAACAGAGCAAACCCTCTGTATGAGCAATACTATCTGGGTCTATTCTGTTTGCAAATACATGAATAGGCATGTGAATGAAGAAAAGGGTTGATACATGGATTTTACAGTATATTCAGTGTTGTTTTGAGGTTCATTCTTATTACATTTGGTGTCATCAGGTATGGGCTAAAATTACAATGTCTCAAAAGTATGTCCTTCCATCTATAAATCAGTGTTATTCCACCTTACAACAGGATCATTCTATTTTCCAAATGGCATATAGGGGCTACAATGTCTGAAAAGTTTGTCATTCCAGCTGTAATTAGTGTCATTCCACCTTAAAATTGACATTATAGGTTCTAAAATATGTCATTCCACCTATTATCAGTGTCATTCCACCTGACAACAGTGGCATTCCCTTTCCTAAAGGGTGTATATGGTATATAATATCTCAAAAGTATGTCAATCCACCTTAAAATGTCATTCCATTGCCCAATGGGGCATAATTATAGGGGGTATTGGGGCTACAATGTCTCAAAAGCATGTCATTCCATCTATAATCAGTGTCATTCCACCTTACAAAGTCATTCCATTTCCCAAAGGGCATAATTATAGGGACTAAAATGTCTCATGTATACCATTCCACCTATAACCTGTGTCATTCCAACTTATAACAGAGTAATTCCATTGTCCAAGGGGGTATAGGGGCTACAATGTCTCAAAAGCATGTCATTCCACCTTACTAAGTCATTCCATTTCCCAAAGGGCATAATTATAGGGACTACAATGTCTCAAATGTATGCCATTCCACCTATAATATGTGTCATTCCACTTTATAACAGAGTCATTCCATTGACCAAGGGGGTATAGGGGCTACAATGTCTCAAAAGCATGTCATTCATTCTTACAAAGTCATTCCATTTCACAAAGGGCATAATTATAAGGACTACAATGTCTCAAATGTATGCCATTCCACCTATAATATGTGTCATTCCACTTTATAATAGAGTCATTCCATTGTCCAAGGGGGTATAGGGGCTACAATGTCTCAAAAGTATGTCATTCTACCTATAATCTGTGTCATTCTACCTTACAACAGTGTCATTACATTTCCAAAATGGTACATATGGGCTACAATGTCTGAAAAGTATGTCATTCCAGCTGTAATCAGTGTCATACCACCTTACAAAAGTGTCATTCCATTTCCAAAATGGCATACAGGGGATGTAATGTCTCAAAAGTATGTCATTCGAGCTGTAATTTGTGTCACTCCACCTTAAAATTGTGGGTATTTACTCCTTGATTTTTTGCAGCATTGGGTATTTGCAATTTTTATTGGGTATTGGCAATTTCTTGATTTTTTACATAATTGGGTATTTGCAATTTTTAATGGGTATTGGCAATTTTCGTAATTGGGTATTATTCATATTCTCATTAGGCATTCTAATTCTTTTTTGCTTTTTGCTATATTTATTTGCCTTGTGTTACTCATTTGTTTGAAAAAACAATTGCTTTTTCCACAATTTTAATTAGGTAAATACCCCAATACTCCCCTTATCTGTAACCCTGAATTCTATGTTCTAAAATATGTCATTCCACCTATGAGCAGTGTCATTCCACCTGACAACAGTGTCATTTTATTTCCTAAAGGGTGTACAGGGTATATACTGTCTCAAAAGTATGTCATTCCACCTATAATCTGTGTCATTCAACCTTAAAACATTATCATGCCATTACCTAAGCCCTATAGCGATGAAAGTCAAAACATTTTTTTTTGAATAAAGCCTTGTACCTTAATATATATTGAATAGTATGGTCATAACTAGAAAAAAAATGTTAATTTTTTTAAAATCGGACAAAAAATGACAATTTTAAAGAAAAATATTAATTTAATATTTCAGGTTTTATTCTGCCAAATATGGATAAATTTAGATTCTCCACACTATCAATCCATACATGACTAAACTAAGCATATATCTGGCTGAAGTTGATAATATTAGCATGAATACTATAATTAGTTCTTATTACTGTATGCAACAGCAAGAATTAAATGAAACAAAACATGTTTTAAGAAATACATCATGACATAAGACGTTAGTTAATTACCCCTCCCACAAGGCAAAAAGTGAACATATTTCACAACTTGTCAGATTACAAAGTTTTGTGTGTATTTGTCAACTTATTAAAGGACAAGGTATTATGTTGTGTTTTTACTTGTGTTACTCAACCATTATCAATCAATCAATCAATCAACCAGTCAATCAGTCAAAACCTTTATTCCAATTCCCAGTAATAATACATAGAAAAAATTCCATAACCCAGTAACCAAAAATAGCCACAATTATCATGCAACTACAAAAACATTTATGACAATGAAATACTGTTCATATATCTATAAAAAGTGATTCATTCAGAATGCAACATTGCTACCTCATATTACAATTGAAAGATCTCCTTGCTTGTAATCGTCCATTAGCTGGTACGTGTAGATTGCCTCATCTCCCACATACTTTGCATTGTACCAGGTTGGATATCCTGGAACCTGCAACCAGAAAATATACTGTCTCATCTGAGTGCACACTAGTTAAACTAGCACTTTAAGGTAGAACATCCCCAATGCACCATTTTGAAAATTCAAAGACGTCTTTCAACGTCTGACATTTTCTGAGATGCCGATTGGTCAACATTGACCAATCATCATTCCGGAAAATATCAGAAGGTTTTGACTTTTGATCTCCCAACTTTTTTCAAACTGGTGTATTAAGGGTGAACTACATTAATTCAGCATGCTATCAAAAGTTTCAGTGTAAGGGTGTATAATTATGACTACCACTAGTATATTAATTTGCAAGGAGTTTAAGCAATAGCACTAACACGGAAACACATGAAAGAATGTAATTATGTATGTTAGAAAGCAAAGCTAGGCCAATATCACCTTTTCTGCTAGTTTGCAAGACATTTTATAGCACTAATAGGTAAGTTGTGGTTAGTAAAGGGAAGAAAGCTAATATTATTATTATTATCCAGGTTTTGTAATATGTTGGCATGCACGGTTTTAATGACGTTAATAAATGTAAATTGATATAAAATGTAAAGCTGAAGTTTGTTAAACATATGAGCAGTGTAAACAATGCTTCATGCAAGACTGTACTAACTGCATCTGAAAATCATGTGCAGTTAACAGTCTTGCATGCAACTCAGTCACTCATTCAGACACTTTATAGCGCTAATAGGTCAGTACAGGGAAGGAAGCTAATATTATCCAGGTTTTGTGATATGTTAGCATACAGGGTTTTAGTGACGTTAATAAATGTAAATTGATATAAATGTAAAGTTTCATAAGTTTATGATATGAGCAGTGTAAACAAGGCTTCATGCAAGACTGTACTAACTGCATCTGAAAATCATGTGCAGTTAACAGTATTGCATGCAACTCAGTCACTCATTCATGGTCTTTAACTCACCCGAGAAATTACTTTGCCACTGAACCAGACCTTTTCACCATTGACTAACTGAGCATGTCGGATGTTTTTCCCAACAATTATCGGGGTAGAAGTGTCGCTGTCATGATGCTGCCTGTCTGTTTGAATTGC
This sequence comes from Azorinus chamasolen, assembly GCA_963576725.1. Taxonomy (NCBI): domain Eukaryota; kingdom Metazoa; phylum Mollusca; class Bivalvia; order Cardiida; family Solecurtidae; genus Azorinus; species Azorinus chamasolen. The sequence continues at coordinate 58,641,644 of OY755252.1, forward strand.
ACCTCTGACCAATGTTTTCACGTTATCTGTCAGTTCTTGAATTGATAGTTTGGTATATTTACCGTTCACACTCTTAGACAAGGCATAGACACCACTATCTTTCACGTTCTGTTTTAGGACATTTTTCCTGAACCTAAGTTGGGCTGTCAGTGCTGCTCGCTTATCTGTTTGTGTATTTAAATGTTTCATACCACTATCTACATCTACCTCTGACTGCCAGAGTCCCCATATCAATATATCATCTGTCATAGCTTCTTTCCTTCTCAATCTTTGTCTTTCAAGCTGTTCACTCTTTTGCCTTGCAGCAGTCAGTTTGGCTTTCCTTTGTTCTTCTATCATTTTCTGCCTTTCAACAAACTTTTTGCGCATTTTTTTCACATTTTTCCTTGCATATGATAGTAACTCTTTCCTGTCCTTTTCTGTTTTACTCTCTAACCATTTCAGAGTCTTATTGTGACAAAACAGTATGTATGATTCTGCAGCTATGATAGAAATATTTGGTTTCTCTCTCAATATGCGATCGAGTACTCCAAACACTGTTTCTGAAAACTTATTATGGTTAGGTGTTGCTAAGGATTTTTCCCTTATACCATCATCAGGGTTGTGCCACATTTCTCCTTCCAAGTGGTCTTTGAAAAGTCTTTTTGTTACACTATACAGGGCAGGAATCATGATACCTAGAACCACAACAACTTTGTCATCATATGTTGTTTCTTTCAAAAGACTTTTCATAAATAGTGATGCCTTCACTTTGTCTTTATTCACAAAACTCATTAAAACCTTTCCTTTCACAAACTCCTCAATGTCCAAGTCTTCAAGGTAGCTTACAACCTCTCTGTAAATAACTCCTATATCAATAATATTTGTATCAGTCTTTTCAATTTGGGCCCAAAGAGGGACGGTTATAAGTTCTGACACAAATCCCAGTGCCTTGCATCCTGCTAAGTAGTCTGTATTTGCAATATCGTATTTTACAGCCTGCAGCAAACGATTACTTGCTGCTATTGACAGGAAGTCGTTCATTTTGTCTGCAAGGAAGTGTACATGAGAAGCACTGCTGAAAAGTATGTTGAAACGATTGCCTCTGAACCTCTCCAGCGGTACACTTCTGAGGTGGTGTTCCTTCAAGAAATCACTTGCGTAGGTACTAAAACTGCCATGCACACCATTCTTTTCATCTCCTCCTGCAGCAAAGGCTTTACAGGCTGTTCTAATGAGTCTTACAGCACCTGACTCTGAAGCTCTACAGAAACTCCTGTCAAGTATGGGCGAGTTTCCCTCAAACACATTTTTCTCATACTCCAGTAAAGCTGTCGAGGCTGCCTCTGCTAAGTGTACTAATACATGCAATGAACAGAAAAAATTGCACAGTTTTGTTAGCTGTGACCTTTGAGCATCATTAAATGTGTCCCATGACTCCCCAATCTGATTGACAACAATGTCAGTTCTGAACTCCTCTAGTAAAGTATTGAACTTTATTTGTGTAGCAGCGCGATCAGACATTGTCGAAGTAATGTTAAGCATTATTTCCTCTGATTTTTTACTGCAACTGGAAGACACATCGTCAATGTCGCCTAAAATTTGCTTAAAAGTTGACAACACAGTCTCACTGCCCTTTGTCGCCATTTCCCGAACACCCAGGCACCATGTCTTTCCCTGTTCATCAGCTGCATGAAAACCCTGATATTGTTTTCCGAACTTTGAAGTTTCGTCGCTCAATAAACATGTATTCGGTTGTTGAGAAAACTCTTCCTCAATGTGCCTATGAGAAAGAATTAGTCGTTGGACATTCATAGTGTTAACTGTTGTACGAGATGGCAACCGTGTTGCCTTTGTGCTTGCTAACTTCAGTACGCTTTCTATGACCTGTGATACTTTACTTGACGTAACATTGTTTTCCAGAAGACTAAACACACATTCTTGTAGTTCTGAAGAATAGCAGTTTTTTTCATGGTTAAAAGTTTCAACAACATCAAAATTTTGAACTACTTCTCTTAGCCAGTGAGTTTCTGCTTCATAATCTGCTATCTGCACGCTTTGGTCATTCACACTACTTGCAAGTATCTCACAGTTTGCAATAGCCTCATTTAGCTGGTGTTCAAGAGATTTGATTTTGTCTTCTCTTTTTTTCAGTTGCTTACTTAAGTATGAGTTTGATAGTCGAACTCTTTTTAATTGTTGAGATTTTTTAAGCCTAATATCCTGAAGTTGTTCATTTCTTAGTTTTAATGCTTTATTGTCAGTTTTCACTTTTTTAATTCTTCACTTGCCCTACATATATGGATTTTTTTCTGTTTCAAGGATTTTAACACAACATTTTCCTCCTTTAATTTCATTACCTCTCCACATAAATCTTCAGCAGCCTGTTTGTACCCACTTAGAGTTGCAGAAAATGAGGAAAAAGGGGCAGTATCAACTGCAGGGTCTGACGCAGGAGACTGCCTTTGCTTAAAAGATGTCTTTGGAGGTTCATATAGTTCATTTTCAAAAGCATTTATCATTTCCACTTTCTTAACAGTGTTTTTTGATTTTTTCAGATTTTTAAATTTAGACTGTAGTCTCAACACAGATGATCTTACAGATTGTTCATTTAATTTGCTTGACGGATTTTCAATGATGATGTAATCTATGGCATGTTTTACCGACTTCGTTTTAGCTATCGTAAGAATTACTTTATTTGTGGCCATGTTTGATTGGTTAAAAACCGATATACACTGTTGGTCCAGTTAGCACTGTTTGTGTCTGAGTTGAGTTTTCACTGTCTCTTTCAACGTTATTGACAAATGTATTGCAGTACCACAGACTGTCAGTGTCTAGATCATGTTGGGTTTCTTTGTCAATGAGCAAAGCTCCACTTTCCACAGTCTGAAAAGCAGTGCTCACTAAATGCACTGTGTCATCCTCTTGTAGAGTGTTTTCATAAAACCCATATAAATCTCTCTCAATTAAATCTTTTTCAATCACTGATTTTGTGCAAAGCTTTGCTCTCTCTGGGTGCTGCAGGTCAGTCTGACATGCTTGACTCTACCAAATAGGTGCAAACAGGAAATACAATCACCAGATGCAATAGAATTTTTACACAGGTACCCTTCGCATGCTATATGTCTCATTTCAAAATTTTAACGTGCCTTTAAAACAAGTCTTCGTGCCTTTAAAACGAGTCTTCATTGAATCATAGTAACAATTAACTCATTTAGGACACAATTGCTTTGGCCCAATGGGAACAGTCAATAGCCTGGAGACCCACCTTGATTTGTATCGATTTACACAGTGGACGGGAAGCGAAGCTGTAATACTATGTTATGCTGCTATGTTATGCTACTATATATAGGTAAACCGAAAGTAATAACATTCACCAAAACCAATTCAAGCATGTACATAGTTTGTTTTAGATATTATTTGAAGAAACTGTCAGTACAATACGACTCATGTTAAAGGCAAGTTCAAAGTTTGATAACAAGAGGACCAAGATGGTCCTATATTCGCTCACCTGAGATGATGGACGCTTGGACTTTGTCAAGATGACAATTGTACTGTACTGGTAACCATATTCGAACTCGTCCGAGATATCATCAATACAAACATACTGACCAAGTTTGAGAAAGATTTGACCAAAAATATTACCCCTAGAGTGTAAACAAACTTTTTCTAAGATTTGACCTAGTGACTTACTTTTTGACCCAACCTTGTAGTTATTATATATATAGTGCGTATATGTGTAAGGGGGAAGGCTGGAGAGAGACCTAGCATGCTACAAGCACCTGTGCAATAGAACAGCTATTTGTTGAAAACAAGTCATGAAAATATTATGGAAAGAGAAGAGATTGCTCAGTGCTTACCAAATACTTTAAACCATTACCCCCATAGCTTAGCTCTGAAATCAGATTACCACTTAAAGCAGGTTGAAAGTTAATCAGAATATGCCTCTCGCATTCTTATTTACTTTCAGTCTACTTTAAGCTACCATCTGCTAATAAAGAAAATATTTCTTATGGTGCATAAAATGGAAATATTGTCTTCATTTGAGGAATAAATCAAAGGTGTAAAAAGCATAATGATGGAGAAATGGGTTAACTTTTTTTTATTAACAAATTATTTATGTATCTCTCTCCTTTTTCCATTTTCAGAAATATATCATTCAACAGCACTGATTTACAGCTCTCTTTTCCATTCATTTTCATAAAGTTGTTTGCTTCAGACTGCTCTTAGAGTGAAAGGGTTAAAAAATGATTGACAGAAAAAAAACTGACTAGACTTCACTAATGATTATATGAATGCTATTCACCAAAGACTTAAGTAATGTTAGTTTTACATGCAGAAGCAACTATTCTACAATTTCAGACCTGTTACAGATTATATGAGTCATACAATATCATTAAATAACTATTATGTTTTACAAAATAGGCATGCACAATATAGAATTTGTTTATGCTTTATCATGATTCTACTTATTTTAATTGTGCATTAAATGTTGTATTAACGAGAATTTTTACACACAATAATTGTAGAATCATGATTTGAAGGATATACAATATACAATAGGAGTGTAACAATACAGTGAAAATTGCAATATATTGTGGTAACTTGTAAGTAAAAAAATTGGATAGAAATTAGCCTTGAAAACTTATTTATAGCATTAAAAGGATAAAAGGAGGGCAAAATTTCAAAAATTTAAATACAGTTGATTTACAGATCATTGACCAAGTTATATTTTCTATTTGTTCAATATGATCAATTTCTCTTTTTTTTTTTTAATTTCTACTATATAGAATACTGCAATACAGAAAAACTGTATTGCAATACGTATTGCTAAGAGGCATATTACAATATATTGCAATATTGCCGTATTGTTACACCCCTATACAACAAGCAGGTCTGGTTGGTGCAGGTACTTAGTACTGCTAAGTTTTCAGCATACGTAAGACAGGTTTGCCATCACTTTAATTCTTTGCATGCTGGGTAATTTTGTCATCTGCAACAATTGTTGTCTGCTACTGTCCTAAAATTAAGATTTTTAAAAAACTTTTTTTCAAAATTATTTATACCATCAGAGTGACAAACAGTTTGGATCCTGATGAGAAGCTGCAAGATGCTGTGTTACACAGCATCTCATCTGGATCCAAACTGTTTGCAAAGGAAATCATTATTTCACCGCTAGCGTGCAAAGTCTTAAGAGTTAAATATGAACAATTCAGGATTCCAGAACTAAGCTTAAATAATACCATGTATAAAAGAAGGAGTTAACCCATATTTTGCCTGAGCTAATAGCCATTCTTCCAATTTATTCAATGGAGCAGATATATTGTAATAGGAGATATATTTAAAAGACTTCTAAGACTTCAAATTTTGATCTCTTTTTTTTTCAAGTCAACCATGCAGATCCAAATCAAAAAGCGTTTTTTAAACAGCCATGTGAGCTGCATTGCTATTTCAAACTTTGGTTAATTTACAAAAGACTAAAAAGTTCAGGCAAAATGTGTCAAAGGGGCCTAATATGGTGGTTACAGTTTACTACAGCAGAAAGACCTAGACCAACATTTAGATTTTCATTATATCAAAAAAGGCTCCACATAAGGGGAGTATGTCAAAATTATTCTTTATTTCTGAATTAAGTTAACCCTATGGTGTCACTACTCAGAACCATATCTTCGACACATTCCTAGTAGCACATAGGATTTGTTGAATTCACTCCACCTTATCTGGAGCCCTGATCAAACTAACCAAATGATATTTACTTGATAGAAAGGGAAGAATTCTGTTTTTAGTGTTGAGCATCTATTTGCTGGTCTAGATCAAACATTTGGACTATTGTTTCTACTTATGAAGCATGACAGTAATGCACTGCAAAAGCATACACTTTTAACAGAAAGCAAAATCCTTATTTATATATACAGTTGAGGTAACTATGAATACTTACAACTAATCTACTTTCTTCTTCTTCTTCCTCTTCAAATGATGATGAGGACTGTCTTCTCTTTCTCTTCAGTGGAAATACTGGGCTATCCTGAAATTAAGTACATTTCATAAAAAAGAGTGTATTTTTAACCTACTTAGCCATAGGTTGAAACTAGCATGGTATCTTGAGCCCAGATACCACACTTTCTAGTGTGCTTTCTATATTCTATTCCACATCTATACCACTTTGTAATTATTCTGTTTCATTTTCAGTACAGGAAAAAAGTGCAGTTAGCATTCTGATTCTTTTGTATTTATATTTTTTATAATATGTTTGTTTTCATAAACTTTCATCGATGAATATTCAAACAGCATTTTTTATATACTACATATGTTATTAAACTTATTATATTATAAAAGTAAATTGTTTGGAATAACATCATCATGATTTACTGTTTCAAATACTGCCATTGTTTTTTTTTATCACCCATAACCCCCCCAACCCTTCCCAAACAACAAAACAATAAAATAAAAATCACATATGTACTTACACACTTGTCAAACAGACTGTCAAACAAATCTACTTGACTGCCAAACAGATCATCATCATCAAGTTGACTATCAAACTGCCTGTCACACACAGTCGCAGGTGGCCTGGGTGGCTGTGTTGATGTATCTGAAGTGGGCGGTTGGGTTGAGTCTGAATCGCTGTCCAATATTATCACAAGGTCAGGTTCTGTCATTATAGTTATACTTTGTGGACCGGAGCAGTCTGTGGCAAAAACAACATGAAATTATTACTTATAGGCATGTATTGTCTGTAATGTACAGTACAAAGCTTCTTTTCACTTCAGTGACGTTCAAAATATTTCTGTAATTTGTAAATTGTAACTAAATGTAATTTCATAACAACATCGAGTCAAAAATGTTTTGTTTTTGCATTACAGTGTCTGTTGCAGCGTCTTGCCATTCACTTTTTCTTTCTTTTCATCAACACAGATATCTGAATGAAGTAGATCTAATAAATATGCTGTTATTCTATTAAATGGAAGTGAAAATGAAAAAGACATGCATGAATGCATCGCAAGACGCAACTCATTTTCGATCGATGGGCTAGCAAAACGGCATTTTGAAGTTGTTTTCTGATAGAATATTCGTGTATTTCGAAGCAAAAAATTGAACTAAGGTCTTTTTTCAAATAAATCAAGCGTAAACGATTCAAATACTTACATCAAATATACGAATTCTGCTTCTTTATCAAAGTTTCATTGAATTTGAAGTATTTCTGTTGGTAAGACTGTAGCGGAAACGGAAATTGCGGCTGCCCGTCATCGCAACGCTGTCATTGGCGAAAAAGGGGAACCAGTAAGCACAGAAGCGCACTCTACATGCTTTCGTCAATCGGCTGCAGTTATTTCCCTTGGCCATTTTGCCGCTGATTTTTTTGGGGCTCTCAGTGGGTCAAATTAAAAGTTTCTCGCGTGTAACCGCCAACAGTTACGATAAAAATCCTTTGGGGAACCTCTTCGAATGGGAATTCCGTGTCTATTTTTGGTTGAACTATATTTCGTATTCAAAGCAGGTTGAAGTGACAACACGCTAAAGTAGGGTAATGTTCAAAAGCATTTTGGGGGTAATTTATGATCAAATAAAGATTTAAAATGCTTTACATGGCATAGAACATATCCTTTTTGATAAAATACACACAAAACTTTGAATGAAAAGGAACGTTTACTATTTTATATGATTTTTTTTTCATTGACCTAATTTCTAATGCGGGATCAAAATGGCGAAAAGGCGACCAGATCCGGATCAAATGACATTTTTAAAAAAACCTATTATTTATGTTATGTAGGTGAAAATACCCTTTAAGAGTCGTTATCTGCTAGTACAAATATTTTTCTCACATGCACTTAATTCAATTTCTTTATACATTGATCAATTCAACTCTTAAAAGATCAAGTTTGTAAAGGTGTTTAACATTGTGGCAGATACGGTTAGGTTTACAAGAGGTTTGCCCGTCATCGCTACTAAAGGGCATATAGGGTATATTAAATTGTCATTCTGTGTCATAAAGTATTGTTGTTGTTTTTTGGATATGATGACTTTCATTGTTTTGGTTGTATAGGGGGTGGAGGGGTGGGGTGGTATGTAACACGTGCCAAAAACCTGTAATTCCACCTTTAACAAACCGAATGACAAGGGACCATTTATTCTAGAAAAAATATTACCTGCCATTCGTCATTCCATTTTCATTCCCCTCTTCGACACACCCTGCGGAAGTCCTCCTTCACTATATAGAGTTCTGATTTTGAAAGGAATTGCAATGTGATCAGCAGCTACAAATAAGCAAAACAGATGATGACAGCAGAACTAATTATTCTTACCGTGGATCCTATTTCATTTCTCCAAAGCTGAAAATATACTACTAGCTGCATTCACCACTTTTACATAATTTGTAAGTGCTACTTAATTATAAATAACAAAGAGCCACAAACAAATAAATATATCAGTGGGTTTTTGATGGGTGGGATAGTCGATTCAGATAGGCATGCTACATTTCCAAATCCATTATCCATATTCCTAGATCGACAAACATATATCTAAATCCAATCGTCTTGATGTGTGTGTTACTACTGAACATCGAAATCCAATTGGTTACAGTACAGTTAAATGATTTTACACACCTAACAAACACGTTTGATTAATAAACAAATGTTAACTTATGAAGGCCAAGGTCGAAGAGAAGGGGAATAACCAAGTTAAGCACAGTTGGCTATCTGTACGTATACACGTGAAAAATACAATGATAATATAATAATAATTCGGCAAAGTAAAGAATAAATAAAACAAATAAACAAACCTTGGTCAGTCATGAAAGTGCGTGGTTTCTATGGGTTTTGGGCTCTACTACTTCTGCAATAAGCCCGTAAACTTGATTCAATATGTTCAGAAGATAGTCGGCAGTAGGCCTACTTACCGACTATCACTTTCTCGTCGAGATCATTCAGTAATTGCGGTTTTCTTCAAAAATTCTCGGAGCACACTGACGAGGCGACAGAAAGGCTGCCATATTTACGCACGACTTGCGCAAGGTTTTTCTGTTCGTAAAGTTACGCAAGAACTTGCGCTTGAGCGTAGCTACGCAAATGTTAGTAAAACGCGATTTTCGTAACTTACGTCAAAATTCCTTCGTTCGTAGACTTACGCTAGCGTAAGTTCGTTAGTAAAACGGTACCCAGATGTATATTATAATTTGCAAAGGCGTGTCGTATATAGATCGATCTATGGAGTAAAGGATAACTATTTGAATATATTTTTGGAGTAGAATAAAGAACTGCGGCGTTGACACATTCTCTGAGTCCCAGTTATTTGAGGAAGTGTCGATCATGCCATGGGTGCTGTAGGCTACATGTATGCATGTGTGCGGGTGCGTTTTCCATGTTGACCGTTGTAATGGTCTACGCATAGGCATTTAACACCTGAAATTGACTGCACAGTTTTCCATGACGCGTGTAATTTTAACCCTTTATCTGATGAACATTCATACAAGACTTGTATGAATGTTCATCAGATAAAGGGTTAAAAATACACAAGAGGCAATTGTTTTACTTATAGCACGAAGTAAATACAGTCTGTATTTACTTCGTGCTTATAGTCAATAAAACTGATAATTTATAATGACATATGATCGAGGATTTTTCGGTCAAGGTAGAAATAGTACTCTCAGATCTATATTTCAAATGGAGATGGGGTAAACACACTTTCCGATATAGCCGTCTTGAAAAAAAGAATGAACGAAAAATCATAAAATATGGCGTATAGACGGTCCCGATAGTGAGATAATTTTGTATTCGTTAATGTGTTTTACTATTCTTGGTACCAACAAAAGATACTTCCGGTTGGAAAGTTGCATAGTCAGTTGAGTAAGTTTGTAAATTCCAGTTCTATGTGCATTTAAGCAATTATTCGATAACGTCTTTCTTCCATGGGTAAATAAACATTTACACGCCCGTATTTTCGCATTTTCATGAAGTGATACTACCGCCATAGCCATAGGAATTGAAACACCGGTTGTCATAAAAGTGGGTGGGGTAAACCGCATGAATTTATTTGGATCATATATTCATAATTGTGTCGCATTCGAACACAGAGCCATGTGGGAGATCTGTGTTTGTGTCTGTCTTTTATTTTGCCATGACTCATCCCTTCTAATAAAAGTGAAAAGAAGGTCTTTCTAAACACAACTTAAAACCTAGAAAGTGTCACAAACAGACATTGCTATTTCTAAATCTTCTTCTTCTTCCTTTGACTGGCCGCCTTCGTCGTGCCGAATACTCTGCCAGTTGTGCGCAATAACAACCCCCCTTCCCATTGATATTTTTGAATAGCCTTTTTTTTTTTTGTCAGATTTGCTTTGTCACCTGAGATTTAAATATCTCAAGCGACTTTGCTTCTGCGATGTTTTGTGGTAGTGCATTCCATCTTAGACAAAGTGCACCACATTATTTCTAGTCATTCTGTATCTGTATCTATACATTGTAGACTCCTATGAATTTATCCATTAAAACCTTATTAACTGTTTATGCCATGTATATACACCTTTCTATGCCGTTGCTAACAGAGTAGACCAGAAGGATGATGTGGAGAGATTTACCCACGTTTCGGTAAATGACCAGTTCGGTAAATTGCATTTATATAGTAAATAGAATCGACGTTTCGGTAAAAACGTGATTATATATATAGTCATTATATACACAGGTATTATCATGGTTTTGTAGGTTTGGAACATTAAGTAGCTCTGTGTGATCTGGGTGCAAGCTGTGTATAGATCGGATTATTATTATTACGACTACATAGGTGCACACATCTATTAAGCATAACAATTATCAAAGGCGCGTACCATCAGCGGGTGCAAACTGGTACTACCATTTAATACAATTATTTTTAATTTCGGCGGCGTTTGCTCAATAATTAAAAGTATTTATTACGACTACTTTTAAAGAAGTGTGCGAACATCTAACAACAATTATCAATGACACGTGCCGTCAGCGGGTGCAAACATGTATTGTGTGGCGGTAAAATTATCAGTTAATAAACTGATTTAACAACAATATAGATCTAATACATAAAATTTCTAAGAACTATGACATCAATCCTGAAAAATAATGTTTTCTTAAAGGCATTTTGGAAAAATATAAGATAAGTACTATATAATGACCTTTTTACCGAAACGTCGGATCGAGTTACTCTATAAATTCAATTTACCGAAACGGTCATTTACCGAAACGTCGGACACCCTGTGGAGAAATGGCATTGAAGTTGAACTTGAAGTGATCTCTTTGCTTGATTAAATATAGATATGATTCTACAGTCTCTGCAATGACTTGAAAGGACGTTCAGAGTTCCAGTCATTTTTTCACCACCAAACCCTTAGTCCAAATAATTTGACATGACACAAGCTTATTTTTTATTCAAATTATCCCGTTACCATTCTTCATTGTGTTTTTCATCATTCATATTCATATTTAGTTTTCGCTGCTGGCGTGAAGTCAAAACCATATATGCCAAAACGGTGTAGTTATGCCGAAAGCCATTAATCACGTGCAACTATAGATTATTAGTTCCCAACACATGCAAAATATAATTAAAACAAATAATGTCGTTCAAAATATCACATTTACCTTTGCTTTTAATCCTGATAGTCACAAATATGTTCACACTCGTACTTTCGTTTTAGGCCGCCAATATGGCAATGGTACATGTACCCGGTTGAAATAAATTTACGGATTTCCGAAAAAGGCTTTGAGCGATTTTTTTTTTACTTTTTACTTTTTAAAATAATTCTAAAAAATGTGAAACACCCAGAATGCTTAGACTCAATTCTGCAAGGATTTTAAACTGGTGAGTGATAATTGTGTTACTCGCCAAAATCTAAAGGACATTTATAAATTTCGTTCAAAAGCTAAATTCGTATATCGGTAATTAATGTAAACAAACTAACGGTTTCGTCAATTCAATTTTTCTTTGGATTTTTGTGGCTATCAGGTAAGCTTTTATAACTTATCCACAGATGAGAAAACATGCATACTTTGTGACAGTATATTGACTGTAGGTAAATATAACAGATTTATTCAATGAATCGTTTCGCTCAGGCGTTGAGCGGAATCTGCTATGGGAAACTCAGCATTTTCTATAAAACTTCGTATTTCACAGGAATGATAAAAGTGGAAAAAATAATAAAAAATAGAAGAAAAAAACAGATATAAAAGTATAAAAATGTGATGAAGAACGATAATTATGTTATATTTCGAAATACAGTTCTAAGTTTTATATTGTAGAACTACCAAACCCTATGCTATGACCACTCTTCCGAATCATCTAGAAGGTGGAGAAATGACACTTTTAATGGCTTTATCTATATCTCTGTAAGAACTGACAAGATAGGGTTTGACTGAGATTTGAACAGAACTTATATGTATATTCTTTACAGCTGTATTTTGTTATAACATAGAGAAATTATGATGCTTTCTTGTAACTACATTATGATTATGTATACTTTTTCTCTATTTTCAGAAAATGGACAGACTTTTGAGACTTGGTGGAGGCATGCATGGCTTGGGACAGGTAAGCAATCATATTTAGAAATAAAAGATGTGCCAGGTAATTGACAGCATCTGTTACAACTATAGCTAAAACCCTAAAACGATACCCATTATATTATAGCTTGAATTATGCTGCTCAAACTTGGAACTGCAGCATTTTTTACAAACTCCTAATCTCCCTCTACTCCATAGATAATTAGATATGCATTCCCATGCCTTTGTAAACAGAGTAGACCCAGATCAGATGATTCGTATGAGCCGTCTGATGAGGGTTTGCTCAGTTTACTGTCGGTATGATATAGATCTGATTCTACAGTTTTTGTCAAGGCAAAAAAAGTCCCGTGTTCATGTTGATCTACTTAACCCTTTCCCTGTTCTATGTTACAAATTTGAATACCTACTGAATATTCATGGACAAATTTATTATAATGACACATGGAGTGTGGAACAGTGTAGCCATTTTAGCTAGTATAGAAACAGATCTATCAGATTTTATTAGTAAACAGAGGAGACCCTGATCTGACATGAATACACTTTAGAATCTTCTCTCCAAGACGATTATAAAGAGTAGTCATAACATAGGGTTTGGTGGAGATGATTCTAAAGAATATTACAACTAGGGTTGGATACCATTAAGAACGAAACGGTACAATACCATAACAATATTTTATTGATACTGATATCAACATTTCTTAATGAAATCCATATAATTTTGTCAGAGTCAACCGGGAGTCTATTTTAAGAATTGTTTTAATGCAAAAGTGGTGTCGTTTATGCATTATATTGCATATCTATGCCATTTTTAAGCAGATTAAATGTAATTTTGAAGCATTTTAAGCCAAAATAACTCCAGAATTTACAGAGTATTTCTTGTCAAAGTATCGATAAGAGTATGATCGGTAATATCTGAAACGGTAAATTCCAGTACTTTCTTAGGTGGGTATCGGTACCGATACGAGTAACGATACCAACTAATGGTATCCAACCCTAATTACAACATAGAGTTTGGTGAGAAATGATGATTTTAGGTTCTGAGTATGCACTTTTATCTGTTGCCCTTGAGATATTTATTATACCACCCTTTTGGAAAAATGGGGGTATATTGTTTTGCACATGTCGGTCGGTCTGTCGGTCGGTCGGTCGGTAGATCGATGGTTTCCGAACGATAACTAATAAACGACTTGGCATAGAATCTTCAGACTTGCTGTGGTGGTTGGTCATGACAAGTAGATGACCCCTATTGTTTTTGAGGTCACTAGGTCAAAGGTCAAGGTCACAATGACCTAAAATGGTGAAATAGTTTCCGATCAATAACTGCTCAAGGGTTTGGCTTGGGATCTTCAAACTTGCTGTGGTGGTTGGTAATGACCACTAGATGACCCCTATTGTTTTTGAGGTAACTAGGTCAAAGGTCAAGGTCACCATGACCTTAACTGATTAAATGGTTTCCGATCAATAACTGCTCAAGGGTTTAGCTTAGAATCTTCAAACTTGCTGTGGTAGTTGGTCATGACAACTGGATGACCCCTATTGTTTTTGAGGTCACTAGGTCAAAGGTCAAGGTCACCATGACCTTAACTGGTAAAATGGTTTCTGATCAATAACTGCTGAAGGGTTTGGCTTAAGATCTTCAAATTTGCTTAGGTGGTTGGTCATGACAACTAGATGAGCCCTGATGTTTTTTAGGTCACTAGGTCTAAGGTCAAGGTCACCATGACCTTAATTGGTGAAATGGTTTGTGATCAATAACTGCTCAAGGGTTTGGCTCAGGATCTTCAAATTTGATGTGGTAGTTGGTCATGACCAATAGATGACCCCTATTGTTTTTGAGGTCACTAGGTCAAAGGTCAAGGTCACCATGACCGTAACTGGTTAAATGGTTTCCGATCAATAACTGCTCAAGGGTTTGGCTTAGAATCTTCAAACTTGCTGCGGTAGTTGGCCATGACCACTGGATGACCCCTATTGTTTTTTAGGTCACTAGGTCAAAGGTCAAGGTCACCATGACCTTAAATCGTGAAATGGTTTCCAATCAATAATTGCTCAAGGGTTTGGCTTAGGATCTTCAAATTTGCTTAGGTTGTTGGTCATGACAACTAGACGAGCTCTGTTGTTTTTGAGGTCACTAGGTCAAAGGTCAAGGTCACCATGACCTTAACTGTTGAAATGGTTTGCAATCAATAACTGCTCAAGGGTTTGGCTTATGATCTTCAAACTTGCTGTTGTAGTTGGTCATGACCACTGGATGACCCCTATTGTTTTTGAGGTCACTAGGTCAAAGGTCAAGGTCATCATGACCTTAACTGGTGAAATGGTTTCCAATCAATAACTGCTCAATGGTTTGGCTTAGGATCTTCAAATTTGCTTGGGTGGTTGGTCATGACAACTAGATGAGCCCTATTGATTTTTAGGTCACTAGGTCAAAGGTCAAGGTCATCATGACCTTAACTGATGAAATGGTTTCCAATTAATAACTGCTCAATAGTTTGGTTCGGGATCTTCAAACTTGCTGTGGTAGTTGGTCGTGACTACAAGGTGACCCCTACATTTGTTGAGGTTACTATGCCAAAGGTCAAGGTCACCATGACCTTAACTTGTGAAATGTTTTCAGAACAATAAATGATCAGTGGTTTGGCTTAGGATCTTCACAGTTGCTGTGGTGATTAGTCATGACCACTAGATGACCTCTGTAGTTGAGGTCACTAGATCAAAGGTCTGGGGGGTATACATGTTTTACAAACATCTCTTGTTATAATTATGATGAAAGGGCTCAAGCTGGGTCTCTCCATTGGGGAGAAGTTTAGTGGTATTCAGAGAGAAGTTTTGGTTCTAATTTGGTTTCTCCCTATATATTCTATATATTTAAACTTCTCCCTCAGCTCATAAAAGGGAGAAGTCAGCAGGTTTAGGGAGACATTTTCTCCCAAATCGCCCTCTAGCTTGGGCCCTGGATGATATGGCATAAATTATGTTAAAAATTTACATTCAAATCAGATGCTAAATGATAAATGTCAAAAGTTAAAAACTGCTTTAGCTGTTCAGACCAGACGCACGCAGGGATTTTAAAAAATTCCGTTTCTCTAGTTAAAGCTCCTTTTCGGTAGATTTATTCAAAGAGGTTGTATCTAAAAATAGCCTATGAGGGAATGGGTTAAATGCTTTAAAATATTGGGCCACCCAACCCCTCCTCAGCATCAGTTTGCTACAAATGAATACAGTAATTTGGCTCGGGGACGTTTTGATAACTTTATTAACCCAGTCCCTCATATTGATGCATTTTGACGCCTCTGTAAAACTCGCTTTTTGAAACCATTGTGCTAAATAGAGCATTTGCCCTTGAGGAACAAATACTCTGTTTATCACAATGGTTTCAAACTGCACATTTATAAAATTTACCTTTTAGCTAGTAAATGCTCCTTTTTGGTAGACTTATTCAAAGAGGTTGGATCTAAAAATAGCTTATGAGATAATTGGTTAAATAAGACTGACACAGGAGCAAGTAGTGAAAATCCTGATCAACTATTTCTTTCATGAGCCGTTTGACCCGGGTCTACACTTTTTGCACAAGTTTGTGCAAATATTTGTTGTAAATAAGTTATGGTTTTAGATGTAAACCACAATTTTCTAAAAGATAAGCATTTTATTGCATGCAGTGTAACTTTTGTTGTATGTTACATTAACAGGGAGCTCCTCCATCTGATGCCCCAGCTGTAGATACTGCAGAACAAGTGTACATCTCCTCTCTCGCCCTTCTCAAGGTAAGGCCCTGTTGTGTTGACAGAGTAATGTTCGTTTAACCCTTTCCCTGTTCTATAATTAGTCCAAATTACAATACCAACTGAATAATCATGGACAAAATAGTTACAATGAAATATGGATGGAGGAACATTGTAGTCATTTTAGAAACTAAAGAAGAGATCTATCAAATTCCATTAGCAAACAGAGCAGAGCCTGATCAGACAGCTCCTACATTAGCAGTCTGATCTGGGTCATTTTTTTTTGCAAATACAGTAAAACCTCTCTATAACAGCCACTAAATTGTGTTAATTAGTTGGTACTCAGGGCAGGTGGCTGATTAAAGCAACGCGAAAGTAAAACAGAACGCTCCTATGGGAGCGTTCTGTTTTACTTTCACTTTGCTTTAAGCAGCCACCTGCCTTAAACACAAAATACTTGATGTAATTTAGTGACCGTTATAGAGACGTTTTACTCTACGTGAAATTGCATTTATATGAAGGGAAGCGTTAAACTGGGCCACAGATGCCCAGAAACCTCATCTACAGTATATTTAATAACTTTATGGAGTAAATGGTCAACTCTTTCCTTCATATAAATTTGCAAACAGAGTAGACCCAGATAGGAGCTGTCTGATCAGGTTCTAAACTGTTTGCTTATGATATAGGTCTGATTCTAGTTTTTGTTGAAGCAAAACATTGCGTTGAAACATTTTTACAGTATAAAACTGAGCTTATATAAATATTCATTATGTCATAATTCCTTAACAAATATGCAACAAATAATTCTTTAACAAATGTTAAACAGGGAAAGGATTAAGTAATATAAAGGACCAGGCATACATTGATCACAGAGTTCTTACAAACACAAAGTAGCCCTTTGCTTGATAACCCAGCCGTTTTTACACCTTTACCAACAGAGTAGACTCAGATCAGACAGCTCTTAGAGTCTGATCAGGATCTGCTCTGTTAGGTAATATGTCATAGAGCTCAGCATTGGTTTCCATGGCAGTAAAATTTCTAAATTCATATTGTATGTTTTTAATACAAACTTGAATTAATCCATTCCCTATTCAGGCTATTTTTAGACACAACCTCTTTGAAAAAAAATATATTTAAAAGAAGCACTTGCTAGAAAAAAGATTTTTTTTTAAAACCGTGTAGTTTTGAAACCATTGTGCAAACTTGAATATTGGAGCAAATGATTATTTATCACAATGGTTTAAAAAGTTGACTTTTTCATAGGCTTAACAAGGTGTCAGAATGAGGGAATGGGTCAAAAGACATCAATATAAGGGAATGGGTCAAAAGGTGTCAATATGAGGGAATGGATTAATAGATATACATGTACATTGAACATAATTTGGAGTTTGAATGAATATATGTCAGGTAAAGGACAAATTTTTAATTTCTTCATTCAGAAAGTTGATTTACATGAAATTCTTTTTATCCTTTACTTGGTGAATATTCATAATTCATGACAGAAATAATGAATATGAATATTAATTAGTTTAACCCTTCGCTTGCTATTCACGTCAATATACCTACCTGCAGGAGCTGTCTCATCAGGGTCTGCACTATTTACACGTTGATTGTGCAACCAGTGCACTCCACAGCAGTGATTGCATAGCGAAATACTTGTACACAGTGAAGATATATGTAATTATACAACAGGGCGTGGGTAAAGAAGAAGAAATTATTTTTTAAAATTCAGCAAGAGATGGGTTAATTGTTAAAATGGCATCATGAACAAAGGAATTTTTACCATGACAGAAATTGTAGAAACTTATCTATTATTTCAACAGTTAACAGAGTAGACTCTGATCAGACAGCTCCTACTGGAGCTGTGTCTTCTCTGTTTACAATGGTGCCAAAAGGTGTCTCTATAGAGTAAAGGGTTAACCGTTTACTCCATAATATGCCCCTTCTATGCCATTGCAAACGTAGTAGACCCAGATCAGATCGTCTGATTAGGGTCTGTTCTGTTTGCTTTTGATATAATATAGATAAGATTACAGTTTCTGCCATGGTAGTTTCTGTCCATGTGCTATTATAACACTTAACCCTTAGCTTGCTATTCACATCAATATACCTACCTGTAAATAGTGAAGACCCAGATGAGACAGCTCCTGCAGGAGCTGTCTCATCAGGGTCTGCACTATTTACAAGTTGATTGTGCAACCAGTGCACTCCACAGCAGTGATTGCAAAGCGGTATACTTGTACACAGTGAATATATATGTAATTATACAACAGGGCATGGGTAAATAAGGAGAAATGTATTTTAAAATTTAGCAAGAGAAGGGTTAATCTAATCAATGTTCATGATGATATTACTTCTTACCTAAAATTTAAAATATCCATGGAGTAAAGGATTAAACATGAAACCAAATATTTTAATAACCAGTTTCATTTGAGATGGTTATTTTGATCATTTGTAGATGCTGAAGCATGGCAGAGCGGGAGTGCCAATGGAGGTGATGGGTCTGATGCTTGGGGAGTTTGTTGATGATTACACCGTCAGAGTTATAGATGTGTTCGCAATGCCCCAGTCTGGAACTGTAAGTGAAAACTGAGTAAATGTTCTATATTTATTCCAAATGTCAATACCTACTGAATATTCATGGGGAAAAATAGTTACAACAAAATATGGAAGGTAGAACATTGTAGCCATTTTAGAAAGTAAAGAAACAGATCTTTCAAATTTCATCAACAAACAGAGCAGACCCCTGACCAAATGACTCCTATAGAAGCCGTCTGATCTGGGTCTACTCTGTTTGCAAATGCGTGAAAACATGTTTATATGAAGGAAAGGGATAAGACAAAGGTTGTAGGTAAATGAAGGACAAGTGAAATGTAGAAAGCTCTATATGAGTAATGAGTGATATATGATTATGGTTTATAACTAATACTATTTTAAACCTACACCTAAACAGCAGACATTAGTTCCTTTCTCAATGGTGGGGGATATCAATTCAGCGAATTTGCGTGTTACTCTTTATTTGTTTATTGCAGGGTGTGAGTGTAGAAGCGGTAGATCCTGTGTTCCAAGCAAAGATGTTGGACATGTTAAAACAGACTGGGAGGTAATGTTTGCATAAATAATCTGTCTTTGTTATCCCGTTATCCCTGTTCAATTATTGATGTATTAAATGACACAATAAATATTTATAAGCTGATTTTGTATAATGGTATATGAATGCAGGATTTTGTTTAACCTCGGCAGAAACTGTAGAATCAAGTGTATTATTTCATAAGCAAACTGAGCAGACCCTGATGAGACGGCTCCTAGATAATTGTCTGTCTTGGTTTTTAATTCCAACTGTAATGCTGAATTGTCGCCTTCATGAACAACTTTCATGACAGTAAGCCAGAGGTCCAGATCTTACATGAATATTCATGGAGCAGAGGGTTAATAAAGCTGAAGTATTTTTTGTGTCACTTGCTTTAGCAACATTACCCTTTACTAAATATGTCTGATACATCTATTAGCACCATTTCAAACAGAATTTCACCCTGCATTAAGCAGCCACCTGCATTAAAGTCACCAATTCATTATTACTAAGATTTCAAAGTCTCAAAGAGGCGATTCTAAAGAGTGGTCACAGTTTAGGGTTTTGTGGAGAAATGAAAGAGAAATTCTTGAAAATGTTTAAATTTACACATCTTATCTGGACCTCTGGATTTTTGACAAATTTTGAAAGTGGATGAGGACATCTCTGTGCTATGGACACAATTCTGTGTTTTCATGGTATAATTCTATTTACCTGTGTATTTATAGACCTGAGATGGTTGTTGGCTGGTACCACTCTCACCCTGGTTTTGGGTGCTGGTTGTCTGGTGTAGATATCAACACACAGCAGAGTTTCGAGGCCCTGTCAGAGCGGGCTGTTGCAGTGGTAGTGGACCCCATACAGAGCGTCAAAGGAAAGGTAAGTTCTGAATGATTTCTGTTTCTGAACAAGTATTGAACATACTGTAGACAAGAGGAGGGCATTGACTTGTTGGTACTCACTTGAATGGTCTTAGAAAAGTGATTCTAATAAGTACATGTACCATCAAGAAAGTTGGTATATAGAAATATAGCTCTGGAACTGAAGGATAGCACTGTTTCTGAATTAACCCTTTCCCTGTTCAGTAGTCGTGTAAGAAATAATGACAACATGAATATTTATTAGCTAAATTGTATATGTAAACTTTTCAAAGGATTTTATTTGCTTTGACAAAAACGATTGAATCCGATCTATATCATGTCAAAAGCAAACAGAGTAGACCCAGATCAGACAGCTCCTATAGGAGCCGTCTGATCTGGGTCTACTATGTTTGCAAATGCGTGAAACGATGTTTATATGAGGGAAAGGGTTAATGTTTTAACCAAATATTTTTATACAGAAGCACCATTTGATGCCTTGCAAACAGAGAAGTCCCAGATCAGATAGCTCCTGTAGGAGCTGTCTGATCAGGGCCTGCTCTACTTGCTTGTATGGAATAATATACATCTGGGTCCATGCTTATAAAGCTTTTTAGTTGAGTCTGATTTAGTTCTCAAACTTTTGATTGGTCAGTTTGGAGTTCTCAAGCTTTTGATTGGTCAGATTTGAGCCAAAGGCTCAAATCTGACCAATCAAAAACTTGAGAACAAACTCAGGCTCAACTAAATCAACTGATTGATTCTACTGTTTCTGTTACCTGTTTGTTGCAGGTTGTCATAGATGCATTCAGATTGATCAACCCAAACATGATGGTGTTAGGACAGGAGCCAAGACAGACCACCTCAAACCTGGGCCACTTACAAAAACCCTCCATACAGGTAACTGCTCTGATGCCAAATGTATTACAAAGCATTTTATCACATAATATCAGTTAATATAGCGATCACATATTGCTCTATATTACACATGTTTAATCTTTATTAAGCTGTGACATCATGTAGAAATACCACATGCTATTATGTAGTACACCACAGGCTATGGTGTATATACATGAAGGACTTGTAAAAAACAGCATTTTTTAGTCGAAATGATATTAAACTCTACTTGGAAAATGTTAATAAGCTTGCCAGGACTCGTTTAATATCAGATTGTACAAAATGACTATTCTCAACATATCGTATACACTGGAGATCCGTTATAACGTGGACCGTTTTACCGCGGTATCCGATAAAACGCGGATGGTCTGTGTCGCCGATTTTTTTTTTGGTAAATACCGTATTTATAATATGATTGAATATCGCAATGAAACATAAATTAAATAAACTTTGGTAAACTTATCCGCCCGCAGCAGGCTAAAGGATAAAAACAAACACCGGTCCCTACATAAACAATTGAAGACAATCTTACGTGTGAAAAACTGACAACTATCAACTCGTATATATGCCACCATGAATGTAATACACACAGTTGATTACCGGCTCGTACCATGCGCATGATGCCCTAATAGCAAGGGAACCAGTAAAATCTTAACTGCATAACTTTCGTTACAAATTAATTGTGTGTATAATTAAGATGCGCATGTACTGATTTTTTTTACTGTCAAAACCACAAAAGTTCGCACTTTAATTATGAAAAACAAACATCATTAGAAATCTAAACCCCTAACTCAGTGCGGGGTTGGAGGTTATATGCTAATGCAGAAAAGGGTGTGTACCCTTTGACCAATCAAATGAAATTTAAAACCCCAACAAATCACACGCATCATCACATGTGACCTTTCATTTTCTGAAAACAGTGACAGCCATGTTTATTTTTTTACACAGCAGGTTTAATCGGATTAGGGGTTTGACAAGCCCAGAGGCAATTACATCCCGTCAACAGGCTTGTTTGATGAAATATACTTGGTTACTTGAAATCATACTCGATTTAATTTGTAATTTTGTATAATTACATTGAACCTTTCCAGTACGTGAGTGGGCGGGGAAACAAAGTAAACAAGTCAGTTTCGTTCGAAATTAGTTTATTTTAGGATGATGGGGTTTATGTATGTTTATGTAAGTACCCAGATAAAAAAACGCGTTGCAACGCGGTTCCGTATATAACACGGGTTGAATTTTATGTCCCCGTACCACCGCGTTGTAACGGGTCTCCAGTGTATATCAATTGTCCATTACTTCCCATTCATGTAACTCTTAGGATGCTAAATACTTTTTGTCTCCTTAAAATAAACTATTTGCTGCAATTCTGAAAGTTTTTTCTTTCTTTAATTTTCCAGCAAAAAAATGCAATCAGAGTGTCAAGCAGTTTTATACTGTCAATTTTCTCTTTGATTTGACAACAAACTGTCTATTGTTTCATTTCTAAGACAGACCTTTGACTATGGCTTATAGTTTACTTAGTCACAACCCCATCCCCACCCCACCCCACCCCTCACCCCCAAAGTTTTGATAGGGGTATGTAGTCACCATGTCAGTCAGTAAATGGTCCATCCGTTTGTCTTTTAGTTTTTCTTGTCTTTGCTATTTGCCAGCAATTATTAACCCAATACCTCATACTGTCACCTTTTAACACCTCTGTGAAAGTCACTTTTTGAAACCATTGTGATAAATAGAGCATTCACTCCATAGGAACAAATGCTCTGTGTATCACAAATGTCACACCTCTGACAAATGCTTGTTTGGGAGTATTCATTGAATATTCTAATTACATTTTGTTGTATTTTCACAGGCATTGATCCATGGTCTCAACAGACACTACTACTCAATTGCAATAAACTACAGGAAGAACGAGCTGGAACAGAAAATGTTACTGAATCTCCACAAGAAGAGCTGGGTGGACGGCCTTAAGCTAGAGGACTATAAGGCACACTGTAACAGCAACGAAACAGTTGTTAAGGAAATGCTGGACTTGGCAAAGAATTATCACAAAGTATGTTTACTGTTAACCCATTCCCTTATATTGACGCCTTTTAACGCCTATAAAAGTCACTTCCTGAAACCATTGTAATAAATAGAGCATTTACTCCATAGGAGCAAATGCTCTATTTATCACAATGGTTTCAAATCTACACAATTCCAACATTTTCCTTTTCTCTAGTCAATGCTCCTTTTGGGTAGATTTATTCAAAGTGGTTTGATCTAAAAAATAACCTATGAGGTAATGGGTTAATCTTTTAGTCTTTATCTAATGGATATTCATGTAAGACATAGTATCTGTAAAAACTCTCTATGGATATTACAGTCTAACCAGTCCTAAATAGCCATTCATTTATTGAATATTAGAGTGTTAAAAATCAGGTGGTTGCTTAATGCAGGGTAAAAGGAATGGGAGCTTTCTATGGGAGCTTTCTGAATTACTTTTGAACTGCATTAAGCTACCACCTGCCTCACAGATCCATAATTAAATGTCTTTTTTATGGCCTCTGAAGACAGGCTCTCCTAAAGGAGCATTCTGCATTACTTTTGAACTGCATTAAGGCTCTCCTATAGGAACTTTCTGCATTACTTTTGACCTGCATTAAGCTGCCACCTGCCTTACGGATCCATAATTAGACCCATTTTGGATGACCGCTGAAGACAGTTTCTTCTGTAAATAGCTGGATTTTATAATGGCATGAAGAAAGAGGGATTTTCTTTTTTACCATTGCAGAAACTAGAATAAAATCGATATTATTCCATAGGCAAACAGAGCTGACCCTAATCAGACAGATCCTACAGGAGCTTGTCTGATCTGGGTCTACTGTAATGACAAAGGTGTATCAGGTATCAATATTAAAGGACAAATATTACTGACAATATTTTGGAGCTGCTGTAGGTGTTGCACTTGTGTTCAGAGGGACCATACACTGTTTGCAAGTAGTATTTAGCTTTTTTTCCACATTCAATAAGTTGAGGGATGTTATCAGCTGGTTACATCACTATATTGTCTTTTCTTGCTACGGAAGCTAAGCAACACCTAGGTGTCCTATAAATGAGTGTCATATCAGTTATCTCCCTTGAATAATTTCCAGAAGAATTTTTTTTAAAAAGAGTTGGTTGAACTTGGTTCTGCTATTTATAGATTCTGTGTACGTCTACTTTTAACCATTTACCTGTTGAATATATTCATGTTAGAAATAATGACATCATGAGTACTATTTATTAGCTGAGGTTTGATAGTGACATGTGTGCTTATGAATTTTTGGTATTGATGGAGACTGTTGAGTCTGATTTGTTATACAATGTACTTCCATAAGCAAACAGTGCAGACTCATAAAGCAGTAAAAAACATTTTTTTTATGAAGAAATGATTTGTTATACTTCCATAAGCAAACACAGCTGACTCATAAAGCAGTAAAAAGCATTTTTTTATGAAGAAATGGTTTAAGCCTTTCTTTGTTCTATATATTCGGTCCAAAATTTTCATGGACAAAATCATTATAATGATAAATGGAGGGTGAAACATTTTAGAAACTAAAGAAACAGATCTATCAAATTCCGTTAGCAAACAGAGCAGACCCTGATCAGACGGCTCCTATAGGAGCCGTCTGATCATGGTCTACTCTGTTTGCAAATGCGTGAAAAGGCGTTAGTATGAATGAAAGGGTTATATGTTCAATATTCAGGTAAGACATTATGACGAAATGAATATTTATTAGCTGAATTTTCAAAAATTTAAAATTTTCAAGGGAAAATTGCTCTGACAAAGACTTTAGAATCTGATCTATATCATGTCATTAGCAAACAGAATAGACCCTGATGACTGTGAGGAGCCATCTGATCTGGGTCTACTCTGTTTGCATTGTAAATGCACAAAAAAGTGTTTATATGAGGGAACGGGTTAATTGCACCCACTGCAAGTCACACATCTGGCACTATTTTTTTCTTTATTTAGTTGCGATAATTACTTTGAACTCAGCTCTGGAAATATATTTTGTATAGCTGCAGGTGTTCAAATGGCACATCTGTATTTTTTGTTTCAGGCTTTGGAAGAGGAAGAAAGTATGACACCAGAACAGTTAGCCATAAAGAATGTTGGTAAACAGGTGAGAAATGCTTCAGAGATTTATCTGTACTGAAGATTGTATGACTGAAATTATCTGTAGTTGTAACATACGACACAATTACCATAACTGAGATTATCACACATTTTAGCAGAGGTCCAGATAAGATGCTTAAATGCAACCATTTTCAAGAATAACTCCTTTATTTTTCCACCAAGTCCTATCTTGTGAACACTATTTAGAATCATCTCGAAAAGATGATTCTAAAGAGTGGTCACAAGATAGGGTTTGGTGGAGAAATGACGATTTTAGTATCTGTGTACGCACGTTTATCTGTTGCTTTATTTTAGCATGTAACAATTTAGGCTAAGTTGGTAAGACGGAAATTAACTGTAAGTTCTAGTAAACAATGAGTGCAACTTTCTTGTTGGGATTGTTGTATGCTAGAGATTATGATCATTTAATTAACTCGTTCCCAGATTAATGTTTATGCAAACAATAATGACATCATGAATATTTAACTGCTCAATTTTTAGCTCCACTTTTTCAAAAAGTGGAGCTATTGTCATGACCCTCTCGTCGGCGTCGGCATCGGCGTTGGTTAACCTTTTTGTTAAGGTCCCTTTTCTCAGAAACCATCAAAGATATTTGGTTCATATTTGGTATGAATGTTTGCTATTACAAGGGGAACCCATTTCACAAGGGTAGGTAACCCTAAAATTAATTTTGCCATAGTTATGCCCCTTTTTCGACTTAGATTTTTCATTGTTGGTTAAGTTTTATGTTCAGGTCTATGTCTCAGAAACTGTCCAAGATATTTGGTTCAACTTTGGTATATATGTTAACTATTACAAGGGGGACCCATTTCACAAGGGCAGATAACACTAAAATTTATTTTGCTATAGTTATCTCCCCTTTCTGACTTAGACTTCCACTACACTATCCAGCACTAAAGAAAGTGGAGCGCGCTGTCTACGGACAGCTCTTGATATAATATACAGTAAAACCTCTCTATAACAGCCACTAAATTACATAAAGTACATGTATTTTGTGTTAAAGGCAGGTGGCTGCTTAAAGCAACGTGAAAGTAAAACAGAACGCTCCTATAGGAACATTCTGTTTTACTTTCACCTTGCTTTAAGCAGCCACCTGCCCTAGATACCAACTAATTAACACAATTTAGTGGCTGTTACAGTAAAGCCTCTCTAAAACGGCCACTAAATTGTGTTAAATTTATGCTTAGTGCCAGCCCTGTTTACTGTAAGCTTTTCAAGGAAATGTTTTGCTTTGACAATAAGTGTAAAATCAGATCTATATCATGTCAAAAGCAAATAGAGCAGATCTTTCAAATTCCATTAGCAAACAGCACAGACTCTTATAGGAGCTGTCTGATCTGCGTCTATTCTGTTTGCAAATGCGTGAAAAGACGTTTATAATAGGGAAAGGGGACATCAAAGTCCCCTTGTTTGAATTGGTATACAAAGAAATGTAAGGTTTGCCTTTTCCACAAACAAATTAAACCTTTTTTTTTCCTTTTCTTTTCAGGACCCTAAGCGCCATCTGGAGGAGCATGTAGACGTTCTAATGACGGAGAATATTGTACAGTGTTTAGGTGCTATGTTACATACAGTTGTTTTCAAGTGATGTTGAGGAACAGAAATTAGTTAATTATCTTTGAAAAAGAAATAAATGATGCCCCGAGCCATTGATGACATTTGCAAACTATTCGGATCTAAATGAGATGGCCAGACACTTGGCATCTCATTACTTCCTACATGAATATACAGAACAGGGAAAGGGTTAATATAAGTTGGATAACATTTAACTAAGCTGAGAATTGTTGGAACTTTTAGTAGCACTTGAACAGGTTCACTTCGTAATATTGTTACATCAGGACCATTAAGATACAGTACAACCTGTTATAACCGATCTCTTATTGATGATACAGAAGTCTTAATAAGCAGATAATTGATTAATGCAGGGATATAAGTAATGCATACAGCTCCCCTGTGAGCTTTATGTATTTGTGTACTGCATTAAGCTACTGTCTGCCATAAAGCTCAGTATTTCTTTTTAATGATTGCCGAAAACAGGTTTTATTTGTGTGAGTATTTATTGAGAGATCACATTTCAGATATCAGTTTTTGGCAGAGAAGAATTTATGAAGAATGTAAGAAAAATGTGTTAGGTAAAATAAAACTTACACACATCTGTGAATCTTAGAAATAAATTCCGATCAAGCATGATCATCAAGATGCATTAGAAAATGTAAATGGAGAAAAGCAGAATGTGTATGTATTTGTTTATATGTAAAATGAATAAATTCTTTTGAAATGTAGTAATAGTATCATTGCTTCTATTTCCAATATTTGTCAGATTTTTATTTTGACCATAACCTCATGTTTCAAAACACTTTCTACAGCTTATATATATACATGTAGTCGTATTGCAACCCTCATCCCCAAATTAATATGAACAAGATACAGGGTTGCCATGCGTCAGGGAAAAGACAGACATGGTTTTGGTTTTTTATCAGGTTTTACGTCATTACAACATTATTTCAGTCATATCATGGCGTCCAGCTAATTACAGGTGGAGGAAGACCCCAGAGGTTCTTCTGTACACAGAACAAATTGCATTGTTTCGTGCGCAGAAGAACATCCCGGTAGAACCACCGACCTACCGCAAGCAATCTGGAAGGCTTTCTCACATGAAAATTCCAAATGCCCAGACCAGGATTTGAACCATTGTCAGTAAATTTGAAATTATTTCAAGGAAATGTCCGGGAAATTTGTTTCCTCTGGTTTGTTGCAACAAAAAATGTTTGCCCAGATAAAACAGAAGATCCAGATCACAGTTACAATATGAACTGTATGATCAGGGTCTGCTCTATTTGCAAAGGCGAATTAAATAGATCCGATTCTTCTGTTTTACCAGACACGTTACATCTCGACAAATGACTTTTACAGAGTCAATATGAGGGAATGGGTTAAGCGGTCTTATATTAATTGGACACAGGAATGTTAAAAAGCAGGCGGTTGCTTGATGCAGGTCAAAAGTAATGCAGAAAGCTCCTATAGGAGCTTTCTGCATTACCTTTGACCTGTATTAAGTTGTGCTGCAGACCCATAACGAGACCTATTTTCATTATGGCTTAAGACAAACTTCTGAAATTTGAACAATTCGATTTAGTAGACTCCCACCAGCCGCTGGAGGGGACGATATGTTTGCACTACGTTCTATAGTCCTGATTATTGTCAGGACGGTATCTCCTCAACCACTTGGTTTCAGGTTTTCAAATTTCTTGTGTGGGTGCATTTTTGGAAGTCGGAGTGTCGCATACTACTTTGGTGACACAGTGACCTTGATCGCGACTTCAGTTTTAGTAAAAATGATTAGAAAGGTCAATATGAATGATACATGCATGGTCGCATTTTCTTATGCTATTTAACATTCACACAAAGTTTCATAGAAAACCTTCAAACAGATGAGAAATGGTTCCGGACAGGCAAAAACGCTATAATTTCGCAAACAAAAATGCCATTACCTTGATGTTCCAATGTTAATGTGAGTGATGCTAGCAGGCCTTTCATCGTACTAAACATTTACCAGTGCTAACTCCAAAGTCGTTTCTGAGATATGACACCGGGCGGGGGGGGGGGGTAAATTAAGCAGAACATATGTGGACTAAAGATCTTGAACACGTGGTTGTTGTTACACGTATGACCGTGCACCACGGGAAGTGGGCAGAACACATTTTTATACAACGAAGTTTGGGGGGGGGGTATACTGGAATCAGGTTGTCCGTCTGTCCGTCCGTCTGTCCGTCCGTGGACACAATTTTGTCCGGCCTTCTTCTTCTACAGTTTTGCTTCAATTTTGTTGAAAGTTCATATATAGCCATATGACCATATAAACCTGTGCACCGCATATTTCCGTTAGGATCGGACCACTACTTCAGGAGTTATCTCCCCTTTGTAGTCCCCTACCAATGTTTTCCGGACTTTTTATGGAACTGACTTGAGATATCAACTCTATATTTAGTACAAAGCTAAATCTAGATAAGGTACAGTTTATGTTACAATCTCAGTCCGGTTGAATAATTATTTTCAGAGTTATTTCCTTGAACTTTAATTTTTTTCTTCAAATTTGGGATTTTCCAGACCTTTTTTGGAAGTGATTGCAGATATTATCTTTATATTTGGCATAAAGCTAACTCTAGATGATTTACAGCTTAATTCCCAATCTCAGTCTGTTTGAATAAGTTTTGCCAGAGTTATGGCCTTTGAACTTTATTTTTTTGTCAAATTTTCAATTTTCCGGTCTTTCTTTGGAAGTGGTTGCAGATATTAACTTCATATTTGACATAAAAATAAATCTAGATGAGATACAGCTTAAGTTCAAATATCGGTCTGGTTGAATACTTTTTTGTCAGAGTTATTGTCCTTGAACTTAATGTTTTCTGAAAAGGTACCTAGCTTTAGAACTTTGGATTTGACAAAAACCTCATGAAAGGGTCTTATTTCTCTGAATTATTCTTCATTTTTATTACTTAAATTGGGTTGGGGCATGTATTGTTTTTAAATCTCTTCACGTTTCTGTATGTACATATGTTCAGATTGATGATAGGTGTTCTGACAAGCAGACAGGTGTGTGTGTGTGTGTGTGGGGGGGGGGGGGGGGGTATTCGTTAGCCTTTGGCTTACAGTTCTAGTTAAACTTGTCTCATACATTCAATAGCTTCACTAAGCTGCCAAAACTGTCTTCAGCGACTAGCTCAGTATTGGTCAAACTCTGGACTTTTAACCCTATACTCCATAAATAAGCATTTGCAAACACAGTAGACCCGGATCAAACGACTTCTATAGGAACAGCCTGATCTGGGTTTTCTCTTTGCTTGTGGTACAATATAGATCTCGTTTTACAGTTTCTACTATTGCCAAAACAACATGAAAAATAATCTTATGAATATTCACGATGTCGTTATTTCTTACATGAATATTCATGGAGTAAAAGGTTAAAGCAGGATCTGTGTGACTTGAAAATAGTTATAGTGGAAGATGGAACATTGGAGCCATTTTATAAACTAAGGAAACATCTATCAAAATCCATTACCAAACAGAGCAGACCCTGATTAAACGGCTCCGATAGGAGCCGTCTGATCTGGGTCTACTCTGTTTGCAAATGCGTGAAACGCGTTTATATGAGGGAAAGCGTTTAACAATAATACTAGAATTCTTCAAGAATGTTAGAAGCTAGTAACCAAATATGTTCGTAGAGATTTTGAGTCAAATTTGAGAATCGGCCATTGAGGTTAAAATGGTCGACATTCATTATTGCATGACACTGCTAGTTTGTGGGGGTAGACGACCCCCAGCCACCCCCACCCCCACATCTCCTCCTATTTTTCAATTCAAAGCAGGCACGAACAGGTGCAATTCTGGCACTACATTCACTTTTATCTATAAAATGCCCGTCTGAAAGTGCTACTAAAGCAATTAAACCACGGGATTTATTCTCTGTATCGTAGCTGTGAATATTTGTTCCCTTTACAAACAATTTAGATCCAGATGGACTACACTTGGCACCTTTGCAAACATAGTAGATGCATATCAGACAGGTCAGGTAACTCCTGATCAGCATCCGTTTGGTTTGCCTACGTAATAATACAGATCTGATCCTGAAGTTGACGTCACAGTCAAACATTTTCTTGTTAATGTATAATTATGTATATAAAAAAAAAGTAAACTCAGTCTATTTACACGCATTCCCTCATAGGCTATTATTATACCCATTCTCTGATAGGCTATTTTAGACCATACCTTTTTAATTAAGTCTATCCAAAATGAACACTGGAAATGATTTGTTTTAGAATTGGTTAGTGTCGAAACCGTTGTGATAAATAGAGCATTTGCTCCTATGGAACAAATGCTCTATTTATCACAATGGTTTCAAAAAGTGACTTTTACAGAGGCGGCAAAAGGTGTCAATATGAAGGAATGGGTCAATATTCATGCAATAAATTCTTAAATTGATACCCATGGAGGAAAGAGCGAAGAAGATATCATTTTAACTACAGCAAATAATTACAGGCGAACTGGGATATCTCGAACTCGGATAACTCGAACTTATGGATAACTTGAAGTAAAAGTTCGGTCCTCCACAAAAGAACAATACAGAATTGTTCTAAAATATATCACTGCACACGTCTAGAAACATGTGACAGCTTAATGCAGGTCAAAAGTAATGCCGAAAGCTCCAACAGGAGCTTACATTAAGTTGTGAACTTGAGAAATTGTTCAGATAAGAAATCTGATGAGTCGATCATTTGTTATCTCGAAGTAACTTAAACGGTTCCTTGAAGTTCGAGATATCGCAGTTAAACTTTAAATGAAATTTTCTCACGAACATTTTGACTGTGTCCGATTCATTCAAGCGTTTGGGAAAATACTGACCGAGTTTCAAACAGCTTGGATCCTGATGAGACGCCGAGTTACTCGGCATTTCATCTGGGCACAAGCTGTTGGACACTGCGAATCAGGTCCAATCACGGATAGGAAGGATACTCTTTTGGCGCCAAATTTAAAAGTGTCGTCTGCAATAATAATTTCATATTAAATATAATTCTAAACTAAATAATAACGGTATATTAGTAAAACATTTGTTTTTAAAAACCTGTATGCTTGGGCTAAAATAATACAGAAAACAGTGAAGTCCCAGGTCAGATGCCGTCTTAAAAAGGCGGCATCTGACCCGGGACTGCACTGTTTTCACTGGTGCCAACAGGCGACATTGGCGCCGAAAGAGCTAAGCCTTTATTTCATTAAAATCCATGCAAGACTTGCGATAGGTGGATCCAGTTTGTTTCAATTAAACATGTTTTCATTTTACACGCAATTTACCACTATATTTGCCACTGCAGTTGTTGTAGATAAATCGGAAAAGGGGTATGTTTGATTACACTGTTTGTGTTTTAGGGTGGGGATGGAATAAGTGTTAGGTTGGGTACCTCTTAACCCCCAGCGAGACTTGTCATTGGCCGTTCCAAGGCTCCCTCTTCCCATTTTGTTTGGTTATTATGTTTTTGTGCGTATCTTTTTGTCTTTTGATTGACATTATTAGTTATACAGATCATTGGCGGGGTATCTGACTTTTTGTTTCCTGCTGAGAAAAATCATGTTGCCCGAGCCGTTAGGCGAGGGCTACATGTATTTTCCTCAGCAGGAAATAAAAAGTCAGATATCCCGCCAATGATCTGTATAACGATTTTATTATACTGCAAAGTTTAATATTTGTAGCAGTTAATTAGCGTTGTTAATGTAGGCGTCGTTTTGCTTCCCCTCAGGGGCCTCTTACTGTAAGGTAAGGGCTTATATATCACTCTGCAACCCTAGTTTATCGTGTATAATAACCAGTTCATTATATTTGTGGATAGAAAGGGATCTTCCAAGTGCATTAGTTTATCAAAGGATTGAAAGAATCAGACGTTAGTAAAACTTTCAGCAGATCAGCGGTTAAGCAGACACTATTTAATTTAATTGAGGGAATTTTGGCGCAGTTCCGACGTCATTTGGATGACGTCAAAATGACGGTTTTATAATATTCAAACAATGGGCGTTGGAAGGAGCGGCTATACTGCAATTTACAGGTACGTGTACTGTGCATGTACATAAATAAAATCTGAATCGAATTGGGTGTGGATTATCTTTGTAAAAGCGGGATTTGGGGGCTAATCGGTACGTGCACAAGCACTTTGACAACATTTGCAGCATCAAAGCAGAATAAGACATTCGCCACATATAGGGTTCATTTACATTGTTATACAACAACTATAACAAAAATGTTTTCTAAATGGATAACTTTATTCCGCCCCAAACTCTAGTTATTTCGTTTGAGAGCAGTTGTTTGAATCGAATCGACGAAGTGAAGCTGGTCGGCCATTTTTTTTATATCAAGGAAGCGAGGCCCTCGGCGGGGGAAATTCCATTGTTGCTCATGACTCCGTATATACATCAGCATTTAGAGGGATACACGGCTTTTATACATGGCCAACTGACCAATCAAAATCGAGGATTTTACTTTGCGTTATAATAAGTATATTTGTCGTTCCTTTTTTGTCGTGATGCTGTTCTGGCGGCTGTGTTTTTGTATATGCGGTGTTTCCTTTATGACTTAAACATGTACCCTTTAGTCCATTATGAACCTCGAGGCTTTCCTCCATAAATACGCCTTTCTACGCCTCTGTAAAAGTCACTTTTTCGAAACCATTGTGATAAATAGAGCATTTGCTCCTATAGGAGCAAATGCTCTATTTATCACAATGGTTCCCAAACTACAAAATACTAAAACTTTCCTTTTCTCTAGTTAATGCTTCTCTTGGGTAGATTTATTCAAAGAGGCTGGATCTAATAATAGCCTATAGAGGAAAGGGGGGTTAACTAAGATAATAAATTATTGTATCAAAATACACAAAAAAAAGAAGGAAATTGATGTCTGTAACATACATGTATTAGCAAATAGATCACTTCCTGATCAGTCATCTCCAGCATGTCATATCTGATCTTAGTTTAAACTGTTTGCAAATGCGCTAAAAAGGCGTATCCATTAGGCAAAGGGTTTGACTGTTTTTTTACAGTATTTCATAAAACATATAATCTACCCAAGGCAAACTGTATCAGTAAATCGTAATGGATGTTAACTGCAGCTTATTTGAGATATTTCTAGAATACACTGTTATACCATTAATCTGCTAAACAATTAAAACTGGTTTCTCTTTTTCTGAATATTAATTAATAAAAAAAACTTGTATCAAAATTTATCACTGAAGAAAATTATTACTATTACAAACAGTGCAGACCCTGATCAAAGGGCTCCTTCAGGGGCCCTTTGATCTGGGTCTACACTGTTTGCAAAGGTCTTGTCTACTCGGTTAACTCACTTTAAGAGTTTATAAAGAAGCACTATCTGTTTCCATATCATAACACACATTCCCGTTGTCTTATCAGCATTCGCCAATAACAAAAGAGTGATTCTTTGAATGTGGCGATTTTATCATATTGCAAGTAATACTTCTCTTTAGCTACCGATGGAAAATATGTCTACATATCGACTAATAAGCATTTATTCCAACGCCTTTCAACGCCTTTGAAAATAGAGTAGACTGAGATCAGACGGATCTGATCAGGGTCCGTTCTATTTGCTTATGAGATGATATATATTCTACAGTTCCAATCGTATCCGTCAGAGTTCGGAATATAGGCTATTTCGATAGAAATAGCCGAGGCGTTCCGAGTGTCTACAGTTTCTGCCATGGCAAACATCTTATATTCGTTTTTTAAAGAAATTATCTAATTCATCTAAATATATCCATGATGTCATTATTTCGTATATGGGTTTCATGGTGTTACTGTTTTCAGACAGGTGGTAGTTTATCTGCAATTCTTTCGTTCTGCTTTAACCCATCACCTCATATGCTATTTTTAGATACAACCTCTTTGAATAAATCTACCGAAAAGGAGCATGAACTGGAGAAAAGAAACAGATAGAAGTTTGTAGTTTGAAACCATTGTGATAAAAAGAGCATTTGCTAATACAGGAGCAAATGCTCTATTTATCACAATGGTTTCACAAAGTGACTTTTACAGGGTCGTCAAAAGTCGTCAATATGAGGGAACGGGTTAAGTCCATGTTTATTCGCTAGTTTTAGCTGTTTTCTATTGTGTTGCCATTGTTATTTCATTCCTTCCTTTCAGGCTTTCCCTCATTTAAACACATTTTCATGCTTTTGCAAACAGAGAAGACCCAGATCAGACGGTTCCAGTAGGAGCCGTCTGATCAGGGTCTGCTCTGTTTGTTAATGAAATTAAAATAAATCTTTTTTTCAATACCAAAAACGCTGAATATGCTAAGTGTACACATTGTTTTCTCTTTTGAATGGAGACATAATCGTGTTCAATAATAGACCAGGTCCTGTGGTTACAGATGTATAAACCTTTTTCCTTGAGTCTAATCTCATTCTGAGGAACCTCATTGGACAGATTTTGAGCAAGCTCAAAATTTGTCCAATCAGATATTTTATAATGAACTCAGACGTTTTAAAACCTAGAAACCTCAGCCTCAGAATGTTCACCATCTTACAATTAAATATTTGTGTAAATTTGCTCTACGTGTGTAATTTTGAGTAATTGACTGAATTGCAAATTTTAGACAAATATCTTCAAAAGTGGTAAACTTACAATAAATAAATAAATATATATAAATAATTGATTGATTGATTGATTGATTGAATAAAATAGATAAATATGTAAGTAAGTAAGTTAAGTAAGTTAAGCAAGGTAAGTAAATAAGTAAATAAATAATCAATCAATCATTCGATCAAAAAATCAGTAATGTAGCCTATATTGGCCATGTATTGAGTTTTTGCATGACAGCTCGTGACTCTAGATGCTTCATGAATACTGTGCAGAAACACGCATCGGGTAAATGTTATGTCTAACGGAAATTACATTGAGCTTTTCTGTGAAACTGAAGTGCCATAAGATAAACATTAATGTTGGAGAATAAGAAAACATTTAAAGCAGACGTAATAAAAATGTTCAAGGTAATTTAACTCTTTCGCTGCCAATATCACATCTGTGATTACCTATGCAAACAGTTTTGATCCAGATGAGACGCCGAGTAACTCGGCATCTCATCAGTATCCAAACTGTTTGTTAGTGTGACTGTTTTTGAGAAAAACAATGAAAATTGCCACAGACGACATAGTATGCAGACGACAAAATTTCGCTGCGAAAGAGGTAACCATTCCCATGCTAAAAACCCAGTCTGCTCACTTTCTAATCTGCTGAACTATTTTTTGTTTCATTCAAGCCTTAAAAACTATTGATCGTATGTCAAAAAGTTTGGATCCTGATGAGACACCGAGTTACTCGGCGTCTCATCTGGATCCAAGCAGTTTGCAAAATGCGGGATAGGCCGCGCTTTGCATCAGAAGGGTTAAAATAGAAACGAAGTTTCGTTTGCACTTTAACACACGGATTGAGCATTTTGCTGTTAGTGTTGTTGCAGATTCGACACTTCTGCACTCTTATCTGGTCAGCTTTGGATCTGATGTAGATGTACTTTGACACAATCCGAACTATTCAAGC
This sequence comes from Azorinus chamasolen, assembly GCA_963576725.1. Taxonomy (NCBI): domain Eukaryota; kingdom Metazoa; phylum Mollusca; class Bivalvia; order Cardiida; family Solecurtidae; genus Azorinus; species Azorinus chamasolen. Next base: position 58,677,937 of record OY755252.1, read on the forward strand.
TTTTGAGAAACCATCGATCGAGTGTCAAACAGTTTAGATCTAGATGAGACACCGAGTTACTCGGCGTATCACCAGAAATCCAAACTGTTTGACACTTATTCATCCCTCTGGATTACCATTTACTCCGTAAATACGCCATCCTACGCATTTGCAAACAGAAAATACCCAGATCACACGGCTCCTATAGGAAACACTGTAGGATCATATCTAAAAGATCAGACCCTGATCTTGGTCTATGCTGGTAGCAAGGGCGTAGATAGGCGTGTTTATGGAGTAAAGGGTTAAAGGCAAACTGTTAAACACCCAAAAACCATAGTTTTTGCAATGAAGAAAATATCCCAAAATAGGGAATTAATATAATACATAAATACTTGAACTGCCCTGATCTAATATTTCGACCACTAAGGACCTTTTTCAAAGATTATCATGTCAAAATACACGTCACATGTGACGTGTATTTTGACATGATAATCTTTGAAAAAGGCCCTTAGTGGTCGAAATATTAGATCAGAGCAGTTCAAGTATTTATGCATAGTTTTTGAACAAGAAATGGCGGACTATGGATTTTGCGAACTGAAGTAAACGACACATTTTCTTGGCCTTGATAGTATTCCATATGAAAGCTGTATTTTAGGGGAAAAGTCTAGCTCTATGTTCGATCTAAATATATACTATGTCAGTGGTTTATCAAAACAGTAATGTCGCCAAAATGCACCACAACAAATAGTTCAGTCCAAGATCAGACACCGCTGATACGTAGCATGCACGCTTATGAAGCGCGATATGTGTTGTAGAGTACATGTATATGCTTTCGTTGTACAATGTATTATCAATTTATTATAAATGAAGTATATATGCTTAGTTGTGGTTGGTTGTAGATATCTGTATTTGTCATTGATTGCTTGCTTGTATGTTGTCAGTTTGCTTGTATGCACATTATATATGACTCTTCAATATTGGAATAAATAATGATTATTATTATTTTGTATGAAACGCTTTTGTAACAGATCCTAATTAAGGTAGATTAGTCATTGTGACTAACTGAACTACCTTCGTTAAATAAAGTATTTCATTCATTCATTCATTCATTCATTCCTTTAAAAGATGGCGTCAAATCAAGGGTTTCACTGTTCCTCTCAACCTCAAGTCTGTGGTTTATTCCATCTCACTTTTTTCATTCCACAGAAATGTTTAAACAACATTCGGCTGCAGGCAACAGTTCGAAATTTGGCACCGAAAGAGTTAAATGTATTGGAAGATGTTCACCCATTCCCTGTTACATTTTGGTTGTGGTAGAAACTGTTTAGTCATATCTAGTATATTTTCGTAAGCAAACAGAGAAGAACCAGATCAGACGGCTACTAAAGGAGCCGTCTGATCTGGTTCTTCTGTTTGCAAATGCGTGAAAATGCGTTTATATGAAGGAACGGCTTAAAACCTGTTCCAGATCAGGGTTATACGCGGCAAGAGCAATTAATAGCTAAAATAAAGTGTTAATCCTATCACCCCTTAGTTATCAGAGTGGAATAGCCCATCGGTGTTTAACTATAGAGCCAACTCGGTATGAAAGGGGTAAACCATAATCCGTTCAACGCTGGATTTTCTGGGCGGAATAATCTATTAATGTATAAGTACAGGGCATTCCCAGTATGAAATCCTTAACCCTTTCCCTTATATATACTGTACGTGTTTTCATGCATTTGCAAACAGAGTAGACCCAGATCAGACGGCTCCTATAGGAGCCGTCTGATCAGGGTCTGCTCTGTTTGCTAATCGAAGTTGATAGATCTGTTTCGTTAGTTTCTAAAATGACTACAGTGTTCCACCTTCCAGATCTTATTATAACCATTTTTTCCATGAATATTCAGTATTGAAATTTGAAATAAACATAGGACAGGGAAAGGATTAAACTTAAAATTTTAAATGACACACAGTGCAGACTCTGATCAGATGACTCCTCTATGATCAGAGAGCCCCTCTCTGGGCCATCTAATCCGGACTTGCACTGTTAGCAAATAATAGTATATGCATGTCTTCGGTTAAAATGGCTAAAAGCTTTTGTAAATGTAATCATCATAAAACAAAGATTTGTTGTTAAATGTATTTACAAACTGCCTACCGCACTTTCTTTTTTGCGTACTTTGAAAACTCTTCAGCCCTTATTATGATACAAATTGTTTGCTCGAATTCTGAGTCGATGCAAGTTATGCATACATGTGATTTGGTCAGGCTTTTGAGAAAACTATTAACCGAGTGTCAAACAGGTTGGATCCAGATGAGACGCCGAGTTACTCGGCGTCGCATCTGGATCCAAACTGTTTGTAACTGCGAGCCAGGTCGTGATTATTGGAATAAATGTTAAGCACTAGACTGCTAAATGGAACCTGGCTAGAATTTTCCCAAACAGTTTGGATCCAGATGAAATGCCCAGTAACTCGGCGTTTCATCGGGATCTAAATTTTTTAACACCCGATCAATAGTTTCTCAATTATTTTTTAACCCTTTGCCTCCATGAATATTAATGAAAGAAATAATAACGTCATGAATATGACGTCATGAATATCAATTTTTATTATTTTCTTATAACAGTATATCGAGGGCTTGGTGCAAAACTATTCTAACTTCTTCACTTTGTGAAGGAGTTAGAATAGTTTTGCACCAAGCCCTCGATATAGACACAGGAACTTTTGGCCATTGCAGCAACTGTAGAATCATATCTATGTCATGTCAAAAAGCAAACAGAGCAGACCCAGATCAGACGGCTCCGATAGGAGCCGTCTGATCTGGGTCTGCTCTATTTGCAAAGGCGTAGAAAGGCGTATAATTTATGGAGTAGCGGGTTAAGTAGATGCAGATCAGAATATGAACATGAGCGGACAGTTTTCTCTCAACAAGTTAAAGTGATAAGTAAAGCGTGAATCTATGTTAACCCTTCGCTTGCTATTCACGTCAATATACCTACCTATAAATAGTGAAGACCCAGATGAGACAGCTCCTGCAGGAGCTGTCTCATCAGGGTCTGCACTATTTACAAGTTGATTGTGCAACCAGTGCACTCCACAGCAGTGATTGCACAGTGAAATACGTGTACACAGTGGAGATATATGTAATTATACAACAGGGCATGGGTAAAGAAGGAGAAATGTATTTTAAAATTCAGCAAGAGAATGGTTAAACTGCCGATTTTATTATGATTCACGTCTTGCATTTCATGTTCTTTTTTTTTGTTTAGCTGTTTTACCTTTGCTTTAATTTTAGCGGATGCCAGTTAGTAAAAAACTGTAATAACGGTTACAAACTTAAAATAGAACTTAAGTCAGACGGGAGTGCTACACAAAAGTCCAAAGCAACCCATAGGCACTAATGAAGTACGCGCGCCCACATACACGCACACATATACACAACTTTCACAGGACTACTCCTGGCCTGTTCATCATCTAAACATAAGACAAGACAACATAAGACGTCAAACTGTACACAAGAGAAAAGAAAAAAAACGTCATAAAACAAACCAGTACCAGTCAACACCACGATACTTACAAGTAATATGATATAACATGATATGAAAAGTAGGTGCTTAAATATTATGTCCATAAATGTCATTGCTTCATTATGCGTTATGCCATGGAACATCATTGCTTTAGTGTTTTGTCTTACATATTATGCCATGGTACGTCATTGCTTTAGTGTTTTGTCTTACATATTATGCCATGGTACGTCATTGTTTTAATGGTTTGTCTTACATGTTATGCAACGGTACGCCATTGCTTAACTGTTTTGTTATGTAATATATTGGCTTACGCGTTTTGTCATTGATTGTCATTGCGTAAGTTTGTTGTCATGAAACACCTTGGCTTGTATCATATGTTTACCGAATGTCATTGCTTAAATACCCGTTATTGTGTTCCGAAACACCTTGGAACTTTATTGCTTAAATATTTTGTCCCGAAACACATTGGCTTACACGATGTGTCATGAAACCTCATTGCTGAAATGTTTTACATGTATCATGAAACACATTGGCACATAAGTTATATCATGAAACATCATTGTTTAATGTTTTGTAGCGGAAAGCCATGTTTGTCATGAAACGTTATTGCTTAAATATTTTGTAATGGATTGTCATTGCTATACTGTTATATATCACGAAGAAGTCTCTGTTTTCGAACTGTTATATCATGAAGATGGCTTTGATTTCGAATAATGAATTTCGACAGGATTTTTTTTCAACTACATGGTACGATAGTAGTCGTCTTTAACCCATTACCTCATAGGCTATTTTTAGACCCAACCTCTTTGAACAAATCTACCGAAAAGGAGAATTTACAACAGAAAAGGAAAAATTTAGAACTCTGTAGTTCTGAAACCTCAGGAGCAAATGCTCTATTCATCACAATGGTTTCAAAATGTGACTTTTACAGGGGCGTCAAATAGTTCCAATATGTATGAATGTGTTAAAATATTGTTTTGTAAACAGTCAAGATCTAGATGAAACGTAAAGTAACACCAATATTGAACTGTCTATCAGTGTAAACGTAGCTCTCTATATAAAAACAAATGAATTAAAAATCTATCTTTACTAGAAATCTATCCATAGAAAACGGATGTGCCCACTTACGCATGATTGTGCATCTAAACTCTATTGGTACTCTAATTCCAAAGTCGTAGAAGCAGGGTGTTTGAATTTAATCCTTGATAAAACGTTCGTTAATAAAATGTTGAAATGATCAATTGTGTCTGCTCAAAATCTGATTTGTATTAAATTTATTTGCTCCTGGGTCGTTCAAGCTTTAGATTAACTATTGACCGAGTGTCAAACAGCTTTTGATCCTTACGAGACATGGAATCCAAGCTACATGTATTTGCAAATGCAAGGTGAGCCACGTTTAATTTGGTAAGGAGTTAACCCTTTACCTGTTCAGTATTCATGAACGAAATAATGACATTATGAATATTAATTAGATTAGTTTTGTTTTATAATGACAAATGAACACAGAACATTTTAGCTGAGGTAGAAACTGTAGAATCAGATCATAAGCAACCAGAAACGACCCTCATAAGACGGCTCCTATAGGAGCAATCTGATCAGGGTCTGCTCTGTTTGCTTTTTACATGATATAGATCGGAGTCTACAGTTTTTGTGAAATCAAAACATTCCCTTGAAAGGTTTACATTTTAAATCGTCAGCTAATAAATATTCATGGTGTTATTATTTCTTACAGGAATACTGTACAGTGAAATGGTTAACCACTTGGAGAAATAGAAAACTCTGGAAAATATCGAATATCTGGAGCGTTTTATACACTGTGACACTTAATATCACAGCCACAATGAAACTATGGCAGCAATAAAACAGTAATTTCTAAAATAGTATCTTGCTGTGAAAATGGAGCCTGCTTAAATTTAAGTATGTTGTGTTTTACTTACTTATGGTTCGTCCAAACCTTAAGTTTGGGACACCACTGCCAGAGTGTCAAACAGTTTGGATCCTGATGAGAAGCCGAGTTACTCGACGTCTCATCTGATTCCAATCTGTTCGCAATGAGACAGGTCGCAATCGCTTGAACTAATGATAGCATTAATATCAATTAGATTAATTCTTATAATACTGGGTGTCCAAAAAGGAAGTTTACAGTTTCGTCCCCTTATAACTTTATCAAATAGTGAACTATATTGGTGAAAAATATCATTTTAAAGCAACCAACGGTTTAAATTGTAGAATCATATCTATTTCATATCATAAGCAATCAGCGCAGGCCCTGATTAGAGGGCTCTGCCAGGAGCCGTCTGAACTGGGTCTACTCTGTTTGCAAACGCGTAGAAAAGCGTATTAATAGAGTAAATAGATTACTCTAGATAAAAATCAACACATTATAAATCATGTATGTACATAAGACATGCCAAAACGAAACTAAGACAACAGTTGGGGTTTTAACAATTTTATTGTTGGCACTTCACAAAACCAAGCACATATGTAAGCAGTAAGCTATACTTGAATGTACATGCATAGGCATTGGCCTTTTACTGCGTGAGTATCAATGTAGGAAACAATTAATGTATGAATATTAATTAGCTTAATAGTCATTATGGAATCATGAGCAAAGGATTTTTCAAAAAATGGCAGAACTGCAGAATCAGGTCTACATCATTTCATAAGCAAACATAGCAGACCCAGATCTGACGGCTCCTACAGGAGCCGTCTGATATGGGTCTACTCTGTTTGCAAAGGAGTTAAACGGCGTATTTATGGAGTAAAGGGTTAATTAATATTCATAATGGCTGGAGTAAGTTATGAATATTCATTGAGTAAAATTTTAATGCAGATGAGCATTCGATAAGTACACTAAATGTCACGTGAATATAACTATCATACACATGTACATAAAATAGTTCTTGCACACATCAGCGAATAGTGATTAACCTGATATATCATGAATAGTCATGACTTTATGACTTTATGATTGGTTTGGTTTTTATCGAGTTTTACGTCGTTTTAACAGTGTTTCAGTTATATCACGACGTCCAGTTAATTACAGGTGGAGGAAGACCCAGAGGTTCTTCTGTGCACGGAACAAATTGCATTGTTTCGTGCACATAAACATATCCAGGTAGAGCCACCAACCTACCACAAGCCAGCTGGAAGGCTTCCTCGCATGAACAATCCAAATGCCCAGACCGGGATTCGAACCCACAGCGACGAGGGACTAAGCGATTGTCATGACTTTATGAATATTAATGATGAGAACATTTACTACAGAACATGGAACAAGTTGTTTCGCCATTGCAGACAGATTTATAAAACTAATTAAACAAATAGAGCAAACGCTTATCAGACAGCTTCTGTGAGATCTGGGTCCACTCTGTTTGCCAAAAGCGTCAATATGAGTATATAGTAAAACCTCTCAGTAACGACCACTAAATGGTGTTAATTAGTTGGTATTTTGGGCAGGTGGTTGCTGAAAGCAAGGTGAAAGTTAAACAGAACGCTCCTATGGGAGCGTTCTGTTTCACTTTCACCTTGCTTAAAGCATCCACCTGCCTTTAACACAAAATACTTGATGTAATTCAGTGGTCGTTATAGAAAGGTTTTACTATATATAAGATATAGTTTTAGCTGGGTAACAGTTTAGAACGAAATAAAACATGAGTAACTATTCACCACAACGAGCCAAAACATCGAGCTCAGTAATCCGGCTCCGGATCGAGTAACCCGGGTCCAGAACGAGATAAGACATCGAGTTCAGTAACTAGGCGCGGGAACGAAATTAGACATCGAATAACTATGGTCCACTTTAAGGTCAAAACTGTTTGACAATCTGTCAATATAGGGAAGCACTATCTGTAAGAAGTAGACGACACTTGTGCAAAATAGCAATCATTTAACACATTCCCCCATAAGCTATTTTTAGACCCAACCTATTTGAATAAATCTACCAAAAAGGAGTATTTACTAGAAAAAAGGAAAATTTTAGAATGTTGTAGTTCTGAAACCATTATGATAAAAAGAGCATTTGCTCCTTAGGAGCAAATGCTCTATTTATCACAATAGTTTCAAAGTGACTTTTACAGCGGCGTAGAAAGGCGTATTTATGGAGGAAAGGGTTAACTAAGAATACTGTCGTTTGCAAACTTTGTCGTAATGACATAATCCTGTTGAGACGCTGATCTACTCAGCGCCTCGTCTGGATCCAAACTGTTTGCAAAACATATTAAAGAATCGTGACTGCCAGCGGAAGCGAACACAAATAATTCACACGCGCACTTGTTGCCACGCGGTCGGTGAAGCAAGCCACAGCTCTTGTCTTGGAAATGAATATACATGTAGACTATATGCAGTAATTTCACTTAGTCCAGTCTAGATATCTTCCACATGTAAACACCACCATTACTGCGTCTGCGCACTCCGACCGGAAGCGCTTGTCGCAGAAAGCATATATAATCGGGTTCGCCATGTTGTTTATCACAAATGATCGAAGGAAGAGGGTATAGAATACTATGCCAGTGGGGGACATGCTTTGTAAAAAATCACTGTATAGTACAACAGTTATTAATAGAAATAGGTGAGGTAGAAATGAAATCACGAATACAAGTGTAATAAGGAAAAACATCATCGTCACCTGCTTGGTGGCTAAACTCTGTCCGTCAGATTTATCACTTTCGTCCCTGGAAGAAGACTCGATTCTGTGCTTTGTACTCTGTCTTCTCACTCGAACACTGGTGCCACGATTATGTTTAGCTATACCTGCATGGTGACTTTCTGTAGTCATCATCTTGCCCTCTACCTCTACTTCATGGACGTTTATACGAACACCTTCCTTTTTGCCTATATTGTTTTCAACATTGTTTTCAGTCTCATTTGCAGGCACGTTTAAAGTCACGTCCTCTGTCGTTATGAAACACTCGTCACTCTCATCTTCTGGAATGCTTGGCATGACCTCTTCTTGTTCCACACTTTTGTGTGTTTTGCTTTCCTCTATATAAGGCTTCGACAAATCTAAATGGCCTGGACTGTTGATTATGACAATTCCATCTGACCTTGTTGAGATACTATGACACACGTCGTTTTCTACTTTTAACGTGTCCATTTTCTTCTTGTCGCCATCCTTCTTTAGCTTTTCTGCAAAGAAAAAAAAGAACATAGAAGAAACGAAACATTTAGCCGTTCCATGACAAAGTCGGAAGTAGTGCATCGCAAACAGTGTAAAGCAAGTCCGGACCGATGTAAATTGTTGACAGTGACAGAAACTTAAAAATCTATATGATCTTGATCTATATTATTCCATGAACAAACAGAGTTAACCCTGATCTGACAGCTCCTATAAGAGCTGTCTGATCTGGATCTACTATGTTTGCAAGTGTGCCAAAAGTCGTCTTTACGAGGGAATGTATTAACCCATTACCTCATAGGCTATTTTTAGACCTACCGAAAAGGAGCATTTCCTAGAGAAAAGGAAAACTTTAGAATTGTGTAGTTTTGAAACCATTGTGATAAATAGAGCAGATGCTCCTATAGGAGCAAATGCTCTATTTATCACAATGGTTTCAAAAAATGACTTTTATAGAGTCGTCAAAAGTCGTCTTTACGATGGAATGTGTTAAACAAGTACAAACTGGGATGATAAGTAGGTCGCCAATAAAGAGCGATATGCTGGAACACATGAGCTGTGCTATATAAAGTGAACGTATCTTCAGGGGCTTGTGATTTTTTGCTGAGGTTTTATTACTATTACCATGCTAATTAATGATGACGATGATGATAATCGTAATGATGACGATAATAATTAAAATAATGGTGATAATAATTTTGATAATAATGATAATGATAACAAGTAGTAATAGTAGTAGTAGTAGTAGTAGTAGTAGTGGTGGTGGTAGTAGTAGTAGAAGTAGTAGTAAAAGTAGTGGTAGTAGTAGTAGTAGTAGTAGTAGTAGTAGTAGTAGTAGTAGTAGAGTAGTAGTAGTAGTAGTAGTAGTAGTAGTAGTAGTCGTGGTAGTGGTAGTTGTAGTAGTAGTAGTAGTAGTAGTAGTAGTAGTAGTAGCAGTAGTAGTAGTAGTTGTTGTAGTAATGGTAGTAGTAGTAGTAGTGTAGTGGTAGTAGTAGAAGTAGTAGTAGTAGTAGTAGTAGTAGTAGTAGTAGTAGTAGTAGTGGTAGTAGTAGTAGAAGTAGTGGTAGTAGTAGTAGTAGTAGTAGTAGTAGTAGTAGTAGTAGCAGCAGTAGTAGTAGTTGTAGTATTGTAGTAGTAATGGTAGTAGTAGTGGTAGTAGTAGTAGTAGTAGTAGTAGTAGTAGTAGTAGTAGTAGTAGTAGTAGTAGTAGTAGTAGTAGTAGTGGTAGTGGAGAATAGTGTCTCTCTCAGAAAAAGGGGAGCATTGCAAATACTAAAACGTCAATTCTACAACAAACACTGTCATGTGACCACTCTTAACCCATTCCCTCATAGGCTATTTTTAGACCCGACATCTTTGAGTAAATCTACCGAAAAGGAGCATTTACTAGGGAAAAGGAACATTTTAGAATTTTGTAGTTTTTAAACCATCGTGATAAATAGAGCAAATGCTCTATTTATCACAATGGTTTCAAAATGTGACTTTTACAGAGGCGTCTAGGAATAAGTTAAGAATCGTCTCTGCGATATAATTCTAAAGAGCAGTCACAATATATTGGTTGGTGGAGAAAAAGGAGCTTTTCATGAAAATGATATTTTACACATCTTAACCCTTCGCTTGCTATTCACGTCAATATACCTACCTGTAAATAGTGAAGACCCAGATGAGACAGCTCCTGCAGGAGCTGTCTCATCAGGGTCTGCACTATTTACAAGTTGATTGTGCAACCAATGCACTCCACAGCAATGCTTTCACAGCGAAATACTTGTACACTGTGAAGATATATGTAAATATACAACAGGGCATGGGTAAAGAAGGAGAAACGTATTTTAAAATTCAGCAAGCGAAGGGCGTTAAAATGTGCATCTATGGAGTAAAGTGTGAACACATTACTCCATCAATATTCATATAAGAACTAATGATATCATGAAGATTAAATAGCTGTTTGTTTTTATAATGGCAAATGAAATTAGAATTTTTGACAAAGACAGAAACTGCAGAATCAGTTCTACATTATGTCATAAGCAAACAGAGCAGACCCTGATCACACGCCTCCCGTCTGATCTGTGTCTACTCTGTTTGCTATTGCGTATTTATTGAGGAAAGGGTTAATATATACATTGCAGACTCGGAACAGGCAATTCCTATTTGAGGTGTCCGATCAGGGTCCGCTCTATTTGGTTAAATAAATCATTTTCTAATGTTTGCTGGGGTAATTAATTCATTATTTTATATTTTAACACAATAACTGAATAACAATAACACATTATCTCGGACATCAATGGACCATACCTATTACATGTACTTCGAGATAACAGAAATTCGAGTCATCCGATTACTAATCTGGACACATATATTCTCAAGTTCAAAGCTTAATGCAGGTCTAAAGTAATGCTGAAAGCTCCTGTGGGAGCTTTCAGCATTACTTTCAACCTTCATTAAACTGTCATATGTGTTTCTAGATATGCACAATGATACATATTAAAACAATTCTGAATCATAAAATTTGTAAGGACTGAATTTTTAATTCGAGTTATCCCGAAGTTCGAGTTATCGGAGTTCAACTGTAATTAATTATTCATTATTCATACTGGGAAGAGTCTAGCATGAATATTCACAAGTAAAGGATTAACTATTTATCCTATATAAACATTCTTTCACGCCTTTGCAAGCAGTGTACAGTAAAACCTATGTAAAAAGACCACTTAATTTCATCAAGTATTTTGTGTTAAAGGCAGGTGGATGCTTAAAGCAAAGTGAAAGTAAAACAGAACGCTCCTATAGGAGCGTTCTGTTTTACTTTCACCTTGCTTTAAGCACCTGCCCAAAATACCAACTAATTGACACAATTTAGTGGTCGTTATAGACAAGTTCTACTGTGTACAAAGATCAGACGACGTATGTAGGAGCCGTCTGATCAGGATCTGTTCTGTTTGTTCATGGAATAATACAGATATGATTCTACATTTTTGTGTATGATCATAACATTTCTGTACAGTAAACCCCATCTAAACCGGAATTCTAGTAGAGACGAATTTAGATATTTTAAGCAGGTGGCTGATTTATTAATGCAGGGTGAAAGTCATGCAGAAAGCTCCTAGGACTTTTAACCTGCATTAAGCTGTCGCTTGTTTCCAAGACCGATATTTATACTAAATTGAAAGTCCAGTTTAGAGGTTTTTACTGTACAGTGCTCCCTCCCTACGACGACACCCTTTGGGATATGAATATTGTATGTGTTGTTCAGAGGGATTTGTTACCGGGAGGGAAAATCAAACATAATTAGCTTGTTTGCAGATCCCCAGATAAGGTGTATTTCGAGAACTAAAACCGTTATGCCTCAAGCAAACCCTATGCTGTGACCACTCTTTAGAATCGTCATAAAGTGACGATTCTAAAGAGTGGCCACAACATAGGGTTTGATGGAGGCATAAAGAAAATACGATGGAAACAGGTTGTTTCTGGAGCCTTTTTGTTTCGGAAACAGTGACGTGCGTTGTTGTAAGGGGGGAATCGTTATTGAGGGGGCCGTTGTAGGGAGGGAGCACTGTATTCATTATGCCATTCTAAAAATGATCTAATTAACATTCATGACGTGATTATTTCTTACATGAATTTTCATTAGGTAAAGTTTGAAACAATAAGAGTATATACCTTTGCCGTTCTTGTATGGTTTCTTTTTGGCGTAGGTATTTTCTTTCCTGAATTTGAGATGGAACCAAAGTGTCGCCACAGTCCTGAGGTATAATATAGAAATGATAATTATACAACCGAACGCCAGAACTAACTGGGCGAAGAAGTACATCTTCGGGTATACCGTGTCTTCATATGATGGCTCCACGAAACATTCCTTTCCTGTAATGTTCGGTATCCCGGTCTCAACTTCCGCTTCCCCGTACAACTCAATAGCTGGTATAGCCATAAGAATACCGAACGCCGTAGCCAGTATACAAATAACTAGAGTCTTCTTGGTTGTCAGTTCCAGAGAGAAAGGGGAACATATTCTCCTGTGACGCTCAGTGGCGATGGCCACGACGATGAGACCGGAACTGACCACAAGTCCAATATGCAGAAATCGACCGGTTTTACAAAGATGTTCCGATGGGAACATGTAAGGATAAAACATACTGACGAGCAGAAGTGGCTTGCCAACCGCACTAGAGATAAGGTCAATCCATGCCATCCACAAGATAAAGTACCGATGGGTGGAAGACTCATACCTGGTCGTGAAGACGTAGATGGACAGTATGTTACCGACCACGCCGATGACCATAAAAATGACAATGGTGACGATGGAGAGAATGTGCAACTCCGCAAGTTGGTCATTGAGATGTTCCAATGTGACGCTGTTGTCATAGTGTCTCCACTCTTTTGGAATTTTAGGGAACATGTTCGCGTCACGCCGTCTGTGTCTATCTAATTAATCAAATATATCATTTAATCACCTGTTCCTCTTGGAAAACCTTTCCTCTGGCACTAAACACTCCTAAATTGTTGACTGAATAGGAATTACAGATACAATTAATGTTTTATGTACATGTTATTGGCACAGTGGTGAACCAAGCTCCTGTGTTTTAAAACACTTGTAGCACTCTCACTGTTAACATCTTTTATAGCTCCATAACACTTCCTGCTACTTCACAATTATTGATTTAGAAACAGTTCGTTGCTCTAAATGATATAAAAGGCATATATGCACTCATATATATATACTCCAGTCAGACGTGGTGCTTGTTTATATATCGAACGACTTATATAACATCTATATACCACACTCTCACTAAGACAGTGCCAACATTACACGAAGCGTCTACCTGACTTCAACAGGAGAGTCGTACAGGTGCTTTGGTGTAAATAAACATCCCGGGGCAATATTTCTCACTGTATTCGATTTCCGTATCAAATTGTTTTCCTGTCTCATGGTTTAATTAATCCACTCATATTATCGGTTGTTTCTTTCTTCTCCTCTCACATGGCTTATAGTACATACGAACCTGTAAAAAACAAACACATTAGCTGTTAGCACGTGTAAACAATTAATCGTCTGCAAAAATGGCCGCGTGCTTCAATTCTTAAAGCGGAATTTTATTCCGTTTTAATTTAAAAAAAAACAGTACAGAGTCTCAAACATGTTGGATCCAGATGAGACGCCGCGTCATGCGGCGTCTCGTCTGGATCCAACATGTTTGCAAAATTAACCGCGAATTCGCACACATATAATCCTAAGATCAGTGGACATCTTTGTACCATGGCAGAACATTTAGAATCATATCTATATTAGTTCATAAGCAAACAGAACTGACTCTGTTCAGACGAATCCTACAGGAGCCGTCTGGTCTGGATCTATTTTGTTTGCAAATATATGCGTACTAACACATTGAGTAATCTGTCAACCAATGCTATGCATTTCTTATCTACATAAAGATAACCCCATTTCCCTTTGAACATCGTCCTAGTTTATCGAAATACATGAACGAGTGTTTCACCAAAGACCTGCCACATGCTAATATCCATTCAATGTGTTACAGTAAAATCGCTCCAAACTGGATAAGTTCTGAAATTATGAGATCCTTCGATAAACAATAGCAGCAATTCAAAAAGAGAAAATTGCAGACTCGGTTTTATTGAGTCTGTTCATGAGCAGTTATGAAAAGTGCAACACTACCCACGCCCATAGCACCGGCTTAATTGGTATTCATTTTTCAAAACTAATAACATCCAAACTTTTTTTGCTACAGAAGTATTTAGATCTTTTTAGGCAGTTGACTGCTTAATGCAGGGTGAAAGTCATGCAGAAAGCTCCATTTGGGAGCTTTCTACAAGGCTTCCATACTGCATTAAGCTGCCATCTTAAAACTAGGCATTGGTACTAATTTGGAAATCAGGGTTAGAGAAGTTTTACTGTGCAAGTAATCTCCTACTTCACTCTTTTCTACACAGAAAATACCTTCACAGTGTGAATATGTAAGTCTCATCTAGATAGGCGATATATCCATGCCCACCCTTCACTCGTAAACATTTAAAACTTCAAATGCGCTAATCAAACAAGTGTAGTGAAATAATTCTCTAGCTTGTATGAAACGAACTATGCAACAGTTTTGGCTTCTGTTGTTCCAATGCCAGCCTTGTATCATTTTCTGCTCGGTCGATCATACGCTGCGCGAGTGAATGTTAGTTTATTCATAACCCTGTCTCTCTCCCCAGGAATCTGAATTATCTGAAAATATATGCGATCAAATCGTAGTTATTTTTCATTCTTTTGGCAGCACCCGAGCTGATGATATATCTGACAAGCAATACTGCTACTCACTGATGCTCAGATGAGGGGTAATAGTTTTATTCCATACCTCAGGCGGATTGATATAGTTTATGGCATTGTCCGTCCGTGCGTCCCGGAATCATAAAAAATTGCAGTTTATCTATGAAACTTTGTGTACATGTTTAGTACTATAAGGAAATGCAACACTGCAAGTATCACCGACATTGGGTCTGGAACATCAGAGGTATGGCCATTTGTTGGCCAATAACGTTTTGTCCATCTGGACAATAGCTCAGTTAACTCAACACCCACCCCCCTTTAGACTTTTTATAGACCCAACCTCTTTGAATTAATCTACCGAAAATGAGCATTAACTATAGAAAAGGACATTTTTACAATTGTGTAGTTTTGAAACCATTGTGATAGATAGAGCATTTGCTCCTATGGAGCAAATGTTCTATTTATCACAATGGTTTCAATAAATGAGTCTAACAGAGTCGCAAAAAGGCGTCAGTAGGAGAGAATGAGCTAAATACTGAGGATATCTATTCAGCGAATATCTGTTCTGTTCTGGTCTGTTGTTTATCCTTTACAGTAAAACCTCTGTATAACGGCCACTGAATTACATCAAGTATTTTATGTTAAAGACAGGTGGCTGCTTAGAGCAAAGTGAAAGTAAAACAGAACGCTCCTATAGGAGCGTTCTGTTTTACTTTCACTTTGCTTTAAGCAGTCAGCTGCCCTAAATACCAACTAATTAACACAATTCAGTGGCCGTTATAGAGAGGTTTTACTATATTTGACGCTTGCTGACGGCTTTGCAAACAGAGGAATCCCAGATCAGAAGTTCTTGCGAGGCCTTCTGATCTGAGTCTCGTGTGTTGGCTTATATGTCACATATTCTTTAGTGTTAGCCGTTGTAATAAGTTTACTGGTTATAGTTTTAGTTCAATAATTAACCCAATTAATATTCATTATAGGCGGAGTCATACATGAATATTCATTAGGTAAAGGGTTAAACAAACGACAATGGCTCATACGACACAGTTAGATTTTGGATCACGAGTCCCTGAAGCTGATTTTACCATTTCTACTGCAGTTAACCCATTACCTCATAGGTTATTTTTAGATACAAACTCTTTGAATTAATCTACCGAAAAGGAGCATTAATAAGAGAAAAGGAATTTTTTTAGAATTTTGTAGTTTGAAACCATTGTGGTAAATAGAGCATTTGCTCCTATAGGAGCAAATGCTATATTTATCACAATGGCTTCACAAAGTGACTTTTACAGAGTCGCCAAAAGTCGTCAATATGAGGGAATGGGTTAACTACACATATGTCTGCCAAAACCTCGGACATTTTTTACGCATTTCTGATTCGAGCAAGCTTTTAAGAAACTATATACAGAGTGTCAAACAGTAAGGTACCCGGTGTAATGCCGGGTACTCGGCGTCTAAATTTAGATTCGAATTGATACTACATGCCAGTCACGTGGTACGGTAATCGGCATATTAAGGGATTACATTTTACCTCTTATAACTCGTGTTCATGACTATGCAAATAGGGTAGACCCAGATCCGTCGGATCAGGGTCTGCTCTGTTTGCTTTTAAAATTATATAGATATGTTTCTACAGTGTCTATCCCCCCCAACAACAACAACAACAAACCAACAAACACTCCTGAGTTCATATACATGTTCTATTACAAAATACTAAATATAGTGATGATATCATTACTTCTTACATGAATATCCAAAGGTTTTTGTGAAAATCGGATGAGTTCTAAATGTCAGACTTTCATCAGGCAGTAAAAGAGATACGTTTTTGCCTGTTTAACAATGAATGCTAAAATAGGCTGTCCCGAAATTGGATCTTAATAGTAAAACTGGCATTTTCATCATTAGTTTAGGGGCTGCACGGAACGTTTTGAAAAGTTTGGATTTTAATCAAATGTCCGCTTTCTTGGCATTTGATCTGGAGCTAAACTGTTTACACGTGCAATTGATAAAAAGGACTGCCAAGGCTAATATATGTTTAATGAAATTTAAGAGATGTGTAGCGATTCATTGTTTATGGTGATGCATTTCTGCCTCGACATAACCATTTAGCATTCGGAAAAATGTTCGTTTTGATAAAGATGGATATTTTACATAAACAGTTTGCAAGTGAAACCCAAATACTGTAATCACATTCAGTGATACACATTATGTACACTGTATTGCCAACATATATTCAGTCATTTATATGACTAATTATAAACTTTTTAACTGAATGGCTAGTGACTCGAAAACTTTCTATTCAAGTAACCGGTAACTTGATAATAAGAGTAGTTCATCGCGCCCGGGTGTCTCTGTGTCCTCCCCTATCTTTGGGGCATCCAATTAGCCCATAGTGAGCAGAAACGAACGTTAGTCAACACAAACAAACAGCTTCTATTCAAATAACTGGTAACGCGATAACTTTCTATTCAAGTAGCTGGTGACTCAAAATCTTTCTATTCAAGTACATGTAACTGGTAGCTCCACAACTTTCTATTTGATAACCCGAAAACCTTTCTATTCAAGGAAGTGGCAACTTGGAAACTTCCTATTCAAGTAATTTGTAACTCGAAAACTTTCTGTTCAATTAACTTTCAACTTAATATTTTTATTCAAGTAACTTGTAAATCGCCTTTTTTCTAACTCGAAAACTTTAACTTAATTACAAAACTTCTTGATATTTAAGTAATAACTTGTGACAGTTAAAAGCATTAACAAGTAAAGACTTCAAGCTGAGATAATTACCTGGATTTAATAAAAGTATTTCATTTTTCATTTTTAGATACATAGAGAATAATAGGTTAGTGCCGTAGATGGGACGCTTTATCCGACGAGGGGAGAAAACGTTGAGGCGAGGCTTGCCGAGCCTCAACTGTTTTCTCTCCGAGTCGGATAAAGGCGTCCCATCTACGGCACTAACCTATTATTCGATTTATCCAGTCAGTATAGTTAAATGTCTTTTTTATAGACTCATAACACTCTTGAAATAATTTACATTGAAAATGCAGTTTTTCGATCAACGGATCCCTCCCTTTTCACTTCCATTTAGACGTAAATAGATCTAATGAGCTACCGCAGAGGAATATAGTTTCGATACTTGTATTACTAGAAGGGAAACGTGGTTGAATTTGAAAAATAAGATGATTTGAATCGAGGGTCGATAAGTTATTTCAAACAGACATGATCTATATTCTTTGGTCAAATTCGAGTTACGTAGTCTCGGTTTCTATTTTTAGATTCTACCTAACGTCACTCAGAAATCGATGGAACTGAACAGGCTATATTTAGGTTTATGACTATCACCGCCCCTGTAAGAGTTTATCAATCAAATAATCATGAGAGTGAAAAGAAAACATTCACTATTTATCTGTCAATCTTTGCTTCCAGGTTTGATTTTATCAAAAACGGGTTTTGCCAGCGGTGGATTAGATTAATAAAAGTGATAAATCAACGTCATTTTGTATGTGGCCTCAGTGGCGTAATCGGTAAGGGCGACGTCTCTAGAGAGATTAGAATTAGGTTTTGTATGATCAGGCGCGGGTTCGAATCCAGCTGTAGCCAATTATTTTTATTTTTTCTCATTTGAATAATTCTTCTGGTGACCAAATAGATCTGTTAGATCTATTCCATCAACATGTTTATGAATATTTACAGAAAACTAAAATAGTTCCATGGTTATAGAATCATTACGCCTATCTACTAACCTAATAAACCTTCCACTACCGGAAGTAACCTAATAAACCTAAGTTTATTTGCACCCCCTTTATTATGTCACTAGAGAAGCCTGGTGACTGGATAAAATGTTTTTATGACATATCCGCCATTGTTAATATGATTGTTTTTCGCGAAAGCTAACTGCTTAAGCAGTGGCCAAAATATGTCATCGTAGGAATGGAAATATCAAATTATGTTCAGAGAGTACAATAACCCTACACGTGTTTGGGACATGATAACTCTATCTTATACTGAAAAATATATTCTATTAGAAGCCATAATATCAGAGAGTACACTATATATTGCAAGAGGCATTCTTTTTTTCTTATTTAAATGTTTCACCATTCCATGAAATCGGATTAGAAATCAAAGATAAAAGCACTTATGCAACTCAAAGTTTGGCAATAGTATACGGAGATATTTACATTTAGCTACAGGGGGAGTTAAAGAGAACAGCCTGAGTAAGTTACGAATATTCATCTGCTATAAGGTTTATCAACTAATTAATTAAGTAACTAATTAAGTTATTTTTATCACAAGCATGTCAGTAAAGACTTAACAAATGCAAAACGATCAGTGGTCTGAGAGCTGCACCAATTTTACCTACAGCACACTCCCTCTAAACCGGAATTCTAGTAGAGAAGAATTAAGATGCTTTTAGGCAGGTGGCTGCTTAATGCAGGGTGAAAGTCATGCAGAAAGCTCCTAGGGGCTTTCTGCATGACTTTCACCCTGCATTAAGCTGCCGCCTGTCTCCAAGACCGATATTTATACTAAATTCAACGTCCGGTTTAGATGGGTTTAACTATACATGTACTTCCAATTCGTTCAAACTTTTAGGAAACCAGCGACCGAGTGTCAAACAGCTTGGGTCTTTGTAAGACGCCGAGTTACTCCTGATGAGACGCCGAGTTACTCAGCGTCTCTTGTGGACCAAGCTAGTTGCAACTGCCACTCGTACCCAGCAGGATAAGGGTGACTTGAAACATGACTTGAAACATATCAGAAGAAACAAAGAGAAACAGTTGCCATATTAGCCAGAAATGCATCAAGTTACACATGTTCCCCTCCCACCTGTTTGTTAACCATTCATTCCTCATTAAAATGTCGATAATCCGAATAAGTGTCGTCGTCTTATCTCTGTTTAACCTTCCCATGGTGTATATTCATGTAAGAAATAACGACAGTTTGGCTCAGGCAGAAACTGTAGAATCAGATCTATACTTCAGCATAAGCAAACAGAGCAGAACCTGGTCAGGAGCTTTCAGCATCACTATAGACCTGCATTAAGCTGTCACACGTGTTTCTAGATGTGTGTAGTGATATAGTTTAGAACAATTCTCTATTTTAAATTTTGGAAGGACTGAACTTTTTGTTCGAGTTATCCATAAGTTCGAGTAATCCGAGTTCGAGATATCGAAGTTCAACTGTTTTGCACACGTTTTATATAATCTGTAATATCACGTAGAAACACCATGACGTCATACAGAAACAGGACCTGTCAAAAACGGCATTTTAGTCCAACTAAGTTATGTGATAAAAAGAATATGGTGCTCGTAGTCATGTTGTACAAACTGATATTAAACTCGTCTTGGAAAATGTTATTAAGCTCGCCATGGAATCGCTAAATATTTTCAAAGACACGTTTAATATCAATTTGTACAAAATGGCTACTCGCAAAATATCCTCTATAGAAAAATTCAGCTGAAACAAAAATCATTATTTCCTACATGAATATTAAACAGCGAAAGGGTTAAGCTCTTTCGCTGCTAATATCACATCTGTGATTACATATGTAACTCGGCGTCTCATCAGGATCCAAACTGTTTGTTACTGTGACAGTTTTTGAGAAAATAAAATAATTTTTTTTTTAATGTAGATTGCAGCAGACGACAAAAGTTGACAGCGAATGAGTTAACCCTTTCTTTCATATAAGCGCGTTTTCACGCATTTGCAAACACAGTAGACCCAGATCAGACGGCTCCTATAGGAACCGTTTGATCAGGGTTTGCTCTGTTTGCTAATTGAACTTAAAATATTTGTTTACTTTCTAAAATGGCTGCAGTTTTCCATCTTCCATATTTAATTATGTCTTGTTCATGAATATACTGTAGGTACAGTAAAACCCCTCTAAACTGGACGTTAAATTTAACATAAATATCGGCATTGGAAACAGGTGGCAGCTTAATGCGGGATGAAAGTCATGCAGAAAGCTCATCTAGGAGCTTTCTGCATGACTATCACACCGCATTAAGCAGCCACCTGCCTAAAAGTATCTAAATTCTTCTCTACTGGAATTCCGGTTTAGAGGGGTTTCGCTGTATTGACATTTTGAATAAACATAGAACATGTAAAGAGTTAAACATGGTTTACTGTAGCTGCCACAGCTTTGTAAAGAATCTTGGTTCATTACTGATACTGCCAATTTATTTGTATATGTAATCCATACTGTTGGTTACGTGGCTGCCACCGAACCAACTATTGTTTCTGATGTTGACATAACTAATGACGAAGCACTGTTCGCTTGCATGTCTGGTATTGACGTTAGATGTTGGTAAATCAATTGCATTGGGTGGTTTTGCAAACATTTGTATATCAAGACGAGACTAACTATCACAGGTGCAGTTTTTTGGACGTCAGTATGATTACTTACATAAATATACAGTTGAACTTCGATATCTCGAACACGGATAACTCGAACGATTGGATAACTCGAAGTAAAAGTTCGGTCCTTCTACAATTTACAACACAGAATTGTTTCTAAAATGTATCACTACGCATATCTAGAAACACATGTGTCAGCTTAATGCAGATCGAAAGTAATGCTGAAAACTCCTGTAGGCATTACTTTAAACATGCATAAATTAAGCTGTGAACTTGAGAAATTGTTTAGATTATAGATCGGATAACTCGACCCTCTGTTATCTGTAACTAACTTGTATGGTCCCTTGAATTTCGAGATATCGATGTTAAACTGCATGCTATTACGTAATTTCTGCATGGCTTTCAACCTACATTAAGCTACAGTGCTCCCTCCCTACAGCGACCCTCTCAATAACGATTCCCCCCTTACAACAGCGCATGTCACTGTTTCCGAAACAACAAGGCTCCAGAAACAACATGTTTCCATCGTATTTTCTTTATGCCTCCATCAAACCCTATGTTGTGACCATTCGTTAGAATCGTCACTTTGTGACGATTCTAAAGAGTGGTCAAAACATAGGGTTTGATAGAGGCATAACGGTTTTAGTTCTCGAAATAACCTTATCTGGGGATCTGCAAACAA
Source organism: Azorinus chamasolen (assembly GCA_963576725.1). Classification (NCBI taxonomy): domain Eukaryota; kingdom Metazoa; phylum Mollusca; class Bivalvia; order Cardiida; family Solecurtidae; genus Azorinus; species Azorinus chamasolen. The sequence goes on from OY755252.1 coordinate 58,699,841, forward strand.
GCTAATTATGTTTGATTTTCCCTCCCTATAACAACTCCCTCTGAACAACACATAAAATCTTCGTATCCCAAAGGGTGTCGTTGTAGAGAGGGAGCACTGTATCATCTGTCTTAAACCTTTCCTTTTGAATATTCATATGATAAAACAAATGACGTCATGAATATTTATTGACCTGCTTTTGTATAGAATATGTTGCGGGTAGTCATTTTGTACAAACTGTTTCATGTGATATTATAAAAAAATGATCTGATTAATATTCATTGTGTCGTTATTTCTTACATGAATATTCATTGCGTAAAGTGTTAATGCGTGTCTGTTAACTCTTCCGCTGCCAGTGTCGCATCTATGATTACTTAATGCAAACAGTTTGGATCCAGATGAGACGCCGAGTAACTCGGCGTCTCATCAGGATCCAAACTGTTTGTTAATGTGACTGTTTCTTAAAACAAACATGAAGAAAATTATAAATGGAAAATTGTAGCAGACAACAAAGTTTGCAGACGACAAAATTTGCAGCGAAATAGTTAATGGTCGATCTAATTAATATTCATTGTGTCGTTATTTCTTACATGAATATTCATTGCGTAAAATGTCAATGTATGCCTATTAATGGCCGACCCCCTATTAGTCTACATCAGGATAACGTGCTCCAAACCCCTATGGAGTGATCTCCGGTGTATTATAAAGGTTAAATTAGAGACAAAACCGCCCCACGAGGCTCGGCATATGGCAATATATAGATCTATTTCTGAAGTATCTGACACAGCCAAATTTCCCCGTCCTGTGTTCTTGTGCCATTATATAAAAAAACAAACCCTAATTGATATGCAGTATTCAGGGTGTCATTATTTCTGACATAAGTGTTCACGGAGTAAAGAGTTGAGACAGGTGGCAACTTTATACAGGGTGAAGGTCAAGCAGAAAACTCTCGCTCATAGTGTCAGAATATAAGAGAGTCATTTAGAATGAAGCTTGACGAGTCAACGAATTACTTGACGTCTGTCAAAACATTTTAAAGCTTTTACTTCATGAATATGTATACATTAAAACATCTCTATAAAGACCACTAAATTGTGTTAATTAGGTGGTATTTAGGACAGGTGGCTGCTTAGAGCAAGGTGAAAGTAAAACAGAACGGTCCTATAGGAGCGTTCTGCTTTACTTCCACCTTGCTTTAAGCAGTCACATGCCTTTAACACAACATACTTAATGTAATTTAGTGGCCGTTATAGAGAGGTTCAACTGTACAACAATTCATAAACTCCTGTATGTTACATGTAATTACAATACATGTATATTTCATTCTGACATATGGACACTGAGAAGTTTGGCAGAAACTATAGAAAAAGATTTATAGTATTCCATAAACAAACAGAGTAGATCCTGATCGGATGTTTCCTATTGGAGCCATCTGATCTGAGTCTATTGTGTTTGCAAAGGTGAGAAAATGCGTTTCTATCTGGTAAAGTGTTAAACATTACCAGGTAACACGAACTAGCGAGTGTTAACGCTTTTGCTGCCAGATATTGTCGTCTGCGAATTTGTCGTCTGAAACAATTTTCATGTCTAAAGTTTCTTTACCTTTCTTTCAAAACATATATGTATTCACAACATCAAACAGTTTGGATCCTGATGAGACGCCGAGTTTCTCGGCGTCTCATCTGGATCCAAACTGTTTGCATTGTTAGTAGCAGCTTCGACATTGGCAGCGAAGGAGCTAATGATTATCTGAGTGAGTCTGGGTTCTATCTCATTCTTATCCAAATTGTTTGCAAAAGGTCATTCATATTGGCTTCTGTTTTTTCAAAATATCATTGCCGAACAAAACATGTAATATTGCCAATCGGAACACCTCGGGAGATTCTACATAAATCACCATGGTAACAATACTGAGGCCGCCATATTGACGGACTACTCTAAGCATGGCGTCGCAGAATTGGGAATGACATTTTAAATGTAATTGAGACATTTTGAAATATGAAATAAATTGATTGAAAAGGTTAAAAATTGTCTTACTGTTCCCATACTGTAACACAAGATGGATGATAACCGAGAAACATTCCAGACAGACGATTCTGAACTTCACAGGGACAAATTACACAACTCAAATGGTGGTATGGTAGTTATGAATACTAGAGTTCTAGCCCTTCTCTATATATAGTTTGAATAAGTGTGAGGTTGGGCGCCCATAAACCGGTTTAACCCCCAGTGACTTTTGTCACTGACCATTCCAAGGCGGTACTTCCATCTTCCCCCTATTGTATGTTTGTTTTGTCTTTGTGCGTCTCTTGATGTTTTTATAGTTATGTACATTTGCTGTTTCCTTGTGTTGCTGTTCGGGCGACTGTTTGTTCTGTATGTAGCGTTTCCTGCATGACTCATTTTTGTATTTTTAAATACCATAAGTGTACAATCGGGACACCTCGGGGATTTCTAGATAAACCACCATGGAAACAATACAATGACGGCCTTTATGTGGGATATTTTCATGATGACGTTAGCAGGAATATTGATTTACATAATTATCATTATGTAAATGTAATTTTGTGAAACTAGAAACACATTTTGAAACGTAAAATGATATATTAAATTTTCTTAATATTGTGTTCTTTTCGTCTTACTGAATGACTTATTATTGTGATTATTTGAACGAGAGATAATGCGAACTATTCTAGGGACAAGTCACACATTGACCCTTTCCCTCATATAAACGACTTTTAACGCATTTGCAAACAGAGTAGACCCATATTAGACGGCTCCTATAGGACCCGTTTGATCAGGATCTGCTGACCTGTTTGATTATGGACTTACATAGATTTGATTCTACACTTTCTGCCAAGACCAAACAATTGTGTATTCATACGCAATAATTAAAAATAAGCTGATAAACATTCATGACGTCATAATTTCTTACATGGACATCTATCATGCAGGGCAATGGTTAAATGGCAGTATTATAGAACTAATAGTTATGACTTGAACATTTCTAAGCATTGATCTGATTCTAACAAAACAGTAAGTCTATCGCTTTACCTTATGGCTACGCATTTTCACGCCTTTGAAAAGTATACCCAGATCAGACAGCTCCTGTAAGAGGCGTCTGATCTGCTTCTGCTCTGTTTCAGTCCATCTGAATCTGATCCTACAGTTTTTGCCAAGGCCAAAAATCCAGTAATCATATATACAGTTGAACTTCGATATCTCGAACTTCAAGGGACCACACAAATAAGTACGAGATAACTGGAATTCGAGTTATCCGCGTTCTAATCTGAACAATTAATCGAGTCTCACAGCATAATACAGGTCTAAAGTAATGTTGAAAGCTCCTGTATATGAGCTTTCAGCATTACTTTAGACCTGTATTAAGCTGTCACGCGCGTTTCTAGATATCTGCAGAACAACTCTGTATTATAAGTTTTGGAAGTACTAAATTATTAGTTCGAGTTATCCGGAAGTTCGAGTTATCCGAGTTCGAGATATCGAAGTTCAACTGTACATGTACTATCATAAAAACTCAGCTAATAAATATGAATGATTTCATTATTTCTGATATGAATATTCATCAGCCAAACGACTAACAAACACGGACATTGAAAAAGATCATCGTCATTATCATCATTGTTGTATCAATATTTTCTAACAATCCCCAGAGAAATACAATGTATAGGAAGGAGATAATTTTCTGCTCTCTAGGATATTATTAATCTTTTTCAAGTTCTGATAAAGAACGCAATTCCATGGAAACCGGTTTATCAAAGTTCCTGCAAGCATTTTTTGGAAACTGGCACGACTTCGGGGGAAAATGTTCACATATATACCTTGAGGCTGAGAGTACAGGTAAAATATTTTTAGTCGTTACCTGTGATAAAGATTTCAGTCTACAGTAAAACATATCTTAACTTTAAGTAAAGAAGTTAGACCTTCTTAGGCAGGTGGCTGTTTAATGTAGAGTGAAAGTCGTGCAGAAAGCCCCTCTGTGAGTTTTTCTGCATTTTTATACTGCATTAAGCTGCCGCCTGTCGTAAAGACCGGAACTAAATACTAAATTGAATGTCCGGTTTAGAGAAGTTTTACTGTTTTCTTCACTCGTGATTCAAGGAAATTTTCCGAAGTTTTGCAAAGACAGTTAACCCTTTCCCTAGTATTAACGTGTTTACACACATTTGCAAACATAGTAGAGCCAGATCAGACGGTTCCTGTGGGAGCCGTCTGATCAGGGTCTGCTCTGTTTGCTTATGATATGATATAGATCTAAATTTACGTTTTTTGTCGAAGCAAAAAAAATCAGCTAATAAATATTCATAGTTTCTTTATTTTTTACATGAATATTAAACAGGGAAAGGGTTAACAACAATAATAACAATACGAGTGACTGTTGACCACATTTACAAAGAGTTTGGATCCTGATCAGATGCCGAATAAATCAGAATCTAATCAGGATCCAAACTGTTTGATACCCGTGATATGTCTTTGAAAATAAATGACCAATGTTTGCCTCGAAATATGAGAAGACACTGATGTAAAGTTGCTCAACATGAAAAAGAGCGTAAATTCTGAAAGAATGAGATCCTTCGAAAGGAAGAGAGAAGTTATGCAAAAAGAGAAAATTGCAGACTCGGTTTTATTGACCCTGTTCATGAGCAGTCATTGGGTGTGCAATACTACTCATGCCCTACCCCTAGCACCGGCTTTAAGCGGTATTCAATTTTCATAACTTAAGTTTTTGAAACTGGTGATCCCGAAGGACGACAAAAAAGTATAACAAAAATGAGAATGACGTACGGGGCGGCTTTTTACGACCGCCAGACAAGCACTTAACACGATTTAAATAGTTACGATTTAAACCGCTTGTCACTCTGGCATTGGTTTCACAACATCGAACAAGTTACATTCGTACTTTGAGAATTGTAGCAGAAGACAGTTTTCCAGACGAGAGTTAATTATGTTAAGTGGCTAAGATTCCCCATAAACTCGCTCGTTATTGAAAGTATCTGTCATTTTCTGAACCGTCTTCTGCTTAAATTCTTAAAATCAGGAATACAGTCTTAAGCGACCATTAATGTATTGAAAAAAAGGGAGTATTTAAAACATATGGTCGCTTAATACAGGTCAAAAGTAATGGTTCAAGCTCCAATGGGGTCTGCACTTGAATTTTGTTAAATCATATAGTAAAATAAAGAAATAAGATAAATATCTGCAAATTTCAAAGGAATAAAGCACAGATATGGAAATAGAGACTGAGACAAAAAGCAGACGCCGCCTTGGAAAGGCGGCGTCTGATCTGGACCTGCACTATTTGTCATGGTGCATTTTTGCGACTTCAGCGGTAAAACGGTTAATAAAACAATAAACAGAATGTCAAACAGTTTGGATCCTGATGAGACGCCGCTTAATCGAGTCATCTGGATCCACACAATGTGCATATAATATCACAGACCCATCCTCGTGGCACTGAAGGGACAAAGTATGGTGACAGCACTATTTAACGGAGTAAAATATGCATTTTTATAAACCAATGTCTCTGAATTCATTAAATACTGTTTCAATAGTTGCCCAATACAATGGAACCTGTCTTGAGCGGCCATCAAAAGAGTTCTAATTACGAGTCTGTAAGGCAGGTGGTAGCTTAAAGCAGGTCAAAAGTAAACTTTCTACATTACTTTTGTCTTATAATTAGAGTTCTTTTTGGTGGCCGCTTAACCCATTGCCTCATAGGCTATTTTTAGATCCAACCGAAAAGGAGAATCAACTAGAGAAAGGGATGTTGTTTTAGAATTTAGAATTTTGTAGTTTGAAACCATTGTGATAAATAGAGCATTTGCTCTTACATGATCAAATGCTCTATTTATCACTATGGTTTCAACAGGTGACTTCTGCAGAGGCGTCAAAAGGCGTCAATATGAGGGAATGGGTTAAGACAGGTTCTGCTGAAAACAATTTAAATGTTGACGTACGACAGGCCGGACGGTTGGACGGACATCCGGGGATTCTAAAATCCCACCATCACCTCTCCATGTTCAGGTGAGCTAAAGTAAAAAATTCCTTGTAGCAATTTGCCTAAATATTTGACAGTAATTTCTACTTACGATCTTCCAAAACATAACACATGTCTTTGTTTAACACCTCCTAAGAAAATGCTTGGATGAATGAATGAGTTTACAGTAACCTTGGCACACTATCTGGATACAGATGAGACGCCGAATCTTAGGAGACCTATGGAGACCCAAACGATTTGACCCTCAGACACTGTTTATAACCCTTTACCCGATGAATATTCATGTAAGAAATAATTACTGTATGAATATTAAGTAGCTGAGATTGAGATGCTGGAGTGTTAACCCTTTTAGATTTACGCATTTGCAAACAGAGTAGACCGAGACCAGAGAGTTCCTTTAGGAGGTGTCTGATTAGTGTCTGTTTTGTTCGTGAAATATGAATTACAGTTCAACTTCGATATCTCGAGCACGGATAACTCGAATTTCGGGATAACCCGAACTAAAAGTTCAGTCCTTTCGACATTTACAATACAGGATTTTACTAAAATACGCATATCTAGAAACATACAGCTTAATGCAGGCCAAATGTCATGCTGAAAGCCCCTAGGATTAAGCATTAATTTAGACATGCAATAAGCTGTGAACTTGAGGAATTGTCCAGAATAAAATAGGGTGGCTTGATCTTCTGTTATGTGAATTTCGAGATGCTGAACTTCAACTGTAGCACTATTGTTATTTATCACATAATCTACCATGTGGGAGTGCCGAAACAGAGTGCCGTAAATCTAGGAAATGCACTAATGCATTTTTTTATGCAAATGAGCAGTTGGAATCCGGCTATATTACACTGTAAACAATGGCCGAAACAGCCGTCAAATATACATGCAGTCTGTTTCACTTTCTATTGTACGCTTTAAGGGTTATGTGATATAAAGAATCTTACATTCGTATTCATTACAAAAAAACTCATGAAATTATGAAATTCGATTACTATAATGTATATTACACTCGCTAAAGTTCGTGTCATATTATTATAGTAAACTCGTTTCATAAAAACAATTTGTAATGAACACTCATGTAAGATCCTCTATAACATGTTTTTTACCAGGTTAAGTTGTAACTCTATATAATGCTTCCGACACGTTGTAGGGGGCGTTTGCGACGACCTTGGCAAACTGAGCCGCTAAGATTTCATTCTTATCAAAACCCTACATCTTATCACCATCTAAATTGTTTGATGTTTTATGTTTTTGAAAGATAAAAGAGGGACAATCATAAATGTGGCATGAAATGCATAGTTGGCTGCGAAAGAGATAACCCACTGAAAGTTTAATACAGTAGAAACTGTCTTAAGCGACCTTATTTGTAGACAGATATATTACAAAGCAGGTGGTTGCTTAATACAGGGCAAAGTTAATGCAGAAAGCTCATATAGGTATTTAGCTACTACCTGCTTTAAAGACCCATAGTTAGACCTATTTTTCGATGGTCGCTTAAGACAGATTCTACTGTATTCAAATTAGAATGAGCCATCAGTGTTTAACACTTTCCCCTTTTTACGTCTCTGTAAAATTCACATGTTGAAACCATTGTGATAAATAGAGCATTTGCTCCTATAGGAACAAATGCTCTATTTATCACAATCGTTTCAAACTACAAAATTTTAAAATGTTCCTTCTCTCTATTTAATGCTCCTTTTCGGTAGATTTGTTCAAAGTGTCTGGATCTAAAAATAGCCTATGAGGGAATGGGTTAACTAAAAAGCCCATTATATAGAATCTTTCTAGTCAGGGTCTGCTTTATTTGCTTGTGGAATTATATAGATCTGATTTGCAAATACAAAAATTCCCTTGTGAAAACAGTGTATGTCACTACACAAAAAACAACCCACGTTAATTAATATTCATAAATTAATTATTTCTTACATGAATATTCATTAGTAAATGAGATCTACTGCATTGACTTTGCGAATACAGTATAACCTGTCTTAAGTGGCCATCAAAAAGAGGTCTTATTATAGGTCTGTAAGGCAGGTGGTAGTTTAATGCAGGGCAAAAGTAATGCAGAAAGCTTCTATAGGAGCTTTCTGCATTACTTTTCCTCTGCATTAAGCAACCACCTGAATTTTAAGACTCCTATGTTCAATAAATGAATGGCCGCTTAAGACAGGTTCTACTGTGTGCTAGATATGGGTGCCAAAACAGACTTGGTCTGGTTAAATTGCAGTGCAAAGGCACGTGCATTTACGTCATTACCTTTTGCATGCTAATGGCGATTTTTCTTTATCTTCTTTGCAAACTGTGTTGATCATGATGTGATGGTACGCCGAGTAACTCGGCATTTCATCCGGATCCAAACCATTTGACACGCAAATCATGGATTTAAAAAAAAGTATTTTAAGAGAAAATCCACTTTTAGGAATTGGAACGGAAAACAAGGTTTGCAGACGGAGATCACTTTATTTAGCGTGTAAAAACCACACTGGATCATATGGTTACTGTTTTACTATTTCGACACCTTGTAAATTACATTTGCTTAGATTATCGTCCGCTTTGGATTTCAAGCTGATTTTTTCTTTTCAAACACATAATTAAGATTGTTAACCCTTTCCTTTATGTAAGCAATTTTGACGCATCTCTGCAAACAGGTTGACACAGATCAGACGGCTCCTATAGGAGCCGTCTGATCCGGGTCTGCACTGCTTTCTTATGATGTAGTATAGATCTGATTCTACAGCTTCTGCCTGAGCCAATATGTCCTGTGTTCATATGCCGTTATAAAAAATAATCTTATTAATATTCATGACGTCATTATTTCCTACATGAATATTCATCAGGGAAAGAAAGTTGTCACTTAAACAGTGCATTAAATCTTTACACCATAAGTACGTCTTTCAAACAGAGTAGACCCAGATCAGATGGCTCCTGTAGGATTAAATCTACTCTTAGTGTACTCAGATGGATACTCATCTGGAGCCAAGCTGTTTGCAAATGTGGGTCAAGTCGCGCTTAGCAGGAGAAAGTGCAGTTGAACTTCGATATCTCGAACTTCAAGGGACCATACAAATTAGTTCGAGATAAGAGAGGTTCGACTCATCCGATTTATAATCTGACAAATATCTCAAGTTCACAGCTTAATACAGGTCTAAAGTAATGCTGAAAGCTCCTGCAGGAGCTTTCAGCATTACTTTAGACCTACATTAAACTGCCACGTGTGTTTCTAGATATGGGTAGTGATATATATTAGAAAATATCCTGTATTGTAAATTTTGGAAGGCCTGGACTTTTAGTTTGAGTTATCCCGAAGTTCAAGTTATCCGAGTTCGAGATATCGAAGTTCAAATGTATATCTTCTGGTGTCGTGGACATAGTTATGTATAGACACTTAGCATTATATGGTCGGCAGTATGGTAGCATTTGCAAACAGTTTGGATCCAGATGAGACGCCGAGTAACTCGGCGTCTCATCAGAATCCAAACCGCTTGGAACTAAGATTGAGATTTTGAATAGCAATGAAAATGGAAGAAATTTATGTTTGAATTGAAACAGGGTAGTATGCTTTTTTGCTGAAAAGTATTGCTTGGAGGGGGTTGAGGTTTGCTAAATATGCATGTACATGTATACACATGTATGTATATTATACCGCGCTTGATTGGCATCACGACGAGATTCCGAGAATTTGTGAATTTACAGAACACTCGAATGTGCAATTACAAACACAGACATACAGTTGCCCTGATTTACACATCTCTGAGGAATGTGTTTACCAATGTTTCTGCGAATTGATGTAGATTTGATATTGATTTATGAGCTCAACCTGTTAAATTTATGATTGCATTCTAAGATTATTATCATCACCGCTACGCCTACACCGAAAAAACAATACCTGATGTTGAAAACATGTACATATTTCGCAGACGAAATTTTGCAGCAGACGATATGCCTAGGCACATTAAAGTATGACATTTCCCCGCACTATATAACAGGGATTCTGGAATGGAACTCAGGCATGCAATTATAATCTCGTTTTTATTGAACAATGTTTCTGACGTTTCAAATTAACCTGTAACTTATTTGGCGCCAAATAATTTTCGTCTGCAAACAATATCGTCTGCTTTGAGTTTAAAGGTTGATTTTATTCAAAATGCCTTCTATAAAACCTAAGTGGTGTGTCTAACAGTTTGGATCCTGATGAGATACCGAGTTACTCGGCGTCTCATCTGGATCCAAACTGTTTGCATAGGTAATTACAGAATTGCCCAACTTAAAACAAGTTCCGTGAGTCACTTTCCGGTGACTCCGCGG
>OY755252.1:58710340-58722840 GCA_963576725.1 Azorinus chamasolen
ATATGACTGGCTGATTATTCTAATGCTGTTGAGAAATATTGATAAAAAAGACTCACAAGTGCAGATAACATATGACATTTTTAACCCTAATAACATTAATCGCTACAAAACCCGTATTTTCAAAAAGCTATTTATTGTTTTCCGATTAGTTCAGGCTTTTGCCAAGCAGCTCACATCGTGCCGAGATGCCGAGTAACTCGTTGTCCCACCAGGATCCAAGCTATTTGACACTTGGTCAATTGTTTCTCAAAAGCTTTAGGACATCAGAAGTAGTCAAGGTTTGCGCCTGGTCCAACTTTGAACTGACGGTGTTCTTTCTTGAAAATCTGTCCTCACTTCACCATAAAGCAAGTTTAGTTGAACTTTGATATCTCGAACTTCAAGGGATCATACACATTAGCTCGAGAGAACAGATGTTCGAGTTATCCGATTTCTGAACTGGATATTTTCTTAATTTCACAGCTTAATGCAGGTCTAAAGTAATGCTGAAAGCTCCTGTAAGGAGCTTTCAGCATTTACTTTAGACCTGCATTAAGCTGTCACCTGTGTTTCTAGATATGCGTTGTTATACAATTTAAGAGCATCTATGTATTGCAAGATTAGGAAAGACTGAACTTTTAGTTCGAGTTATCCGAAGTTCGAGTTATCCGAGTACACCAAAACTTTAACACTTCTCAAGCTTAAAAAATGTCTGACCAAATTCTAATCTGCTGAACTCTTTATTGCTTTCCGATTCGTTCAAGCGTTTGCCAAGCAGCTTAAATCCTGCCGAGATGCCGAGTTACTCGGCGCCCCATCTGGATCAAAGCTGTTTGCAAATGTGAGACAAGTTGCGGTAAATAGGGAAGGTTAACCCATTTGCTCCCAGTGGATTCTTCCATGCTTATATATTGGATTAGTCTATCTTTTATCTAAGGGATGTCTGGTCTAAATTTTCATTATTTTTTTGTTTTATATTGAATTTTCTATCAGCAAAAAGTGTAGACTCTGATCAGAGGCCGCATTATGCGGCGTCTGATCAGAGTCTACACTATTTGCCTACGTCCCATATATGGGATCGTGGGCGCAAACGGGTTAATACTACTTTTATTTTTCAGCAAACATTGCATAGCTTTAATATGATTGTGTGCTATCCAATTAATCAATTAATCTGAGTGGTGTCCCTTAAACTCTCTATTCCATAGGTAACCTCTGTTATTTCGAAGTAATGTGTATTGTCCCTTGAAGTTCGAGATATCAAGGTTCAACTGCCTGCCTACATCCAAACTGTTAGCATAGGTAATCAGAAATAAACCACTAGTAATCAAAGAGATATTGTGACTCCCAGTTTGTCTGACATATATACGTGTAATTGAGGTAATTACTAAAACAGATACAATAGAGTCTAACTGAAGAGACCGGATGATTTATCAGCATATGAGACCGTAAAATAAGGTGGTTGCTTAACACATTTCCATCATATATTATTTTTAGATCTAACTTCTTTGAATAAATCTACCGAAAGGGAGCATTAACTAGAGAAAAGGATTTTTTAGAATTTTGTAGTTTAAAACCATTGTGATAAATAGAGCATTTGCTCCTATAGGAGCAAATGCTCTATTTATCACAATGGGTTTCAAGAGGTGATTTTTGCAGAGGCGTCAAAGGGCCTCAGTATGAGGGAATGGGTTAATGTAGGGAAACAGTGATACAGAAAGCTCCTACAGAAGCCACCGCCTGTTCTACACAGTTCCCTGTTCTATGTTTATTCCAAATTTCAATACCTGCTGAATATTCATGGACAAAATAGTTATAAAGAAATATGGAAGGAAGAACACTTGTCATTTTAGAAAGTAAAGAAACAGATCTTTCAAATTCCACTAGCAAACAGAGCAGACCTTGATCAGACGGCTCCTATAGGTGCCGTCTAATCTGGGTCTCCTCTGTTTGCAAATGCATGAAAACACGTTTATATGAAGGAAAGGGTTAAAAATCCAGAATTAGGCTTCAGTTGAGTGGTCGTATTAGCGGGCCTTTACTGTATGTAGAAGAATATTTCTCGTAGCTGTGTTGTACTGGGGAATTCAAGCAATGTACAATGATTTCTTGCAAAAACATCCCCCAAAATGACAAAAATAGACTTGCCTGAAACCTAGATTAGGTCGAGTTGACTGATAAAACGGTATATGTAAGAGAAGGGAACTAATTTGCTCTTGAAATTACCTTTCTACCTACCGCACCAACCAATTTGATGTTAACTCTTTCACTGCCAATTTATTTAAATATATGCAAAATGTTTGGATCCAGATGAGACGCCGAGTAACTCGGCGTCACATCAGGATCCAAACTGTTTGTTACTGTGACTAGTTTGTAAAAGAAAAATGTAAAAATATAAACATTGAAAATTGTAGCAGACGACAAAGTTTGCAGACGACAAAATTGGGCAGCGAAAGAGTTAAACAGCATCTTTATATTGACAGTAGTCGTTTATTTCAATCCTCAACTTTTAGCCTGTTGCAGGTGGATTGGTGATTACTTATGCAAACAGTTTGGATCCAGATGAGACGCCGAGTAACTCGGCGTCTCACTAGGGTCTTAACTGTTTGACGCCCTGGTAAACAGCTTATAGATTTTGAAAATATATTTGGGGAACATTTGTGTAAAAATAATTTGATCAGCAGACTAAAGTTGTTTCTTCTACACCATGGCAGAAACTGCAGACGACAGATGTATACCCATATGACGTCATAAGCAAGCAGAGCAGTATGATATAGGTCTATTCTGTTTGCAAAGGCGTAGAAACTCTAGTGCTGCTACTTAACCCTTTCCCTAATATAAACGTGTTTTCATGCATTTGCAAACAGAGTAGACCCAGATCAGACGGCTCCTAGAGGAGCCGTCTGATCAGGTTCTGCTCTGTTTGCTAATAGAATTTAATAGATCTGTTTCTTTGCTTTCTAAAATGTCTTCAATGTTACACCTTCCATATTTCTTTATGACTATTTTCTTAATGAATATTCAGTAGGTATTGAAATTTGTAATAGACATAGAACAGGGAAAGGGTTAACCCTTTGATCCATGGATATTCTTGTAAGAAATAATGACATCATCAATATTAATTAGATTAATTGTTATAATATCGCATGGACACGTTATGTTTGGCTATCGCAGAAACAGTAGAATCATATATATATTATTTCATAAGCAAACAGAACAGACCCTGATCATACGGCTCCTATAGGAGCCGTCTGATCTGGGTCTACAATGTTTGCAAATGTCTAGAAATGTGTATTTATGGAGGAAATGGTTAACCCTTTCTCTCATATTAAACGTGTTTTCACGCGTTTGCGAACATAGGCGACTCCATGCAAAGAACGTAAATTAAAAATACATACCCAACTTTTAAAACTCGTTCTTAGATCTCCGTGGCTTTTAACAATTTTCCAGATATTCTCACATTCCAGATATTTTTTTATATTGCAATATGAGATATGAACATATTGTCGGTCTATGACATACAGACTTTCACCCCGTCAATACAGTACGGCATCTGGTGGCAGAGCAGACCTAGCAGAACAAAACTGTCGTCTGCTGCATAAGATGTTTAACATGCACGTCGCTTGTAGCACTGAGAAATTGATGTTCAGTTTTTCTCACCAATACATAGTTCAGTTCACACGTACGTGTCTAACATACACTTCCAGGTAAATAGTCGCGGGTAAAAATGTTTTCACCAACTGGTAGCCACATCTTTCTTATATATCCAGTGTAACAAATTATATACATGTTGATTTTCACATAACGCGCGAAGCGACAGTCGTCTGCAGAAACGAATTGTCGTCTGAAACAAATTCCGAGATATGTTTTTGTTTTATTTCTAAAGAAAGTGTGCAAAACAGGCTGGATCTTGATTGGGTGGTGTTCTTTTGCGTCTCATCTACTTCAATATGTTTGCAAATCTTATCACAGACTCAATAAGTGCGAATAAAAGGGAAACAAATTACAACAAAGTCTGGCTAATTCGACAACATACTTTAGTAACACAGGAGTCTGCAAAAGCATGCGGTTGCTTAATGCAGGGTAAAAGTAATGCAGAAAGCTCCTATAGGAGCTTTCTACATAACTTTTGTCCTGCATTAAGCTACCACCAGTTTTAAACATCCAGAATTATACATCTTTTATGTGGTCGTATAAGCGAGTCTTCACTGTATATACATGTTGGAGAAACAAGTGCTTAGCGGTGAGTCATACGATCATTACAGCAACTCACGTCAATATAGGAACCTCAGTAGATCAAATCTCGCGAGACTTGACGTGGTATCTAATCGACATAGGAGTTGTTAATTATTGAGCGAAATCTGTTTTTCTCATACAAAGTCTGGTACAGGCGTTTAGATGACCTTTATCAACATATGCGATATTATGACTACAGTTACGTCTCCCTATATAGCGCCCAATTTATTCAATTAACCCTATTTCTCATATAAACGCCTTTTTCGCCAACTTGCAAACAGAGTAGACCCAGATCAGACGGCTCCTTTAGGAGAGCCGTCTGGTCAGGGTCTGCTCTGTTTGCTTATGATAGGACAGGGTTTCCGGTATGACTTTCGGGTTGAGTGTCCCAAGGACCCTCTGATGAAAACATTAAGGGTCCTCAACAATATTGCGAGGGTCTCATTTCAAGCAAACATTATCGTTCAACGATCCTATGCCAAAACATTGGTAAAATGACTGCAAACCTTATTTTACTTAAGTCGTCAACTGAATTTCAATACACTTTTATCAGATGAAACTCAAAAATAAATTATCGGAAAGGAATTACAAAAAAATGGCAGCGCATCTTCCGAGGACCCAGCTGCCCATAATCTGAGGGTCCCGGGGCTTCATTGTTGCTTCAGTGATTTAGGCCCTTTAAACATAATGGACTCTTCTATAGTTAAACACTGACCAATGTGTCAGTCCATTTTAAATAATCAACATTTAACCCGTTCCTTCATGTAGACGCATTTTCATGCATTTGCAAACAGAGGAGACCGAGATCAGACGGCTCCTATAGGAGCCGTCTGATCAGGGTCTGCTCTGTTTGCTAAGAGAATTTGAAAGATATGTTTCTTTACTTTCAAAAATGGCTACAATGCTGCACTTTTCCTATTTTATTATTATAACTATTTTGTCCATAAAATTAATATTCAGTGGGTATTGAACTTTCGAATAAAAATAGAACACGGATAAGGTTACAGAGTTATCATAATGGGCGCGTACAATGTCTCTTAGAGGTCATTATTGGTTAAAAGGTTTTATTTTTTCTGCTAATATTCTGTTTTTCATGTCGAAGATGGATTAATTATATCACAAAGGTAGACAAAATGAGGCCATTTAGGCAATTTCAAACTTACTGGTCTTTTAAAACATCAATGAAACCATAAACGACTTTTTTGTACTAATATGCCTGATCAATGTTATAAAACTTCTAAAGTTGATTTTGAGTTAATTCCATAAGTACCTGAACTCAGAGACTCAAGCGAAAGGTTTTATACACAGGAACAGGTATAGATGCGTACTCAAATACGAGTACTAAAATCGTAATTTCTCCACCAAGCCCTATATATGTTGTGGCCACTCTTTTAGAATCGCCTCTTCCAGCCGTCACAATATAGGGTTTAGTGGAGAAATAAGAAGTTATTCTTGAAATTGTTTTAACCCTTCGCTTGCTATTCACGTCAATATACCTACCTGTAAATAGTGAAGACCCAGATGAGACAGCTCCTGCAGGAGCTGTCTCATTAGGGTCTGCACTATTTACAAGTTGATTGTGACATTTATTGTATTTGAAAATGTATAAATCTCCCACATTGTTTGGGACTTGTGCACTTATACAAATAAAACTTGAAACTTGAAACTTGAATTTGAGAACTTACTCCTGAATTCTTTAAAAGCACCAAATCATGCATTTAGGTGGTACAATTAACGACCTTTCTGTTTCTGAGCATATATTTCAAAAGCATTTGTTTTCGTCTGATGAAACTGCCTCAACATTTTAAGTTAAACATTAAGACGAAAAACAAGGACCATTGTAGTGACAGCATTTCCTTGCAAGTGAAGTTGAACAAGGTGAGTTTAAATATTATTTAGTAAAACAATTTACTTACCTCATTTTCTTCTATAATCCTTTACATATTTCCATGTAGATATATATGTGTACATATGTACACACATAATTATCAGTGTTAAATAAATGAAACGGTTATGAACACAAGTTGTGTTTAATACGTATTTAACCCATTCCCTTATATTGACGACTTTTGACGACTCTATAAAAGTCACTTTGTGAAACCATTGTGATAAATAGAGCATTTGCTCCTATAGGAGCAAATGCTCTATTTATCACAATGGTTTCAAACTACAAAATTCTAATGTTTCCTTTTCTCTAGTTAATGCTCCTTTTCGGTAGATTTATTAAAAGAGGTTGGATCTAAAAATAGCCTATGCCGTAATGGGTTAGTAAATAAATATATCACTAAATGTTAAATAAATATATCACTAAATGTAATTTGACACATGTCAACAAAAGGTACCTGTTAACAAATATCAAATGACATAATGACTCAACTATAGAATAGTTGGATCAAGTTTGGCTATTACAGTAAAACCCCACTAATGCGACAGCCAAAAAGGGGCATAATTCACAGTGGCAAGGGCAGGTAGTTGCTTAATGCAGGACGAAAGTTATGCAGAAAGCTCCTATAGGAGCTTTCTGCATAACGTTCGTCCTGCATTAAGCAACCACCTGCTTATGAAAACAGCCATGTTTGTGTTTAAGTGGTCGCATTAAGTGGTCGCATTAGCGGGGTTCTACTGTACTGATTTTTGGTGTTTTTTGTTTATTACAACACGTGATAACGTCATCAAACACGCTGTCGTAGTAAACCATATATTTTCATGGTTCATACCTTTTCGTAAAATCGCTTGAGCTAGCTCATGAATTAATGTGCCAGCTACGTGATTTTCAGAAAAGTGATTGTCTATAAAACTACGGATTTCTATACATGTAGCTGATTTGAAATCATGGTAACCGTAACAGGTGGTCGAGTGACCAGGATCAAAAATCTATCAAAAATAGTCTATGCTAGTATAGATGAACTGGTACTGTGCAACGAAGAATTTCCTTCATGTGTGTGTTTGTTTACCAATATCTGTTTTCAAATTCGTAATTATTCACTAATTTAATTCTTCCATTTAGAGTTTCCTTTAACGTTTGGACACTTTATAAAAGGTGTTCATTCTCCTCAAATTACTAGAGGAACTATGAAATTTTGGTTTAAGTTGATATCACAAATAATTATGCATGTTACGTGATAGTATTTGACCTGTTTAATCCATTTTGATTTATATATGCTGATGTAACGAGATACTATGTGTATAAGTTACCAAATAAACTATGTCTATAAAACTACGGATTTCTATACATGTAGCTGATTTGAAATGATTGTAACCGTAACAGGTGGTCGAGTGACCAGGATCAAAAATGATATCTATACATTTGACCTCTGTTGCCCGTTCACCTATCAGTGCCAATAAATTAGCCAAAATATCAATACTATATGCTACTGCCATACTATAATTTACAGTTTGGGGATATGTAAACGTATTACATTTAAATACCCTTACATAATTCTGGGTGTCCTGGGTGTGCCACGCAGTTTCTTGTTCTGACAGTTTTACACAACCAGTTACCATGCTGTACAGTGCTCCCTCCCTACAACGGCCCTCTCAATAACGATTCCCTCCTTACAACAACGCATGTCACTGTTTCCGAAACAACAAGGCTCCAGAAACAACTTTTTTTCATCGTATTTTCTTTATGCCTCCATCAAACCCTATGTTGTGACCACTCTTTAGAATCGTCACTTTGTGACGATTCTAAAGAGTGGTCACAACATAGGGTTTGATTGAGGCATAACGGTTTTAGTTCTCGAAATACACCTTATCTGGGGATCTGCAAACAAGCTAATTATGTTTGACTTTCCCTCCCTATAACAACTCCCTCTGAACAACACATACAATATTCGTATCCCAAAGGGTGTCGTTGTAGAGAGGGAACACTGTATTTGCCAAAATTTACACATGACTTCCTTTAGTGTTGTTGTCTAAAACTGTTTGAATCATCTTAAGAACATTTTCTGTATCAATCAACGGATCACTTCTGTTTGCAAGGCCTTCCATACATGCATCTAGTCCCTCTTTCTTTGGGACTGATGGATACAACTTTGCTACGTCAAAACAGAACAGAATGCAATTTTCTGAAAGTGGTTCATTAATCTCTTTTAATTTTTTAATAAAATCAGTTGTATCCCTGATGTAGCTGGGTGAAGTTTCAACAAATTCACTAAGTTCATGCTCAGCAACCTCAGCTAACCTCTCAGTGGCAGTACCCATGCCACTAACTATTGTTCTAAAAGGAGCAGTTGGTTTGTGGATTTTAGGGTTCCCTTTCAATTTACGTAGCAAAGTTGTATCCAAAGTTTATATAAATCCATTTTGGCATATTTAATCACTAAACACGATAATTCCCCTAATAGCGCCCCAATACATTATTTCTACCCGAAGGTATCCGAAGTGGTGTGCGTATTGTATTTCATCGACGTTCGTGTTATAATAGATGGATGGACGATATAATAACTCCTCTAAAAACTGTTTTATTGGTCATTTCAAACCAAAAGTGTTTTAATTCATTTCTGCATTTTTTCTTTACGTATCAATAGTTATCTATTATGAATTTTGCTACTGTTTAGTCGAATCGAGAAGTCGGTAATTTGGTTTCTGATCATCATATGTGGGGCCCGCCATGGGGAATTTCCATGTACCCTGCCAGCTGACAGGGTACATGGACTCATGTACACGGCTAGTTAACCAATCAGAAGTGAGGATTTTACTTTGCAGTATAATAATGGTGTATGTCGGTGAAACTGAGAGAGAAATTCGGGAGATAATGAAAGAACATTTGAGTGATCAATGTGAGGCATGAGAGAGAGAAGCCAATAAATAGACATTTTGGAATCGGTGGTCATAGCAGTGATGATGTGAGATTTGTAGTTTTGAAACGGATGTTCCATGCATGTAGAACTGAAAGACAGATCCATGAAACTGATTGGATATGGAGGCTGAGAACCTACAGACCATTTGGCTGTAACATCAAAGAGGATAATGCGCTAATGCATGCATGACGTCGTTGCACCCATGACGTCATTTGATGATGTCATTTTGATGACGTCATGACATTTTAAAAAACAACCCAATGTCACCATGACGACGCTGGATCAACATTATTCTCTTTGATTTTATGGCTGAATGCATGTAACAAAAATGTGACGTGTATTTTGACATGATAATCTTTGACAAAGGCCCTTAGTGGTCGAAATATTAGATCAGAGCAGTTTAAGTATTTATGTAGTTTAATAGTGGTTTTGGCAAACTGGCAATAATGCTCAGCAATCATTACCATGAGGTGATAAGTACGATAATGGGTTAGGAACTGATATAAAGTATGACACACCAAAAATTGAATAGTCAAAATTGATCAACACCTTTTGAGGATAATAGATCTATATAGTTTTATTCAGTAATATTGTTTATGTATTATATACTCTAATTTTGATAATGACCAAAGTAATAAATAATTCATATTGTTTTACCGGTCATGGTAATAAACAACTATGTGACTACAGTATTGTACATGTATTTTAATCCACCAAAGTTGAACTAAACATTTTGACTGAAAACAAAAAGCATAAAGTGAGTGGCAAACAGTTTGGACCAAGACTAAAATCAAAACTGAATGGGATAGTAAATCAGTAATGTGTTATGGGGCTGTTTTAATGACTAAACAATGTGACTATAGTATTTGAATGCACCTATTTATCACTCATTGTACCCAAGGTTGAGTAAGTGTGAATATGTCACCTGCTTAGCTAATATCCTGATCTGTATAAACCAAAACAAATGGACCACATATCAATATTTAACATATAGATAGTTATTTAATGATTTTGATTATTAAATTTTTGCTTTTTAATAAAAATTTTCAATTTTTGCCGAAACGTCCTAGGCCGAATAAATAGATGGCCAAAACGTCCTGGGTCGAAACATCCGGGGCGAAACTTCCTTTGCCGAAACGTCCTACATTCAGTTTGGCCATGTGTAGATGCATTATAAAAAGGCTGTATGCCATTCAAGGGATTAACCAATGAAATACTGTTTACTAGAAAATACTAGTAGGCCATCAAACTCCGCACAGTGATCTCCCTTGTCACTACGTACGGTCATCACTGCCACCACAAGTTTTTTTAGCTGAATTTCAGCTAAAATTTGTTTTTGTAATTTTTATTTTTATGAATGTTGATTTCAGCAGTGTTCGATTTTGTTTCATATTTAAGCATCGGTAACACCAATAAAGTAGAACAATAATCAGTTTTCCTAAAAAAAATAATTTGGTATCGATTCTTTTTAATTCTCTATATCATGGTGACGTCACAATAATGACGGCGCCTTAACAACGTTGAAAACAATAGCTTAGATACGTATCACTTGTACGCAGCCTTATGCATTTCGGTCAGTTTGGGGTACCGAAGAAATGGATCTAGATCAGTTTACCAAATTCCCGAACAGCTTAAATGTTTTAATATTTTCTTGCGGGACAGTGTGTAATAGTGCCGATTGGCTGCGGTAAGAGTTTGCAGCCGAAATAGCGTCTGTCATAGTTTGATCACATGATGTACACCATGGTCACGTGGATGTTGTGGTGGCAGGGATCTCTTCAGCGTAGCGATTAGGGGAGATAACTGCGTTGGAGGTTGGTAGGCCATATGCAAATTACAATGTAACATAGTTTCTGATTGGTGGAAAACTAGAACAAAAGTGAAAATAGACAGCTAACCGCTGAAAAACACGTCCAATTCGTTTAAATAACACTGTGCTAAGAGAAAGGGGGTAGAAAAAGCCCGCCAAAGCCGTAGGTCACATGTCCGGGATCCCTTGAATGGTCAAAAAGAGTTTCATTCTTCTATAAATAACTTCTTTTTTTCTGTGAAAATCGAAAACCCTTTCGGTCTAGATGATAATTAAATGTACAACGTGATCCACACCGTTTGACAATGGTTCTTTATTTCTGACAAATGGATGTTCTTATTCATTTATCAGATGAATATATAAGCAGAAAAAACAGGTTCAGGGGTATGTTAAGATATACCGCCAAAAAACATTTTTAACCCATTGACGCCCAGTGGATTCGTCCATGTTTATATATTAGATTAGTCCAATTTTTATTGAAGGGATGCCTGGTCTAAATTTTCGTTTTTGTTTTGTTTTATATCAGCAAACAGTGTAGACTCTGATCAGACGCCGCATTATATGGTGTCTGATCAGGGTCTACACTGTTCGCCTACGTCGCATATATGGGGCCGTGGGAGCTAATGGGTTAAACATTTTGCTTGTATGCTTGTTTTAATCACTCATTTCATTCAAGTCAATGATGCCTGTAAATACACAATTTCAACAAAATGTAAGTAAATATAAAACCTAAAACATTTCTAAATTCTAATCAAAGTATTTGACCATACAATATAACCTACGCATGGAATACAATACAATCTATGTCTTGTTAAATATAATGTGGAATTAGCAGACAATAATTTTATTTGAGCTATGGTCAAGGTTTCTGCGGACAACAATTTTATTTGAGCTATGGTCAAGGTTTCTGCGAACCAATATTTACTACATGCTGTTCTTAGTGGAACTTTCCCACGGAATGCACAAACGCCGCACAAAAAGACATTAACCCTTTCGCTGCCAATGCCGGATCTGTGATTACCTATGCAAACAGTTTGGATCCAGATGAGACGCCGAGTAACTCGGCGTCTCATCAGGATCCAAACTGTTTGCTACTGTTACTATGTTTTTGAAACAAAAATGAAGAAAATAAAAAAAAAAAAAAAATTGTAGCAGACGACAAAGTTAGCAGACGACATACTTTGGCAGCGAAAAGGTTAACTTATCAGATTACTTCAAATATACAGTATTGGAATAACATGTAGTATTGGAATAAAATCCATAAAATGTTAAATTTTGTATAATATAGACTTCAGGAATCGATGTAGCGACCTTGTTTCACTATAATTTGATACCAAACACAAGACATGTTCGATATTTAATCATAAAACAATACATCAGACAGTTACCTTGAAATACCTCGATCTGTAACTAATCGCTGGGCATTAACTCTTTGCATGCTAGAGATAAAATCGTGATTACCTATACAAACAGTTGGATCTAGATGAGACGTCGCATAGTGCGGCGTCTCATCAGGATCCAAACTGTTTGTCACTTTGACCATGTATTTTGCAAAGAAATGAGAGACATATTATTTTTTTAGAATTGAAGCAGATGACAATTGTTGCAGACGAAAATAACTTAGCGTGCACGAGTAGCAAACAGTTTTGATTCAGATGAGACGCCGATTCCGACTT